>PVIW01002022.1:0-58238 GCA_004026585.1 Noctilio leporinus | reverse complement strand
AGGGTTGGGGGGAAGGGGGAGGTAGAGGCAAAGAAGGGGAGCAGCTTAGACAAGAACCTAGTATAAAGGAACCATGGACATGGACAACAGGTGGGATTGACTTTGTGGGGAATGGGTGGGTGGGGAGGGGGACAGAGGGGAGCAAAAAGGGGATGGATGTAATACAACAACAATAAAATTTAAAATATTTTTTTTTGCTTTGGGAATTCCTACCCAGGGAATCTTAAACAGTCCTTTAAAAAGGTGTTTCCTAGCCCTGGGTGGTATGGCTCAGTGGATTGGCACCAGCCTGTGACCCCAAAGGTTGCTGTTTTGATTCCCAACCAGGGCACATAACCAGGGTGCAAGCCAGGTCTCCAGCCAGGTCCGTAGCTGGAGGCAGCTGAAAGGCAACCATACATTGATGTTTCTCTCCCTCTCTTTCTCCCTCCCTGCCCTTCTCTCTGAAAATAAGAAATAAAATCTTAAAAAGAAAAAGTTATTTCCACATCGAGTGCTTTGTTTTCCTTTTGTAAGAATATTTAGAAAGGGGTGGCATTTGGCACTTGAAATGTATTGCTTCTATTTGCCATCTTCCTTAATGAGAGAACTGCACACACGCACGAACACACAGAAACAGAAACTATCAGTATGTGAGACCTTACTATGGGAGGGAGAGGGAAAGGGGTGAAATGTAAAGTTCAACAGTGAAAATTTACTTCGCTAATGATTTACACAGGGAAAAGCATGGAGCTCTAATTCCGTTGTGCTGGGGGGGTGCCTAGGACATAAAGAAGAG
The DNA here is from genome assembly GCA_004026585.1 of Noctilio leporinus. Classification (NCBI taxonomy): domain Eukaryota; kingdom Metazoa; phylum Chordata; class Mammalia; order Chiroptera; family Noctilionidae; genus Noctilio; species Noctilio leporinus. The sequence continues at coordinate 57,460 of PVIW01002022.1, read as the reverse complement.
TGTTTACGTGGAGAATGGGGGTTTGGTGCTGGCGGTAAGAACTGAGGAAAGGGGAGGTGAGAGAGAGAAATCTGAAAGAAAAATGTTTGGGTACTTCCTGTAAAACAGGCTGTGTCGGCAGTGAAAAAAGAGTAGCACTTTGAAAAGAAAAGGCCAGGGAGTAGCAGTTTCAACATGCCGGGGAGCTTTGCGGAGGATTGAAGAGTTGCTTTCATAGATTCCTAATTGATATCCCAGTACCAATGTCCTCTGAACAGCCTCCTGGCTGGCAAAGAGATGGAGCCTGGCTCCAAATAGACCCATGATCCTCATGAGTATCCCCACAGCTACGAGGTCTGTCCGAAAAGTATCGAGCCAGCGTGTCAACATAAATCAACCCATTTGTGCTCGATACTTTAGGGACAGACCTCCTATGTCTAATTGAACAAGTGTTACGTGAGCAGTACTAGCCATGCACTAGCTCACTTCATCCTCACAACTATCCCCCATAAGGTAAGTCCTATTAGAACCCCCATTAAAAATGAAGAAAAAGAAGCTCAGAAAGTTGGGGGGAAGAAACCAAACCTTTTCAAAGGCACCCAGTTAGCAATGGCCAGAGCCAGGGGAGAACCATGTCTGGTCCACTTTGAGGCCCATACATCTTCACTACCTCACTTGACTGCTTCTCAAAAATGAAAATGCCGCTTTAGTGATTGTTTCCCGTGTTTTTTTTTTTTTTTTTTTTTTTTTTTTTTTTAATTAAGAAGTCCCAAAATCAGTTTTGGAAAGAGGTTAAACAAAACAGAGGCAGTACAGTGTTGATGCTGACCTGGAAATGAGGAGGGCTGGGCAGTTGCTCCGGCTTAGTATTATGAAGCGACACAGGATGCTAAGTGTCCATTGCATGTCTGGTTTTGGTTTCCTTGTCCATAAAATGAGGGGCTGGAGATAAACTCTTAGAAGAGACCTCTGGCTCTCTGAGGCAAAAAAAAAAAAAAAAAAAAAAAAAAAAAAAAAAAAAAAAAAAAAAAGTTATAATGATTTCAATGGGAGGAGAACAGAAACAACTTTAAACAGATCAAACAGCAGGTATTAACGTTAGTTGAGCGTGCACACTAATCTTAGAGCCATTCACAGAATTGTGTCACAGAATCTCCCCTATTCAATGAGCCCTGGACTTAGACGCTATCTGCAGAGAACTGTTCAGATACCATTTAATCACACTGACTTTGGTCTTCCCTCACGTAGCAGAGCTTTACTCTTGTCACCACATCCCACTCCCCACTCCTTTCTGGTAAATTCTCTAGAATAGAATGCCTGGAAGTGAAGTCAGAGGCCCTGCTATAGATATTGTGGCAATGCTCAGGAGGTGACTAAAATCTGATAACACAAAGGGCAACGACAGGAGGGAGAGGGGTGTGGGGCAAGTGAGGCATTTACCTCCGGCACAAAACTCGAGGGGGCACAACATTTGAGGGAACACCCCAATCTCACCAATCAAGACAAATACTGCTTGAATGCAATATTTCCAAAATTTCAAAGTTAAGGCCCAAACCAAGGTGAACGAAATGTCAAAATTTTAACTAAATGTAGGATCTGACTCCTTGCTTGCAAAACTTGCCTTCGCTATCTTATCCTTGTTCCAGCCCTCTTGTAACCTGGTTCAGCCCACACTGGGATAAACTTACAAACATGATGACTTTGTATTTTGGAGCCAAGCTTTCTAGGAGCATTTGGATAAAAGAGTCTTTTCCTTCTGATCTCCATAACTATGAGTTAGGTTTTTTTAAAGATTTCACATGTAAATAAGATCATATTTGTCTTTCTCTGTTTGACTTATCTGACTTGGCATAGTGTCCTCAAGATCCATCCATGTTGTTGTAAATGACAGCGCTGCATTCTTTATTATGACTAAGTATTACAGTATATGTATATGTATATGTGTAATATTTTCTTTGTCTATTCATATGTCAATGGACATAGGTTGTTGACTGTTGTGAATAATGCTGCAATGAAGGTTCTATTTCATTTTTGCTGTGGGTGGTATCTTGTGTATTGTATGATATCTAGCAGTACATTTGGCTTCTATCCTGCTATTTGCCAGTAGCATTTCCCCCTACTGTGACAAACAAAAAAAAACTGTATATAGATATTGGCAAATTCCCTGAGAACATAATCAGCCTAGATAAGGACCAGTTCCCTAAAGCCTAGCAAAGTAGGACTAGGAACAGAACTAGTCATCAGGAAAAGTATGGATTTGCAGTGGCTTGACTGTCAAAAATATCCAAGACTTAACAATTAGATACTCTGATACTGAGGTTTCAGGTGCTAGGTGGCCTTGAATGATGGCAACAATGTATGTCTCTTTTCCTAAAAAGAAAAAAAAATCAATCCTCATTTCTCATCATTTCATTCCTCTGGTGATAGTGATTTGTTAAACATACTTAATTTTTTTTTTATTTATACTATATGCTTAGTGCTCTTATTTTAACACAATCATTAACCAGACACATGATCCTTTGGAAAACCAATAAGTCATCTTAGGTATCAAGGTCTTTTCCAAGTCTCAACATGTTTTAACCTCGGCTAAGGTATGAAGGATCATCATGGGAAGAAAGCACTTTTTCAGGGCCTCTTTAAGTACAATATATAAGTGGGAAAAGCTCACTGAACCTTTTTGTTTTATCTCTTTTCTTTGCTCTGCTTAACAAAATGATGAGGCCAGCCCTTTTACCCTCTTCTGACATACTCAAACTTTTCCTCAATTAGATTATATCATAGTCGTGGGAAGTGTAAAGAACCGAGTTCCAGGAAAAGAGACTGGAATGTTCTAAGGCCTAAGGTGGCTCTTGGCAAATCCTGGTTTCCTCTCTCTATCCAGGGTTTTTGGAATTTGACTTTAGTTCTTCCCACCAAGAAGTAGAGTCTATTTTACACCCCTTGAACGTAGAGCCTGAACACTTCTTCTTTTGGACCCTGCCCAGTTGCCATGTGACCACGCCTGAATTAGCCTGCTGGAGGATGAAAGACCACAGAGCGGGCATGCCATTCCAGCTGAACCAAATCATCTTAGATCAACCCGCCTGCAGCTGACCCAGCAGCTGACCACAATTCAAAGCAAAAACCCAGCCAAGTTTAAGTGAACCACTAGCTGAGCTCTGCCCACATTGCCAACCCAGGGAATTTTGAGCTAAATTATATTGTCACTTATTTGGGGGTATTTTTCTTATTATATAGCAAAAGATAATTGGTATACCTTTAACAAAAACAAGGTTCTTTCCAGAATAAACTTCTTCGGTTACCTTTCTCCAAACATCAAAAAAAAAAAAAAAAAAAAAAATCTCTGTATTTTTAGAATCATTTTATTTTCAACTTTGTATATAGCAACATTTATAAACCCAGCCCTTTCAAAGACCACTTGGCAAAGTTATTTGCCCAATTGCACATTGAAGGGTTTGATTAGAACCAACAGAAGCAGAGTGACATCAAAAGCTCCTAGTACAGGAAGGCAGGAAAGAGCTCAGATAAAAGATTTCCATAAGCAAGACACTGGGAAGGAGACATACCCATAAAACTCAAAAATTAAAAATTCAAAGTCATATTGTGGAGAGATGCTCCCAGAGATCTACCTGTATCTTCAAGAAGAGTCCCAGACAGGCAGGTTTCTTCCAAAAGAAAAGTTTTATTTCAAAATTCATACAAATATAGAAGGAGAAGGCTAGGGGCTCTGAAACTACAGAGCAAAAAAACACCAGGGGCACATGATTGTGTGGCTTTCAGCAGGGTAATATGTAATAAAGGCCAACTTCACTAGTGATCATCAGTGGATTCAATTTAATAACTCCCTTTGGGAATACTCGCTCCATAAAAACCACAAAAACTTGGGCAGGGGTGGGGCAGTCATCTTGAACCATCTTGAATACCACAATTAATCTGGGCAAAACCAGAAAGCCAGAAAAGGTTCCACTTATTGAGCAGGACTCAGCAAATCCCAGGCTGACACATTCGATCACAACCATGAGCAAGCAGGTTGGCTTGGCTCATAGCAGAAAAGTGAGACCAGTATTCATACCAAACTGGAAACATCAGCACATTTCCTGGCAAGAAAGTTCAATCGCAGCCAGGTTGTTCTCAGCTTTGAGGAGGTTGTCGATCTGATAAAGTTATCCTAGGGGCAGCAGGCTTTTCATCTGGGCAGACTGTTCCAAAGGGGTGGTCCCTCGGCCAGCAGCACCAACATTAGCTGAAAACAAGTTAGATATAAAATCTTGTCAACCCTCCCAGACCTATCGAATGGCAAACTCTGCAATTGCCGCCAGCAATCTGCATTTTAATAAGCCCTCTGGTCTTTCCGTTGCAGGCTCAAGTTTGAGAACCTCTGTTGTAGGCAATTGTGGTCGGCTACATTCCCAGTGCAGAACTCTGTCTAGATCTCACAGGGCCAGTTGGAGCAAGCTGAACACTTCTTTGAGTAAGCAGGGTTCTCCTCATTTCCCTGAAAAGTCTTCATTTGACATCTACATCTGAAAGTTGAAGCATAACCTTAGGAAACCATTTTGCAGGAACACAGAGTGCTTACAGCTAAGTACAATTAAGTAGTAACACAGCGAGTAGTGCAGCAACAAGATTCTGGTCCTCAGGGTTAAATAAAAAAGAGAGAGAGAGACATCAAAGATCATGCCATGCACTGCTTCTCAGAGTTTAAGGTGAATATAATCATCTGGGAATCTTTTTTAAAAAATTTTACGTACTGATTTGAGAGAGAGAGAGAGAGAGAGATCAATTTGTTGTTCCATTAATTTATGTATTCAGTGGTTGCTTCTTGTATGTGCCCTGAGTGAGAATTGAACTTGCAACCTTGGCATATTGGGAGGAAACTCTAGCCAACTGACCTCCCCAACCAGGGTGGGAATTTTTTTTAATGCAGGTGCAGATTCTGCAGGTCTGGGAGCAAGGCCTGAAGGTCTTGAAAAGGTTCCTGAAAAGCTTCTAGGTGCTATCAATGCTGCAGCTCCTGGAACATGCTTTGAGTTGTTAGGCTACAGTCGAAACCACCTACGTGATGCTCAAATTGCCTTATCCAGTAGTTCCCAAATATGACTTTGTCTCATAATCTTCTGAGGAGCCTTAAAAGACAGGCTCCTAAGTTCCACCCCAAACTCCTCAAATCAAGATCTCTTATAGCCTGTATGTGCTGATTTTTTTAAAGATTTTATTTCATTATTTTTAGAAAGAGGGGAAGGGAGAGAGGCAGAGAGGGTGAGAGACATCAATGTATGGTTGCTTTTCACCTGCCTCCAGCCACAGATGTGACTGGAGACCTGGTTTGCAACCTGGTTATGTGCCCTGGCTGGGGAATTGAACCTGCGACCTTTGGGTTCGCAGGCCAGCGCCTTATCCACTGTGCTACCAGCCAGGGACTGTATATGCTGATTTTTAATAAAGCTTCTCAGGTGATGCTGATTCAGCCAGAGTTTTAGCTCTTTGGGCATTTGTGAGTCTTTGGTCTATATCACATGCCTACCTAGTCACGTGGTCTTACAGCCTCTATTATTTTTTGCCCTCTTTTCTCAAACATTGTCTCAAAAGAGCCTTGAACATTAAACTTATGCTGATGCACGCTCACTTGTTTGAGGGTTTAAAAATAATATTCTAAGTATATAGGAAGTTTGGCTTTGTGCCTAGGGTCTTGCCCTTTAGCATACAAGTTTAGCATAAATGACACTTCCAATTATAATTTCCCGCTGAAGAGATCCTCTCCGACTCCATTCAATAATAGAGTAGTTACCTGGGGTAGGCAGCCTGGGTTTCACAAAAGGCTGTAGGAGCCAAAATATGCACAGCTGATAATTAAAGTCCTTGCCCATCTGACCTCAATCTTTTTTGGCCTCTGTGAGATTTGCCCGTACAGGTGAAATTCTATTTGAACAATATTGATGGAACACCAAAATGGCTAGTTTCATCTTCATCTCCACCTCCGTAAGAGGGAAAGCTACAAGGTGTAGAGAAGGGCCAACTCTTTGGCGCTTCCATTTTTCCTACATAATGCAAATGTTTGTTACTGTACTTCCTTTGCAAAGAGGGCAAGTTGGAGGGGTGTTAGAGGGTAGGGATGTTAGGAGATGTTTTGCCTACTTCTGAGCAGAAATATCAGGGAAAGAATATGCAAACTTCTCTTTTTTATGTACAGCTATATAGGAGGTCCTTAAAATTCTCACATACCACTACGGTACATGATTTCCCTGACAAGACCTCTGTGTTCTGCAAGTCACCACCTTCTTTAAAAAAGATGTTATTTATTATTTTGAGGGAGAGAGGGAGAGAGACATCAATGTATGGTTGACTTTCACCTGTCTCAAGCTATGGACCTGGCTGGAGACCTGGTTTGCAACCTAGTTATTGTGCCCTGGCTGGGAATCCAACCAGCGACCTTTGGGTTTGCAGGCTGGTGCATTATCCATTGAGCCACCAGTCAGGGCCAGTCACCACTTTTTTAGATTGTTTTTGTTTCTGCTCATTTTCATTGCCAGCATAGTTATGGGCCTTCTTTTCAAGGCCTTTATTTTACATGGGGGAGAAGGGCAGGGGCCAAGATGTTGTGAACTTCACAGGGGTTCCTGTTCTGGCTGTGGAATCTGGGTGGTTGGCTAGAGTTAATGAGTGTTGGTCAACCATTGCCTCACTCTGCACATCAGCCTGATAGGAAATGAAGCTCAAAGCTATGACCTCAGCACAACTGCACATCACTACATGGTGTGGGCATCCTGACTTTCTCCTAAAGGTAGAAATTGCAAATGTGAAGTCTGTGAATATCAAAGGCACATTATATTAGAAAATACTTAAGTGATGTTAGAGAACTGTATTTAGAATCTGGAAAGTCTTCAAGGGGATAAAACCCATTCAAGTGCAGGTCCATTAGAGACATGTTAGCTAAGGCTGTATGTATCAGATCAGTAAAGCCAGTAGGTTTTGGGTTTAGTCAAGAGGTGGTGAGGATATGACAGACACTGATAGTGACATTGTCAGAAATTTTACACAATTTTTAATGGGATTGGTTGAGTCCTGTCTTTTCTAAAAAGCAGAAACTACGTATTTCTGACTTTGGTTTAGCTTTGGGATTATAATCTCTCTAAAATTTTATACCTGTCATCATTCTTAGCAGTGTTAATATGCACACAGATGATCCTTCCTAGATTCTGTCTTATCAATCCCTTGAACTTATCTCCACCAATAATTTTGGCTTCCAAGGTGCCTTGGCTTCTCACCCCAGAATCCTACTGCCACAACTCCCCCTTTGGAAAAACTCACTTTCAAGCCTTCCATTCTGGGCACCCTCTCCTAAATCTCCAGCTCTCATGCTTTTGAGCACTAACTCCAACATTTCCTCACCATCACAGGGTCCTAAAGTCTCCGATCTAATCTTTTCACTGATCCTCAGCCTCTCAAATCTTCACACTTCCATCCTGGCATTAAATTTTGTGCTTCATCATTTATGGTCATTCTCTGTATATACCCACAATCCCCTTGTCCCCATCTTCCTCTGTTATTCTCACCTGACAACCCCCAACCTGGTGAAATATACCTCTCCGCCAGCACTGGATGTGCATCTGTGAGGCCCATTATAGCTGAAGAAAAGCGCTGAGCTCTCCTGCCTTCTCCAGCTTTACCTCCAAAAGCAAAAACCTCCAATGGGCCCTGTGTGCCACCCAGTAACATGGTATTTTTCAAGCCAGTCACTCTCCTGCACACCTAGATGACATTTTCACAATTTCTCTATTCTCCTCAAACCTACTACTCATCTTTACTATTCTCACCACCAGGTGATTGATTGATAACCCTTTTTCCCCCTTCCACTGAGAAAATAATAGCAGTCAGAAGACAAGTTTTATACTATACCTGCCAAATCTGTAGCACTCTCTATACCTGTACTATATTCTCTGCTTTTTCTCCTGTTATTGTAGATGAGCTGTCTGCATTTCTATCTCAGACCACTCCTTGTGCTAGCACACATGTACTAGATCCCCTTCCACCCCCCACCCCTGTGCCATGTCATCACACCTGAAATTCTACCACCTCTCTTCTGGATCATCATCTTTTTCTCTCCACTGCATTATTGTTGTCAGTAGGCAATGACTCCACCCTTTCTCTCATCTCGAGTGCCAACTAGTGGTAGACTGAAGGGTAGATGGAGGAAGAGAGAGATGAAAGGCCAAAATAACACTCTAAGATGCTATTGCACAGTTCAAATGGGGAATGATGGAGGTTGCATGAAGACAATGGAAGGGAGTGGTGAATAGAAAAGATGGGTTCAGGAAACATTTCAGTGACAGAATAGGGAGCTTGCAGTCCCATTATATGGGAATAGCAAGGGAGTTGGAGGGGGAAAGGGAAAAGAGGAGGGGCACTAAGGTGACTCTGCTTGGGTGAAGCAAAAATAGCAACGTCATCAATTGACATGTTGTGTTTGGAGCTTGCAAAAGTTTTCTGTGGCTGCTGTGACAAAGTACAACCGACTAGGTGGCTTAAACAACAGAAATTGATTTTCTCACAGTTCTGAAAGCTAGAAGTCTGAGATCAAGATGTTGACAGGGTTAGTTCCTTCTGAGGCTTTTCTCTTTGGCCTGTGGAAGGCCACTTTCTCACTCTGTCTTGTGGTTTTCTTTCTGCAAATTTCTGTGTCCTACTTTCCTTTTTCTGTAAGGACACCAGTCACAGCAGATTAGGACCTACCATGATACACTCATATTAACTTAATTACCTCTGTAAATACTCCATCTAAAAATATAGTCACATTTGAGGTATTAGGAGTTGGGACTCCAACATATGCATTTGGGGGAATGTGAACCAGACCATAACTGGCCTTATATTAGCTGAGGTATTTGGCAGCCAGTTGAGATATCACCTCATGGTGGATGAGGGCTGGAAATGGAAGACTGTCTTATAATAGTGTACAACATCTTCCTGGAAAAGTCTACTGAAGCAGAAGAGCAAGGGACCAATGACTGACGCTCCTAGAACTTTTGCATCTGAATGGCATTCGGATACAGAACACTAGGGTATAATGATGTTAATGGGATAGCAGGGGCCAGCTTTGATTCCTAGAAGTAAAAGGACATTTCCATAGCTTCCATTGAAGTCCCCTCCTTGCCATCTCCCAGCCGCTGCTATTTCCATCCCAGCTATTAAATGTTGGCAGCACTATTTCTTTCCCTGCTCTCTCTCACACTACCACCCCACCAAATTGCTGAATAGGGCTACAGTCTCAAATTGGTTTAGTTCTATTTAAAGAGCACATTATGCAGCTAAACGAGAAATTCTCTAGGTGCCATTTGAACAGCACTGGCAGATTAATGTTCATGACCTACACATACATACATAAACACATACCTGCTTATAATACCCTCACACAGTCCCCAGAGGGGCTGTGAAAGATGTGTGGCCTTCACTAATGGCAGGCCACTGACAAATGACCCTGCATTTGCCTCCAGTGGATCCATGGCAGGACTCAGAGAGCTGCAGAATCCAGGAGCAGGGCATGTTTTCACCCTCAGCATTATGTTAGTTCCACTTAATAAATATGTACTCAGCAAGTTTGTGCTTTGTAATAATTTTACCTGGACTGCCACTCAGTGGCCACTTGGAGAAATACCCAAAGAAGAGCTTCCAAGCCCCGTGAACTCAGTCTTTGAATGAAGGACCAAATGTGGATGCTTGAACTTACTCTATTTTCTTTTTCTTTGCTTGTTTCTTTAAAAGCAATCATGCAGAGATTCGTATTAGTTAGCATTATTACATATGAAGTAGTAACAGTCTGCAAAGATATGATTTTTTTCATTGTCTAACTCACTGATTTATTTATTTAAGTCTCATCATGGGTATTTACCAGAGATGCAGAAGGAGGTTCAAAGATTCTTCTACAAATGTTTCTCTATCAAGAGTCCCCAACAATCACTCCTTGTAAAGTCATTCTACTTGTGTTCTTCTCTCTGCCTTTCTTCCCTAGGACAATGTTCCCATGATGCACTTCCCCACGCTTACCAGGCCATCTGTAATCTCACACTCAGCTTTTTTTCTAAATGCAGGGTGAAGGGTTAGTACAGAGACCATTATACTCAGAAACCAGGCATATTTTATAAAGGAAAAGACTGGGTTACAGAACAAAATATTCCAAAATAATGACTTTCGCAAAAACTTCTTAATTTTTTAACTTCATCAATGGTTTTAAAAGTAAGTTTTAAACTCAATTATCACCAAAAAAAAAAAAAAAGCCTCTTATTTAAAACACATTTTAGTGTTTACACTGGCCAATAGTTATGATTGTTTTATTGCGGGAGTTTCCCCAAAGTCTGAAAGCCAGTTTTACAACCAGCATCCATGATTTTATTGCTTCCAATGGCTTCTTGTCTCAGCGTAAAAGCCAGATACCTTACTAGATTTTACAAGGTTCTACACAGTCTGACCTCCTGTTACCTCTCTGATCTCATTTCCTTCTACAGTTCCTCCCAGTCTGCTCCAGCCACACTGACTGACCTACCTGGAGCACTCTTTCTGGGGAGCTTCATGACATGCCCCACACTTCAAGTGTCACCTTCACAATACCAAGGCCTTTCCTTGGCACCTCATTTAAGTGTGAGCACCCATCCCCGAGACCCCTTTTCTACTTTTTCTCCAGAGAACATTTTATCTTCTGCAATATTTTATATATTATATTTCCTTTATTGCTCTTACCTAATAGAAAATAAGCTCTAGAAGATAAAGAACTTGTTTTGTTTTTAAAGAGCTGTATGCCACGTGCCTATAATAGTGCATAGCACATAATATATACTCAATACATTCATCCTATGTTCATTTCAGAATTTAAAAAAAAAATTTATTGTTGTTGTATTACATCCATCCCATTTTTGCTTCCCTCTGTCCCCCTCCCTCATTTCAGAATTTTTTATAATAGTCAAGACATGGAAACAACCTAAGTATACATTTACAGATGAATGGATAGAGAAAATATACCATACACAGACACACACAAGGGAATACTATTCAGTTATTAAAAAGAATGAAATCCTACCATTTAGAACAACATGGATGGACTTTGAGGGCATCATGATGAGTGAAATAAGTCAGAAAGAAAAATACAAATACTTTGCAACCTCACTTATATGTGGTATCTAAGCAAAAAAAAAACAAAAAAACAAAAAAAAAAAAAACAAGCTTATGGAGTTTATTAGTAAACATAGGTACAGATGAAATTAGGAAAATATAAACCTGTATTTTTTTGTACAGAAAAATTTCTTTCTCTTATTTCGTTAAAATGAAAATTTGTCTGATCTCAATAACCTGATAAACCCTTCCCAATTTTTGTTTAGTGAACTCCTTCCTATACAACCTTCAACACCAAGTCTGTGACATCCTTCCTGACTACCTCCTGGCCAAGAATTGAAGTAGTAACTTACTTCATCTATGATCTCATAATATATGTATATGGCTTGGTTTTAGTACCTGTCACTCTATATCCAATTATAATGATAATAAACAATTATATTATAATCATTAGTATTCATAGTGTTAATTTACATGTGAGGCCATCCAGAATAGAAACGGCCTTATTTAACTCTGTAGCCTCTAAGCCTAGTACAATGTCAGGCACACGTAAGTATTTGGTAAAGGAGTAAATGAATGAATTATTGAATAGGGGAATTCATGAATCAACCAGCAAACAAAGGGTAAAAACCTCTTAGTTCAAGGTTCCTTTGCATACTAAACAGAGCTTCCTAAATATCCAAAGGACTACCATGCTCATTACTGCCTCTTCAGGTTTGCAAAGACCAATTTCCTGGACTGTATTGGTTTATTGCATCCTGTTATCAGTAGAAAGTGTGCATGAATAATTTTTCCAGTAGCAGGTAGGGCTTGTAAACAGTAATTGGTAAATTCAGCTCCCTAGACTACGGTTTAAGTGTAGACCAAGTTCATTGATTGAGTTCCATATAGGTTAATTCATTTAATTCTGTAATTTGCTCATAGGATGTATTCCTAATCTTAGCCAGGTAACTTGTGTAAGGCAGTTGTTATAAGAGACCACCCCATATGAGTTTGAAAAACTTGGTGAAGCCTGCAGATAAAATCATCTGCCCTACTGGCAGTCTTTGATGAGTTTTATCTTGGGACAGGACACCAAGCGGCCCTCATTAGGTCTCCAGGCTCCCTGTCGGTATCCAGTACAAGGTCTGTCCAGAAAGTATCAAGCCAAATGTCAATATAACTAAAACAGTTTGCATGGCCAATACTTTCGGGACAGACCTTGTTTAAAGACAACCGCTTGAAATGGCTGTGGGACTGAGTATCCTCTGGAGCCCCTCTCAGTACAGGGAACTTCTGTGCTGCCACTGCTCTGAAGTGAAACATTCAGTGACTGTAGAGATTGTGCAGTACCTGGCCACTAAGCAGTTTCTTTGGAACAAATCCACCAATGGCCACTCTCATCCACTTATTCTGCCTTGCAAATAAGAAAGTCTTGCTCTTGGCTATTTCAAGACAGTAGAGATGTTATTGCTGCAGTAGGATCTTTCATACATATGAAGTATAAGATTACGAGGTTGAATTTGGCTGAAACAGGTAAATAAGTCAAAAGGCTTTGAACAGCCTTAAATGATCATATCCAGGGGACAAGTCTATCCTCAGTAGAAGACTATATATACTTACCCCTAACTGGGAGAAAAATGAATCCAGTACCAAGTCCAACTGGCAAGAAATACAAAACAAATAGATTCTGAACATGATAATTGCTCCCTTAAAGTAAAATGTACTATAATGCCAGTGGCAGAACATTCCTGAAAATCCTTAGCCTAGCCAGCGACAACATGAATAAGTAAAACGTGCGATCTTGTCAGCTTGTAACAGCCATCTCGCAGTGCTTAAAGTCAGTGAAGCTCTGTCAGACCACTGCAGCTAAAACAATGAGACACAAATGCTTGGAGGGAAATAAGGTAGAGCCGGTTCTCTGTGGTACAAATGTAAAGGATCCAAACAGAAAAGCCTGGCAGAATGTAGCATCTCAAACATCAATGAAAGTCAAGCTCACCGAGAACCATAGTTCCAAAAAGTTCAAGGCAGTTTCAAGTCCTATCTTCTACACACTGCTGAGTGACTAATAAGTGGAACCTGGAAACATCAGGAGCTTAGCCCAGGAGAGAACAGACTACCCTGTAACTATATATATATATATATATATATATATATATATATATATATATAATTCAACTTGAAGTTCAGATCAAATGTGGCTTAATTTATATTGTGTCCTGTTATTGATGTGTGCCCAGAGTTTAGCAGAGCTCTCTTTACAGCTAGCACATTTTGAGGTGCTACCTACTAGTAGGAAAACATGCAAATGTGATATATTCCCAAAGATGGCAAGTGTGTGGACTTTGCTGTTCTATGGAAATGTGTATGCACAGTAATGTTAGGTGACACAATATGTACACATTGATTACAGCCCTGCAGGAACACAGTCTGTACATCAGCCAAGATCAGAACTGAACTTGGAGTGACACAAATAGAATTGAATGTGCATTAGGTTCTGAGGGTTTGTTTTGTTTTTGTTTTTGTTTTTCAGTTGAGTGGTTTAAGCTCACAATAAACATAATGAAAGGGGTAAAAAAAATAATGCTATCATCCCACAGCTGTGTGGTGGGGAAGCACATATTTAAATCCAAGTCCATTAGCTCCAGAAAGGGAGCAAACAGTAGAAGGATGACATAGTGACACTGCAAATAAAGGAGCTTGCCTAGAAACGTAATACGGAGACCATGATGGGCTCAAGCGGAATTTTAATGACACTGTAGATTAACTGGACACTTTCAGGCAATATGGATTCTGTTTCAACAGTACTCCCTTAGAATTAAGGGGACTATCAAATGTTCATATGGCTGCACTTCAAATCACACATGTAGATTTTTTTTTTTTTTCAAATAAACCTAGGAGGAAATATGATTGTTTAAAAAATGTCAGGCCAAAATCCAGGGCCTGGGGCTTTGTCTCTGGAGAGGGGAACTGAGGTCCTACCAGAGAGCTCTGAATACCAGAGTGACCTGGGATGTCAGATCCTACAGCAATGATGCAAATGCCATGTATCTAGACTCCCTCACAGGTAGACAGGACAATGGCAATAAAGCCATTGTTTTTGCTAGGATATGTCTGTCGTCTCTCCAAATCATTTGGCCAGACATATGGTCATGCCTGTGCAGAAGCCATGCAGCATTTGCTTATCCTTTTCCTCTTTGTTCCCCCTACTTTGAGCCTCATTGGTTCAATTCCCAGTCAGGGCACATACCCAGGTTGCAAGCCAGGTCCGTAGCTGGAGGCAGGTGAAAGGCAAACATTCATTGATGCTTCTCTCCCTCTCTGCCTCCCTCCCTTCCCCTGTCTCTAAAAATAATAAAGTCTTTAAAAAAGAAAGAGAGAACCTGGCTGGTATGACTCAGAGGATAGGCACCAGCCTGCAAACCCAAAAGTCTTTGGTTCGATTCCCAGCCAGGACACATAACCAGGTTGGAAGCCAGGTCTCCAGCCAGGTCCTTAGCTGGAGGCAGGTGAAAGGCAACCATACAATGATGCTTCTCTCCCTTTCTTCCTCCTTCCCTGCCATTCTTTCTACAAATAATACATTTAAAAAATTTTTTAAAGCAAAAAAAGCAAAGAGGGAGGAGAGGAAATGAAGTGCCCATGCTTGGATTGGTGCTGTCCCTCGTCAACAGTTCTACCATATGAAACTGGCCTATTTGCCTAAGCTGGAATAGCAGTAAGTAAGGCTTGCATGGTTTGCCTGATTCTCTAAGCATTCTATGTGATGATTGGATTTTGCTGATTTTTTTTTCTTTTTTTTTTTTTTATTGTTGTTGTATTACATCCATCCCTTTTTTTCTCCCCTCTGTCCCCCTCCCCACCCACCCTTTCCCCCCAAAGTCAATCCCACCTGTTGTCCATGTCCATGGTTCCTTTATACTAGGTTCTTGTCTAAGCTGCTCCCCTTCTTTGCCTCTGCCTCCCCACTCCCCACTACCCTTTTCCTCCTGACCACTGCAGGCCTATTCCTTGTATTCATACACTTGGTTCTGTTTTGCTTGTTGTTAGTTTTGCTCATTATTGTCCCGTAATGGGTGAGAACATATGATACCTGTCCTTCACTGACTGGCTTATTTCACTAAGCATAATACTCTCCAGCTCCATCCATGTTGTTGCAAAGGGTACAAGTTCCTTCTTTCTTTCTGCCATATAGAATTCCATTGTGTAAATGTACCACAGTTTTTTGATCCAATCATGGATTTTGCTGATTAAATGGAGAGTTTAGTGTAATGTGGGTTAGCTCCTGTCACACTTGTGCGTCCTTTCCCTTGTCTGTGGTTTAGATCATTGGTCCCATTATTTTTTCCCCACATTTCCTGATACTCCAAGGTTGTTGTATGTGCTTTAATGAGAAGCCACTAAAACAGGCACACAATAAGACAAGAAATGTCTCAATCGTAGGTGTCGTAGGTGTTGGGTGCATACCTCATAGGTGACTTAACTCACCAGACGAATTGTCATCTCAGAGCAGTATTTGTAGCCTTTGTAAACTTACAGTATAAATCAGTGGCACCATTCTAGAAAAAGTATCTTCAATGATGACACCAAGAATGAAGGGAGAAGGGACAGAATTAGGATTTCCAGCAGCTTGAAGGAAGGGGGGCGGGGGGTTCCTACAAGGTTTGTCCTGAAAGTATTGAACCAATGTCCATATAATTAAGATGGTTTGCCTGGCTGATAGTTTCAGGACAGACCTCGTACACTATCTCTGCTAAGGCCATGTATTATGTCTTTCTGCAACAATGCTCTCAGAAATAAAACTCCTCTCCACTGACTGATAAATACAGCACAAACATCCATCCAGGGAAGGTCCCTGATAAAACGCCTGATGCCACTGCAGTTGAGATCCTGAACAGTGCTGTACGCTCATGTTCAGTCTCGCAATGTGTGACCGGGGAAGAAGGAGCTCTGCCCAAGGCCTTTATTTTATAGTCTGAGTTCAGCGAATGGTTGATCTGCACTAATCCAAAGACAGACACAAAAACCAAAATGGAAACGCAGCCACTTGAAATGAATGTTGATATGCTACTACTCATTGAAGCCTCTGAACCAGGTGACAAAGTGACGGACCTGGTCCGAGGGGACAAAGGCAGGAGGAATTGCCTGGAATATGTATCTGGCTGGCATCACAGAGCAAGCCTGTTGGGAAATCAGTCCTGACAGTTAACCTGGCACAGCCGCTAACTTCAAATTGAGAATTCTTTGTTCGAGGCCCCCAGCAGCAGTTCTTTGAAAAGGATGGAAGCTCCCAGCAGGAGACATCTCCATTGAAGGTTACATCTAGGCTGTATAGTAGGTGGGTTAGTGTTTACTGAACACTTATGATGTGCCAAATACCAACAGAAAAGGGATGGCATATTCAAAGAGGTTAATAAGGAGAATTTAATGAAGAGACTATTTACAAAACTTTGGACAGAGTTAGGATGACCAACAAAGATGATGACTGACCTTGGTGCTAGCATGAGGTGGGAGCCCTTCCCACCCCTAGCCTGAGGGAACAAAAGATCTGTGGCTCAAGATGTCTGTGCCTAAGAGAAGCTGTGAGTGGCTGTGAGGAGAAAAATACAGCTAACCTGCCGCATAGAGGTAAGGAAGAAGCCAGGTGGATACATACACTTTTCTCACTCTCCTCTTGATCTTAATGTCTATTAGTACTTCCCATTGCCCCAGTTCAACCAGAATCCAGCAGAGATGGGAACCCATAGATGCAGTCCATTAAGATCTGCCTCCTAGTAACAGAGCAGGGTGGAGGAGGGTAAAGGGTGGATCTGAAAGAGCACGTAGAAAATACCCAGCACATGCTCATTAATTTACAATTAAGCAAAATGAGGCTAAATAATTTGCCCAGTAAGTGAGTGGTAGAGCTGAGAGTTGAAACCAGAGCTATCTGACTCCAGAGTCCAATCTCAATGACATGGTCAGATTCTTCATTTCTGGGCTTGCCTACTTTTCCCATCTTACCGACTTCCAGCTCCTTTTACATGCACTCTGCACTGCTGGCAGTGGATCTCCCTTTTTCAGACTGTACGCTTCTGCATGTTCTGTTTCCAGTGAAACTGCAGTCCCTCCCTCTTCTGAAGCTCTGGACTACATTGTCTGAAGTCTACTCTAGTAGACTGTGAACTCTTCGGAGGCAATCTCTCTATCCTAGTCATATCTGTATCATCCCTAGAATCCAGCCCAGTGCTGGAGAGATGGTAGTTAAGTAAAATTTTGCCGCTTTGTGGGGTGAATTTGTCAAGGTAGACAGGGGAACAGAAAAATTATCTCGTAAAAGTGAAACTAAAGGGTTTGAAGAAACTGCTGGAAAAAATTTAAGTAGGTATACTAAAACTCCTGACAGTATTTTTGGCTTCAATATATTTTTTAAAGATTTTATTTATTATTTCCAGAAAGAGGGGAAGGAAGAGAGGCAGAGAGGGAGAGAGACATCAATAGGTGGTTGCCTTTCACCTGCCTCCAGCTATGGACCTGTCTGGAGACCTGGCTTGCAACCTGGTTATGTGCCCTGGCTGGGAATTGAACCAGCGACCTTCGGGTTCACAGGCTGGCACCCTATCCACTGTGCCACCAGCCAGGGCCAGCTTCAATATTTTATTTATACCCCAAACATAATTTATTATAATTTTACTTGTTTGAATTTCATTGAAATAAACACATCCATGCTATCTTCAAAATCTTCTGGGGGAAAACCCCTTAAAATACATTTTAAAAAACATGTATATAGGGACATAGTTTTACTTCTGCTTCGAGCTCAGAACAGCATTGTCAGAGTCTGTATTTTAATTTTTGATATTTTGGTCATCACGGATTATTTTGCAATAATTTGGATATTAAAATCCTGCATTAAAATATGAGGGTTTTGGCACCCTTTTAAATTTTACCATAGAAGCAAGTCCCTCACCAGCTTCACCCTAGCCTAGCCCGGAGACCAAGGCGGTAGCTTATGGGGCTGGAAGAGAATGAAATCAAAGGGCTATTGAGGATCAGCATCAAATGAAGCTGATATTTTAGTATAATGTTCTTTCACTTCAGGAACATTCAGTAAAAAAAGATCTTCTGAGCCCATCATCAGCCTATCCCACTAGGTCAGGGAAATCAAAGTATCTCCAAAACACAGGGACCAATGACAGTAAGATTATTTCATTCAGAATCTCTTGCCTTCATATCAGGTAAATGATTTCCATGTGGGGAAGCTTAAAACAAAGCAACTACAGAGGAATCTTTTCCCTTTCCTTTCTGATGGGTGCCTTCAAGTGCTGAACAGGGTTCAGAAACCATCTGCAATAGGGCCCAAGACAAAGGGCACGGAGGAAGGTCCCCCCACCTACCCCAAATCTGGAAACTCCTCAGGCACCAGGTCAGTGGTTTTATTCTATATTGTGTTAGTTTAATAAGATTCCAATCCAATCGTTTATGGGTTAAATGGAGTTGCTTTAATCCACTTGTTTAGGACACAGACAAAAACGGTTGTTTTTAGACATAAAGATGTTTTGTCTACAGCCATACCACCCTGAATGTGCAGGATCTCATCTGATTTTGTAAGCTAAGCAGGGTTGGGTCTGGTTAGTACCTGGACAGGAGAAGTAAAGATGTTGTTTTGTTTGTTTTTTAAAAGACTTTATTTATTATTTTTAGAGAGAGGGGAAGGGAGAGAAGCAGAAAGGGAAAGAGACATCAATGTATGGTTGCCTTCCACCTGCCTCCAGCCACGGACCTGGCTGGAGACCTGGCTTGCAACCTGGTTATGTGCCCTGACTGGGAATCGAACCAGTGATCTTTAGGTTCACAGGCCTGCACCTTACCCACTGAGCCACCAGCCAGGGCTTAAGATGTTTGATTTAAGAATGAAGTACGTTGTGTCAAGATGTCATCATTCTATGCTTTAGATATTGATAAACCATCAACAGTCCAGCAGCCCAGAAGCTGAAGGGCCCTGCTGAAGGCTCATCAATAAGAACATGCAGAGAATCAGCTATGACAAAGAGACATTTAGATTGTAAATACTGAGAGTTTGTGAGAGCTGTTTCAGAGTTTCGGCCTGTGCAAGGTGACACCTTGCTGACCTAAAACAACTCTCTGAAAATATGGAGACACTTTACCAGCCATGGCCAAGGGGACTCTGTCATGTTTGTCAATGGCACTAAACAATTCAACAGTCCCTGGACTGATAACCTTAGGAACAGCTGTAGCCTATCCACTGACACCAGCATCTTCATTCCCTGACAAAGCACTCTTGCAACACATTTTCTTTTGGTTTGCACTGCTAACCAGAAGTTAGCTTCTGGTTGGTTGGTTGGTTGGTTGGTTGGTTAAGCGGTCTCTTTTGAGAAATCAAACTCATATAAAAGGTACACCTCTAAATTTGGACTTTATTCTTTTCACCTCCCCTTGCAGTAAACAATAGTGTAATTAATCTGCCGTTTGTTTGAAGTATGTCATTTATTTGGCTTATTAAGAAATATTATCCTGTATGTTATTGACTTGGGAAATTAAATTCCCACAGTGAACCTGTGCGAAATAACTTGCTGGCAAGGAGAGAATCAATCTCTGAGTATAACTTTACCACCACTCCCCAAAACAAAATGTTCTGATTATTTTAAATGTTTTGATGATGTTTAATTTGATTAAGAAACAAGCAAAATTGAACTAAAAAATCAACTCATAAAGAATCTATTAGTACCTTATCAAAATATGGTAAATCACTCACACACACACACACACACACACACACACACACTCACACTCACACTGATACTAATCACAAAAATTCAAAACAACTTAGTTGCCCCCAATAGAAGAGAAAATAAATAAATTCTGGATTTTTCACTTAATGGACACTCATGCAGTCATAAAAAATTATGGCCATAAAGACTAAGTAGTATCATGAACACTTAAATTCAGTGAGAAGGCACAATAAAAGGAGATCCAAGACAGCAGCAAAATAAGTGCAGTTACACTCATTTCCTACCAGAACTAAACCAGAATCACAATTAAATTAGAGAACAATCAACCTAAATAACTAACTGAAGACTAACTCGACAGAAGTCTTATGACCAAGGATTTACAGAAGAAGCCATATCCAGACTCGTGGGAAGGGTTGACCCCACACTCACTTGCGGTGACTGATAATTTGGAGGTTAACTCAGCAGCAAAGGTCCCCCTTGAAGAGCGAGGGATCTCAACCCCACTCTGGGCTTCCCATTCTGGAGCACCAGCACTAGGAAGAGAAGCCCACCTAATACCTGGCTGTAAAAATTAGCTGAAATTCCATCCACCAGGGAGAGACAGGAGGAGTCCTCTAGAGACCCAGGTGCTGCCTTAAAGAGCCAACACACAAAATCTTGTTCGCAGCCATTCACCCTGGGCTCCAGCAGAGGGAAGTAGCTTAAGAAAGTTGTAAGGTTTCAGCCCTGGCTGGGGGCACAATGGATAAGGCACCGGCCTATGAACCCAAAGGTCGCTGGTTCGGTTCCCAGCCAGAGCACCTAACCAGGTAGCAAGCCAGGTCTCCAGCCAGGTCTCCAGCCAGGTCTCCAGCCAGGTCTCCAGCCAGGTCCATAGCTGGAGGCAGGTGAAAGGCAACTGTACATTGATGTCTCTCTCCCTCTCTGCGTCTCTCCCTTTCCCTCTCGGAAAATAAGAAATAAGGCCTTTTAAAAAGAAAGAAAGTTGTATGGCTTCAGAGTGAAGGTTTAAGGGACAGCTGCTGCTAAGGTGCATGTGCTGAGGCCCTTACCCACGCTGCTCAGAGATACCATCTTTCTTGGTTCAAGCACTCCCCTCCACATATCAGCCTAAGGGAATGCAGTAGCCCCAGTAGCCCCACCCAGTAGCCCCATGATCTGATCTGAACTCCCAGTGTCCTCACTGCCAAGCTCACCCTGAAGAAAAATCTGCGCCACCCTGAGTCTATGATTCTTTGGAGGGCCCTTAAGTAGGTCCAGGCAGATGCAAGGTGTCAGAAAGTATCAGAAATGAAGAGGGAAATACTTGTGTGGCACTATGGGGAAGACCATTTTTCTTCCCCACATCTAACTAGAGCTGTCACTAAATAGGAGATCTACCAATCCCATTCTCCCAATTCCCTATAGCACCACCCTGCCAAGCAGCCCCACCCTGCCAAGCTCTAGCACTGTAAAGGGATCAGCTGACTGTGGACACTGGGCCTACAGTGCAAACTTTGAGGAAAGGCTCTTGAGAAGGTCTGGGCAGACTCAGGGGGTGCCTGAGGCAGACTTCTGTGGCTTTAGGGCAAGAGTCACTTTTTCTTCACATGTTGACACCACCATTCCTGTGCAGAGCCTTCTCTCTATATGGCCAAATATTGGTATGTTTAAGCCTGATGAATTCTGCTGGCCTCACCTGGATGACTCCCTGAAACCCTACCCTGCTACAAAAACCTGTAGGTACCCAGTGAGTGGTGGCTGGCCATGGCTAACCCTGAGACTTTTGCTAAGTGGCATCAGACCTAGCACTGGCACTGACATTGAAATGGTATCAACCTGGTGAAAACCTCTTGCCACTAACTGGTAACTCACTGAAACCCTTCCAAAAGCAACCTGCATACTGTCAGAGGTCCTTTCAGAGGTGACAGCCTAACAGGCAGCTTGCAGGTGGAGGCATATTTCAGGGTGCCTTGTGCCTTTTGCTGACCAGCCCCTGGATTCAGTGCTGGTAGAAGCCAGCCATGGTTCTCAGCTTTGCCCCTTCCATGTTCACCCAAGCCCAGCAGAGGTAGCCAGAAACTGTGGGTCACTTTGTACCTCTATACAGGTAGTCCCGGGCTGGTCACAGGCAGTGTATACCATTGATCTACACCAGAATCCACCCAAAAGGCTCCATAACAAACACGCACAGAGACAGATTTCAGACCACATCAAAGCACAACTAAATTAGCTCCACAAAGCAGCAAACCCAAAGGAAGATCTTGGCAGGCACAAAATATTGCTGGGGCAAATTCTGCTCCATGGGGTCAGCCCCTGCACAACAGATCATACATTATGGTCTGGATCAACCCTCATAGTCAGCTACCCTGAGGATCAACCCCACCCTTGGACAGACCAACAGCAATCAAGACTCAGCTACAATAGAAGGGCTTACTTCATCCACACCTGGAGCCATACCTGGAGCAACTAGCAGAAGTGATCAAGGAAACTCCACCACTGAGCCCCACGAGACAACTACTACATAAGGCCACCATACCAACACTGGGAGATATAGTGGATCTACTTAATACAGAATCAATTACAGAAAGACAGCTAAAATGAGTGGAGGGAAAAAACCCAAATGAAAGAATAGGAAACTTCCCAAGAAAAATAAATAAATGAAATAGAGGCAAACACTTTACCAGATACAAGATTCAAAGCAATGGTTATAATGATGCTCAAGGAAGTTAGGGGAAGAATGTATGAAGAATTCAGTGAGAATTTAAAGAGATAAAAAGCATTATAAAGGACATAGAAACCATAAAAACAACCAGTCAGAAAGGAAGAATACAATGCAGCAGAAGATCAAATGAGCAATTTAGAAGACAAGATAGCAGAAAATATGCAATCCGAGTATCAAACATTTTAAATAAAGATAGTTTAAAGGACCTCTAGGACAACATGAAACATAACAATATTCACATCATAGGGACACCGGAAGGAGAAGAGAGGGAGTAAAAGATTAAGAACCTATTTGTAGAAATGATGATTAAAACTTTCCCTAACCTGGTGAAGAAAAAAGACGAGTCTAGAAGGTGCAGAGTCCCAATAAAGATGAACCTGAAGAGGCCCACATCAAGACACATCATAATCAAAATGGCAAAGGTTAAAGACAAAAAAAAGAATCTAAAAAGCAGCAAGAGAAACACAATTGCCTACAAAGGAGCTCCCATAATACTGTCAGTAGATTTCTCAACAGAAACAGTTCAAACCAGAAGGGATTGGCAAAAATTATTCAGAATAATGTAAAGCAAGACCTCCAACAAAGACTACCCTACTGAGTCCAAGACTTTGTTTTTTGGGAGTGTTTTTGATTATTGCTTCAATTTCGGTAGTTTGTTTCTGTTTATTCATATTCTCTGATTCTTCCTGATTCCATTTTGGAAGATTGTATGCTTTTAGAAATTTATCCATTTCATCCAGATTGTCCAAATTCTTGGTAATATCTTTTTATAATTCTTTGTATTTCTTTTTATAAAAATTTTAATGTTATCCTATTATAGTTGTCCCAACTTTCCCCTTTTGCCTTACTCCACCCAGCCCACCTCCATAGTCCCAGAATCAAACTCCACATCGCTGTCCTTGTCCATGGGTCACTCATATATGTTCTTTGACTAGTCCCTTCTTTTTCCACCATTCCCCCCTCACCCCTTTCCTCTAACAGCTGGCAGTCTGTTCCATGTTTCCATGTCTCTGGTTCTATTTTTCTCATAGTTTATTTTGTTCATTAGATTCTTATATGTAGGTAAGATCACATGGTATTTGTATTTCACTGACTGGCTTACTTAATGGTTCTAAAGAGTATTATGCTAAGTAATACTCTAGAACCATCCATGTTGTTGCAAAAGGTAGGAGTTCCTTCTTTTTTCCTGCTGTGTAGTATTCCAGTGCATAAATGTACCACAGCCTTTTTATCCACTCATTTACTGATGGGCACTTAGGCTGTTTCCAGCACTTGACTATTGTAGATATTGCTGCTATGAATATAAAGGTGCATTAATTATTTTGAATTGGTGATTTGGGGCTCTTACAGTATATTCCCAAAAGTAGCATCTGGGTCAAAAAGTAGTTCCATTTTTAGATTTTTTAGGAAATTCCATACTGTTACACACAGTGGCTGCACCAGTCTGCATTCCTACCAACAGTGCACTAGGGTTCCCTGTTCTCCAGAGCACTTGATTGTTGATTATTAAGGATGGCCATTTTGACCAGTGTAAGGTGGTACCAAGTTGTGGTTTTAATTTGCATCTCTCTGATGATTAATGATGTTGAACATCTTTTCATATGCCTATGGGCCATCTGTATGTCCTCCTTGGAGAAGTGTCTGTTCAGGTCCTTTACCAATTTTTTAATTGGACTGTTTGACTTCCTAGTGTTGAGTTGTATGACTTATTTATATATTTTGGAGAGCAAACTTTTGTCTGATGTATCCACTCAGCTACCCTATGCATTTTGACTGGAACATCTAATCTATTAATATTTAAAGTTATTATTGGTAGGTACATATTCATTACAATTTTTTCTTTTGTACCTTTGTTCCTCTCCCTTTTTCTTCACCTTATTAAAGCAGTCCCATTAGCATCTCTTTCAATGCTGACTTGGTGAAGATGCATTCTTTTAGCCCCTTTTTGTCTGGGAAACTCATTTTGCCCTCTATTTGAAATGAGAGCCTTGCTGGGTAGAGTAGCCTTGATTGCAGGCCTTTGCTTTTCATTACTTGGAATATTTCATGTCATTCTCTTCTGGCTTATAGTGTTTCCGCTGAGAAATCAGCTGATAGCCTAATTGGAGCTCATTTGTGTGTTACTAGCTACTTATCCCCTGCTGCCTTTAAGGTTCTCTCTTTGTCTTTAAATTTTGCCAGTTTAATTGTGATGTGTCTTGAAATGGGCCTCTTTGGGTTATTCTTTTTTATTATTTATTTATTGTTTTATAAATCAATTTTTTAAATTTTATTTATTATTTCCAGAGAGAGAGGAAGGGAGACAGGCAGAGAGGGAGAGAAACATCAATGTATGGTTGCCTTTCACCTGCCTCCAGGCACGGACCTGGCTTGCAACCTGGTTATGTGCCCTGGCTGGGAATCGAACCAGCAACCTTTGGGTTTGCAGGTTGGTGCCTTATCCACTGTGCTACTAGCCAGGGCTGGGTTCTTCTTGATTGGGAGCCTCTGTGCTTCCTGGACTTGCATGACTTTTTCTCTCATCAAGTTAGGGAAGACTTCTGTCATTCCTTTTCAAATAGGTTTTCTATCCTTTGCTCCATTTCTTCTTCTTATATCCCTATGATTGGAATATTATTATGTGCCATGTTGTCCTGCATCTCCCTTAAACCATCTTTGTTGTTTTTTATTCTGTTTTCATTTTGTTTTTTGTTTTTTTATTTTTTAAGATTTTATTTTATTATTTTTAGAAAGAGGGGAAGGGAGAAAGGCAGAGAGGGAGAGAGACATCAATGTATGGTTGCGTTTCACCT
The DNA here is from genome assembly GCA_004026585.1 of Noctilio leporinus. Classification (NCBI taxonomy): domain Eukaryota; kingdom Metazoa; phylum Chordata; class Mammalia; order Chiroptera; family Noctilionidae; genus Noctilio; species Noctilio leporinus. The sequence continues at coordinate 32,177 of PVIW01002022.1, read as the reverse complement.
GCCTCCAGCCATAGACCTGACTGGAGACCTGGTTTGCAACCTTGTTATGTGCCCTGGCTGGGGAATCGAACCTGCGACCTTTGGGTTCGCAGGCCGACCTTTGGGTTTGCAGGCTGGTGCCTTAACCACTGTGCTACTAGCCAGGGCTCATTTTGTTTTTATATCTGGGTGTTTTTTTCTACCTTGTCCCCAAACACACTTATTTGATCCTCTCTTTCATCTAGCCTGCTTTTAATTCCTTCCAATATATTCTTCATTTTAGATATTGCATTCTTCATTTCCTCCTGACTCTTATTCATAGTTTCTATGTCCTTTTCCATGCTGATATAGTTCCCAATAGTTCCTTGTAGTTCTCACTGAGCTCCTTGAGCATCTTTATAACCATTATTTCTACCTTAATGTCTGATAGATTGCTTGGCTCAATTTCATTTAGCATTTTTTATGTGGCTTCCTTATTGCCTTTAAATTGAGGATTGTTTTATTTACTCCTGATTTTAGGTGACTCTTTTTGTTTCCTTCTGTGTACTATATTGATTTGCTTTAACTCCCTATCTTTGTGAACTGGCCTTCTGATGTAGGAGACCTGAGGCACTCAGTGGTGCATTCTCCTCTATCTCCTGACTTGGATGCTTTTGGGATGCCCTTTATGCCTTTTATATGGGCTTGCTTGTTGTAATTGGGTTTTGGTGGTGGTTGTGTCATTCTTTGGTGTATTCTTCCCTTCAGCTGGCTGACTGAGAGTCATACCACCCACCACATCTTGTATGCTGTTGTACAGGTGCTACCGGAATAAAACAAAGCAACTCAGGAAGCAAAATTTACACCCACAAAATCAACCGCCACCCAGAACCACACCATCAACAAAAAATGAGCAAATATTAATAAAGTTGAAAGTACATTAAGACAGTTATAAGAGAGGAAAAATGAATATGAGATTACTAATGGAATGAAAAGTGATTTTGAGAGGGTAGAAGGAGGTGAAATAATAAGAGTAGGGAATAGAAACAAGGTGAAGAAAGAAACTAAATAAAATTTACATTGTAAATTTAAAAAGGAGGAAAGAAGACAAACTGAAGTAAGAAAAGGGAAGAGTTAAATATGAGACAAGCGAGGAGTTGCAGGATGGGCAGGTGGTGTGTGTGTGGTGGGTGCATAACTTACTATCACCTGCTTTCTGCTGAACTCTGGCCTTCAGAGGAAGTTGTCACCACCTTTTGAAATGCATTACTTTTTTGGCTTTTGGAAGCAGCTTTCCTGCATTTTTTTTTTTTAAACCTCAAAGTTTCTTTCTGAAGTAAAATTAATTTTCTCATGAAAGGATGAACGTTTTATACCTGCACACCAGTGAAGGGATGACTTTGGTTTTAGACATGTGTTTTGGAAGGAGAAAAAGTGGTCAGCACATTAACCATCTCCATCTGGAAGTCCTTTGACCATGGGAGCTTGTCAGAGTGACTCAGATCTGTTCTTGGAGGCTGCCTCATAAAAATGAGCTAAAAACGTTACACTTACCACAGTATGGCTCCTTGGTTTTTCTGTCCCTGAGAACAAAGGTAGGGGTGAGCTGCACAGGTCAGAGGTGCCTCCCCTTTGCCACTGAGCCTCAGCCAGAACATTTCAAAGCAACTGGTCACCCAGGGATATGAAGGTGTTGGATGTTTAGTGATTTATGCTTTCCACCTGTGTGAAGTCTGAATCTGTGGTTGGGTAGGGGTATGGGTATGGTGAGGTTGAATGGGCTGGGGTTAGGGAGAGCAATCTGCCTAGGTTTGTTCTGATGGTTCAGAGGTAACCAAGACTTTGTGTCTTCATGACTCTTTTTCCAAATATGCAACACTAGGGCTGATGACCTAGTTCAGGGCCCAAGACATTTTTTATGGAAAGGGCCAGAGAGTAGGTTTGCAGGCTGTAAAGGCTCTTTCACAAGTAACCAACTCCACTGGTGGTATACAAAAGTAACCACAGACAATACGTAAATCAATGAGCATAGCTGCACAAATTTTTAATTTTACATTATTTTCATGTGTCAAAATAGTATTCCTTTGATTTTTTTCAACCATTTAGAAATGTAGAAAACATTCTTAGCTCACACAGCAGATGTACAAACACAGGTGGTGCCCAGATATAACCCACGGGCCATAGTTTTTTGACCCTTGATCTACCTACAGGATTGAACACCTGGGATTAGAAAGGAGCTGAGGGTCAGTAGAGAGTGATGTTTTTGGTATACAAGACCCCACTCCTATGTGAAGAAACATTTTCTCTAAAATAATTTCACTGTAAAAAGAGGAATCCCCAACCCCCACCAGATAACCTGAACTCTTCATTGCATGACTGTGTCAGATAACTGAAGGGCTAACAAATTGCTATCAAAGAAATATTACCCTCACCTTCTAATTCCAATTCCTGAGGCTAATGAAATTAGAGAATTAATGAGGTAAGTTCCATCAATAGAGAAATGAAGGACTCTTATACTGAAAAACAATTCACTAAACTGAACTGATAAAATTTGAGCCCATTTAAAGAACTTACCGATGGGTAAATTCCCCAAAGCTCCAGCAACTAACATATTCAAAGATGTGCAAAGCTTTTCAATATCCCAGGTGCACTTTATCAACGTAGACATCAGATATTTGACTTATCCTGTGAAGGTTAGTGTACATAGATCCTCCCACAACATCGAGGGACCACAGTTAGGAACCATGAACTAAATCCAACTCTTTTATCTAATATAGGGGAAAATAAAGCTTGTTAAAGGGAAATGGTTTACACAAGGTCACACACTTTGCCACTGTTGGTGGGAGGACAAACACTTGGATTAAGATCCCAAAGACAAAAATCAAAGGATACTCTTCCTAACCTGAGGGGCTGATGAATGTGGAGAAGAGTGTGCTCCAGATGAGCAAGGAATTCCCCCAAGGTACCAGAACTTCCACAAGGCATTGAAGTAAGAGTATTGTTGGGTAGAGGATACGGTGGTCCAGTAAAAAATCTGGAAGGTACAGGCCATCTTTTTGGAAGCCTATGAAGAGTGCCCACTGTGAGCCATGAATAATATTAAATATACTTTATACACCTGTCTTATTTTTACATTACAGTTGACCTAAAATATTGTATGAATTACACCCTGCCTTCTTTAAGTCCACAAAGTTGCTCTACCTGCAAGATAGGTAAGAAAATTCCCATTTTCCGATGAGGAAACTGAGTGGTGAAAGAGACCTATCAACTATTAATGCTGGTGGGAAGAGATCCTTTAGCTACCTCAGCAAAATCTGCTGTAGTCACAACAGGAATGGCAAGATCTATTTAAGGTGCAACAGCAAAGGCATCCTCAGAAGTGGAAGCCATCTAACTTCCTGGTGATTTCAATGACTTATTAGGGCCTGCTCAAGGATGCAACTTATGCCAGTTTTAGACTGAAGGGCTATTTTTATTTTCATTGGGATCATTACCCACACGTTACTGTACTCTACACTCCACCTTCTCCCTTCCTTCCTGCTATTAAAATCTAGAGAAGCAAGGCAAAGAAGGGGAGCAGCTTAGACAAGAACCTAGTATAAAGGAACTATGGACATGGACAACAGGGGGGATTGACTTTGAGGGGAATGGGTGGGTGGGGAGGGGGACAGAGGGGAGCAAAAAGGGGATGGATGTAATACAACAACAATAAAATTTTTAAAAAAAGAAAAGAAAAAATCTAGAGAAGCAAAGATTCAGCTCATAGTGTATCACAGCTTCTGAAATGATAGACAATCAAAATCTATTTAATGATCAATAACTGCATTGTTCATTGTTGGATTATCTATAAAGATACAAGAATCTTGCCCCTCTTTGCTTCACAGAGGCAGTGTGCTATAGTGACTAAGAGCACAGATCCTGGAACTCAGGTCCTGGAACCAAACAGTCTGGGCTTGACTCCCTTTTCCACCACTCATATGACCCTGAGCAGGTCACTTAATTTCTCTATATTTCATGCTTCCATCTATAAAACAATTATGCCAATAGTAGCTACCTCCTAGGATTGTGAGAATTAAATGAGTTTCTATGTGTAAAGCACATAGTATGGGCTGTGTGAGTTAATTGCTACTGCTATAACGTTAAGGTCATATCTGAAATTAAACTGAACCAGGGAAGCAGCCAAGATAGGTACAACAGATGTTTGTGTGATAGTGAGTATATAAAGAGGAGGAAGGTAAAAAGACAAGGAAGGAGAAGGGAAGAAAACATAAAGGTCAGAGAAGATGGAAAAAGAGGACAATAAAGTGAGAAGATGGATCAGCAGGTAGATGTTCGATACTAGCCAAACGACATAACAACAATGGCTACATTGATTGAATTTTGAGTAAATCTCAGGCACTATACTGTCAATTTCTATGTTAGCTTGTTAAATTCTCACCAAAACCTCATGACAATTATACTTTTTTTTTTGCAAATGAGGCAGATTATGCTTAGGAAGATCAGGTAACATATCAGAAATCAAACATCTAGAAAGTTGTATAGAGAGTCCTGGATTCAATCTCGAGTCTAACTCCAAAGCCCATGCTCCAAACATACCTTGTACTTGCCTCCTAATTAAGAGTTCTGTGTATTTGAAATCTATTGACACCAGACTACACCAAGAAATGCACTTATAATTCATTTAGAATAGTAGTCTAATAAAAATCACATGTTCATAAAATGATTGAGTACACCTCTACTTTTTGGGGGATTCCTTGAGAAGAAAATCAAGCTAGACTAATCCAAGACACTAGCTGGTCCAAAATGCAAATGGATTCAAATTACTGGCCTCTTCACAAAGAGCTCATTACCAAAGAGAATCTGTTGAATGATGGAAATAAAAGAAGAATGAAGAATGGGCCCTAAACTGCTCAAAGCATGACCTTTGCATAAGAGAAAATGACCCCAAGTAGAAGACATAGGGCCTGAGATGACAGCTCTTGTCTTCAGAGTGATAGGTTCCTTAAAGGAGAAGGCAGTTTTAAAAATGATTAATCTCTTCATTTTGAAGATGAGAAACTATACCCATATTATTGAATGTTTTAATCATAAATGCATGTTGTAGCTTGTCAAATGCTTTTTTGCATCTATTGACATGATCAGGTGATTTTTATCTTTTATTTTGCTGATTTGGTGTATCATACTGATGGATTTGCATATGTTGAACCATCCTTGCACCCCTAAAATGAACCCTACTTGATCTTGATGTATTTTAAAATGTATGATTGTATTTGATTTGCTACTACTTTGTTCAGGATTTTTGCATCCATATTCATCAGAGGTATTAGTCTGTAATGTTCTTTCTGTGTGTCCTTGCCAGGTTTGGGTACCAGGGTAATGTTGGCCTTATACATAAAATTAGTTAGGAAATATTGCTGCTCCTTCAACTTTTTGGAAGACTTTGAGAAGGGCAAGTTATTTATTTATTTATTTATTTATATTGTTGTTGTAAGAGAAGGACAAGTTTTAAACCATCTTTGAATGTTTGGTAGAATTCACTAGTGAAATAATTCCTCTTATAAGTGACTAATATCCAAAATGTATAAAGAACTCATACAACTTAACAAAAAAAAAACCCAAACAATCCTATTTTAAAATGGGCAGAGGACCTGAATAGACAATATTCCCCAAAAACACATACAAATGGTTAACAGATATATAAAGAGTTGCTCAACTTTACTAGCTATAAGGGAAATGCAAATTCAAACCTCAATGAGGTATCACCTCACAACTGTCAGAATGGCTATTATCAACAAGACCAGAAATAACAAGTGTTGGGGAGAATGTGGAGAAGAAGTAGCCCTAATTCGCTGCTGGTGAGAATGTAAATTGGTACATTCACTGTGGAAAATAGTATGGAAACTCCTCAAGAAATTAAGAACAGAGCTATCATATGACCCAGAAATCTTTCATTCTGGGTGTCTACCCCCCAAATTTGGAAACACTTCTTTATAAAGCTATATGTACCCCTGTGTTCATTGCAGCATTATTGCTGGTGGTCAGGATCTGGAAACAACCTAAGTGTCCTTCAGAGGATGATTAGATAAAGAAGATGTGGTACAACAAAATACTACTCAGCTGTAAAATAACCTGAAACACTGCCATTTATGACAGTATGGATGAACCTTGACAGTATCATGTTAAGTAAGATTAGCAGACAAAAAAAAAAAAAAGACAAGAATCATGTGATTTCACTCATATGCAGAATATAAAACAGAAAGCAACCAATGAACAAACAAATAATAACTCATAGACATAGACAACAGTATGGTGACAACCAGAGGAGAAGGGGGTTTGAGAGGTGGTAAAAGAGGGTAAAAGAAGTCAAATAAAGCCCTGGCTGGTGGCTCAGTGGATAGGTGCTGGCCTGCGAACCCAAAGGTCGCTGGTTCAATTCCCAGCCAGGGCACATAAGCAGGTTGCAAGCCAGTTCTCCAGCCAGCTCTATAGCTGGAGGCAGGTGAAAGGCAACCATACGTTGAAAAAAAAAGTCAAATATTTAGGGATGGAAGGAGACTTGATTTTGGACTGTGAACACACCACACGATAGATAGATGATGTATTATAAAATTTAGTACTTGAAACTTGGATAACCTTGTTAACCAATGTCCCCCCAATAAATGTAATAATATTTTAACAATGAAAAGTAAATCTAAAAGGTGATGGATGTAATACAACAACAATAAAAAAAAAAAAAAAGACTCTACAAGGTCTGTCCCAAAAGTATCGAGCCAATGTCACTATAATTAAAACCATTTGCATGGTCAATACTTTCGGGACAGACCTCATATAAGTAAATAAAACTCACATTGAAAAAAAATTAAAAGGCCCCAGGAGGAGAAGTGGATGACCCAAGATCATATAACCTAAAGAAGGGGGAAGGCTGAGCCTAGAAGCTAAGTTCTCTGCTGGCCATACAAACACTCTTTCTCTTTCTGCCCCAGTGCTATCCTTTACTCCACAGTCAATTGTGTTCAAAGGAATGCCTTTCCTGATTTGCTCAAATAAAAGACGAATGCGTAGATAGAAAGAAATGTGGTTTCCCCCACCGTGTCGTAGGTGTGCTTTCTAGCTCATGAGATTGAGCTTGAGCTTTCAGTCCATATAAGGCAATGGGATTTGCCTCCTATTTTTTTGTTTAATTTTATTGTTGTTGTATTACATCCATCCCCTTTTTGCTCCCCTCTGTCCCCCTCCCCACCCACCCATTCCCCCCAAAGTCAATCCCACCTGTTGTCCATGTCCATGGTTCCTTTATACTAGGTTCTTGTCTAAGCTGCTCCCCTTCTTTGCCTCTACCTCCCCCCTCCCCCCAACCCCATTCCCCCTGACCATTGAAGGCCTATTCCTTGTATTCATATACTTGGTAATTTAGAAATTAAGGAGAGAAAAAAAATACACATACACTTAAATTTGAAGTAGCAGATTTATGGGAAAGCAGGAATTCTCTGGAGGTTTCCCTCACACCTTCTGGAATGTTTATTCCATGCCCCTACCCCTCTATACATTTCCCTTTCTGTACATTTCCCTCTCGTGAGGTCCCCCCAGTTTTCCCCTGGCTGCAGAGGCCTGGGTAGAGACTCCCTTCCGGACCACTGTGTTTAGAGTCTACAGGGGCCCACTTCACCTTTTGTGACAGCATAGATGGACCTGGAGAGTATTATGCTAAGTGGAATAAGCCAGTCAGGGAAAGACAAATACCATATGATTTCACTTATATAACTCATATGTGGAATCTAATGAACAAAATAAACTAACAAGCAAAATAGAAACAGATTCCTAGATAGATAACAGACTGACAGCTGTCGGAGGAGACGGGTCAGGGCTGGATAAAAAAGGTGAAGGGGTTACTCAAAGTGAAGAAGAGTATTTCATAGACAGAGACAACAGTATGGTGATTACCAGAAGGAAAGGGGGTCAGGGAAGGTGAAAGGGGGTAAAGGGGGTTAAATGGTGATGGAAGAAGACTTGACTCGGGGTGTTGAACACACAATACAATATACAGATGATGTACTATAGAATTGTACACCTGAAACCTATATAATTTTATTAACCAATGTCACTCCAATAAACTCAATAATATTTTTTAAAGTAAGCTCCTCCTCCTAGACACAAACCAGGCCAATAAGTCATAGGACTTGGAGTTCCCCTGGGGCTCCAGTCAGCCCTAGAGGACATCAGTCTGAAGTGATTCCCCAGATCCAAGAAAGACACATGGCCCAAGAAGTTTTAATAATGTCTTTTAAAGATGTTCTTTTAAGTTTCCTCCTTTTGGGGCTGCAAAGTCCTGGGTGAGTTTTTCCAAGTTAAACACCCATTAGAACAAAGTACTGCCTCACTTTTCTGTTCTGTTCTTGCTGCAGGGCATCGCTTACGCACAACTTAATCACATCGCTGGGAACTATAATTATTTTGCATCTCCAGAGGCTCCTGAGAGACAACTGTAAATAATGGTTTACTTTATTTACCAAACAAGAAGGCAATTGATTCACACAATTGCCTAAAGATGACTGGGAAGTCCCTTTTGGTTCCATAGGGATGCACTTAAGGGACCAGCATAGACAGTGGAAAACTCCCTGATGGAGGTGGGAATGGTCAGTTTCAAGCCATATGTTTCTTCAGGCTGACTCCCAATTTAAATTTGTCTTTGAATACATTCAGCTCTCGCTCTAAAATTCTCTTCTCATGAGTCTCCTTTATTTATTTATTTATTTATTTATTTTTTCTTATCAATAGGAGCATGTTTCTGACTGCCTGGGGTCTCTGAGGGACCGTTTTCATCTATAAACCCAACACATTAAAAATGATCCTGGGAGGCCTGCTGGCTGGCAGTTTACAAAATAGATTTTAGAAGAATGATCTTGGGTGATTTTTCTAAACACATAAATGTTAAACTTGACATTTGTTTAGGAGCCTCTTGGAATCCATTAAAAGTCATCTTCTCTGCTTGGTTTTCCTTGGTTCAGGGCCTGGGAAAGGGGGATTGGGAGAGCCTCCCCTCCACTTGGATACTTGAATTCTCTGTAACTGCATTTACTGAGGAGCTCTGATTGGTGGAGATTAACCACAAACAGGTGAGGTTTCGAGGGTTTTTCTGCTTGTCTGAATTCTGATTTAAGGCAGGACAGACTGTTTGGATTTCATTCAAACAGTCTCAGCCTAAAGTATTCAGCACACTGAAGAGAGTAGACAAAAAGAAAGTATGGTAGCTTTTGCCAAAATACTAGGGAGGTGCATTCTGGGGTGTGGGAACAGAGCCCTGGTCACACTCTATCACGTCACTCTGACGTTTGTTTTGTTTTGTTTTGTTTTTTTTATCAGAGCACTTGTCACCATATGAAACTATTCCAGTGAGTTACTGCCATACCTCTCTGTCCCTAATGAGAATGAAGGCTGTGAAATAGCTCAGAATTCCCTCTCTTCCAGGGATGGCAATTCTGAGCCTGCTTTCGACCCTCCTAAACCACGTCCCACCCTTCCATGAACACTGAGACTCCTACCACCTCATCCTAGAATTTCCCCATCAGCGATTCAGGCCTAATCATTCATCTCTGTCTCCACTACCCTCTTTAAAAAGGTAATTCTCCTAATTAGGATGTCACTTGAAGTTATCACCTCCTAAATTTTAAATGAGGCCTAAGTTCTTTCTCCCAAGGCACATGGGGGACCTCAGAAACACTCAGCTTCAAGTGGTACAGGGAGAAGGGACAGGGGAGGGGAGAGGGAGTTGAAATGGGAACTGAACCCAGTGAAGAGAAAGGGAACAATGAAGCCCAACTCTATCTACCTCCTTCATAATTTGGCCTCAGGCCCTCCCTGGCAGTCTTGTGGCCCAAGAAGGCTCATGCCTTAGGAACTGGGCTGGAATCTACACAAACCAGCTTCCTTCATTCCTTAGAAACTAGGATAGAGAAGCTCTCCTCCCCCAGCCACCTTCCTTTTTCCTTTCTCTCCTCCACCAGCTGGGAGTCAGGTAACATTTTTCCTTATATACACAAGATAATATACATAAGTCAGTGATTTCCTTTGGAACTCCACCCTTCCCGTTTGGAATTTGAACATTTGTCTTTCATTTCCTGGCACATTCCCCTTCTCAGCAGCCAGCTCCATCAAAAGAGGCCAAAAGAACCTCTTCTTCTTTCCAAAGAAGAGGCTCCCTCTGTGGATGAACAGGTGAGGGGCTGGAAAGGCAGCCCCAACCTGAGGGGGAACAGCACCAGCTCCAGATCCCCACCTCCCACCTCTCTCTGCCAGAACCATGGCAGGAATTCCTAGACCAGGGTCCATTAAGGATTTTGGACCAGCACTGCTACAAGGTTTCTGGGGCTCCTGGTAAGAACCAAGGCTCCAGGATCCTGAAGCCTTTGCAGAGCAGATGATATGCAGAGGATCCTTCTCATAGCACCAAGGGAATGAGGTCCAAAATGGCTAGGGAAAATATGAATCAAGCAGGTAACAGCTCCCACCCTTCCCCGCAAAGCAATTACAGCTTTCCTTCTGTGGTCAGAAAGGAAAGGAAAGGGATCCGAGAAACTCATTCATATGAAGGAGCTAGCTGGCAGCTTAACAGGTACTCGGTGTCACTGGATGGGTTATATTTGAGGGACTGGCCCTATCCCAGCACAAGCCAGGACCTCTAGATTCTGGCCTCATGCAGGAAAGGTTTCAAGAACAAGTCACAGTGAGAGTGAAAGCAAGTTTGATTCCAGGAGAAACAAAGAGAGAGGCCAGGGCATGGGTGCCCCTGTGAAGAAAGTAAAAGTACAGTACACAGCTCGAGTAGACATGGGCCAACTCATGTGGTCAGTCAGTTCTTGGGATTTTATGTGTTCCCAAGGGTGGGTTGTTTCTAAACTTTGTGGTGGCAAATTATGACTCTGCTTTCTGGAAGGGGGGGGGGTCTTGCTCCTAATATGGTGTGTTCAGGAAGTATCATGGCATTCAACCCCCTTCTACTTGTAGTATCAGCTTTCATTATAATGATATTAATGAGCTTTGGGGTCTGTCTCTGGTCAATTTTTCCTCCATCTTGGGTTTATCTGGTTTTAGCCAGTCCTTGTTGTTAACGTTCACGACCACAGCAGTGATCTCCTGCCATAACTTTCCCGTTGATCATGCATGGAGCTGACAGACATGATAAGAAGGCCTAGCAACTTATTGGCCAGGGATGCCCAATCCCACTTCTTCATTCCACTTATCAGAATTTGTCCTTAAATTCGCTCTGTCCTGCCTCACTGCTACCAAGGTGATTTGTGTTTTTGAAGATGTCAGCACTTCATGCAAAAATGCTGAGATTAAGTTGCTGGCATCAGGGTGGTGGTAGGGACAATATGTAGTAAGGGAGGCTTTTCTGATGCCCCTTAGAGTACACCAGGCAAGTTATTGTCTTCCTAGAAGACCGTGCCTAGCACTAGTCTTTTTATACATCAACTTTTCAGCTCCCATGGTTATGCTTGGGCCACAGAGGAAGGCTGAAATTTCCCTGTGAGATGCCCTTCTTGAACCTTTTCCCTTGGGAACACACAATTACGGATCTCACTGTGAAACCGCAACACTGGATACTCTCTCTGTCCCCAGAAAACGTTCTTCCAAAACCCACAATTGGATTGCTCATTCAAAACTATATTTTCTCTGGGAAGTGAAAAAGGCTATGCCAGAGTTGTTCTCTCCAAGTTTCTGAGAACAACAAAACACTGTTTTCAGGCTTAAGACAATTATATAATGAATCAACAACATTATAAGGTTGTCTCCCAGATTACTTATCTTGCATCATTGTTTCCAAACCTCTCAATCATCCAGTACACTATTACATCTAGGGATGACCAAGTTATTGAAGGGGGGAAATCAGGGAATTCAATAAAATCTCAATGATGGCCCTAAACCACCTACCACACCTTTCATGATTTTTTGAGTCACATAAAGTCATTGGATTTGTGGTTTTGTTTTCATGGTGGTTGTAATGAGAGATGAAATGGGAAGTGAATGCTTCATCTTCTACTAATAGTTCTTCTGCACCAGAAAGAGCTCTGAATTTAAGTCAGAAAATCTGGATTCAAGTGCTGCTACTCACATATCAAATATTCCTACTTAAAATGAAAAACATTATTCAATACAATAGATTGACTTCCAGTCAAGTTGGAAGCGTAGGTAAACATGGCTCACCTCCTCATACAACTGCACCAAAATTACAACTAAACTGTAGAATAACTATCACTCAGAACCATCAGATATTCAGCTGAATGGAAGTCTGACAACTATGAAATTAAAGAAACCATAGCCATGTATAATGGATTAAAATTCAGGAGAGATATCTTAGGAGAGAGGAGTCCCAGCCCTACACCAGGACCCCCAGCCCAGGATTCCAGCACCAGGAAGATAAGTCCCCACAACCGCTGGCTGCAAAAATCAGTCAGCATTGAGTCAGTGGAAAAAATTGCTGCTTTGGGTTAAAATGCTCTGCAGATATTAATTAAATCCACATGACCTAGTGTGTCAACTAATGCTACTGTTTTCTTATTGATTTTCTGACTAGAACAGGGGTCCCCAACTCCTAGGTCAGTCCACGAGCCCACAAGGGAAGCTCACCTGAGCTCTGCCTCCTGTCTCACCCCCCCCCCACACACACACACCCTGTCTTACATGAAAGTGGTCCCTGATGCCAAAAAGGTTGGGGACTACTGGCCTAGAAGATCTATCCATTCATGTAATCGGAATGTTAATAACCCCTACAATAATTATATTACTGTTGATTTCTCTCTTTATGTACATCAAAATTAGCTTTATATATTTAGTTGCACCTATGCTTGGTGTATATATATATAAAAGCATTGTATCTGCTTATTGGATTGATCGCTTTATCATCATGTAGTAGCCTTCATTCTTTCAAAGTTTATTTTGTCTGATAAAACTACTGCCATTCAGCTTTGTTTTTATTTCCATTTGCATAAAATATCTTTCCATCCCTTTATTTTTAGTCTGTAAGTATCTTTCATTCTAAGATAAGTCTTTTGTAAACAGTGTATCTATGGATCTTGTTTTCCTTTCTTTTATTGACAGTGATTTTTAAAAAAAAAGATTTTATTCATTACCTTTAGAGAGAAGGGCAGGGAGGGAAGAAGAAAGGGAGAGAAACATTCATGTATGGTTGACTTTCACCTGCCTCTAGCTAAGGAGCTGGCTGGAGACCTGGCTTGCAACCTGGGTATGTGCCCTGTCTGGGAATTGAATCAGTGACCTTTAGGTTCACAGGCCAGTACCTTTCCACTGAGCCACCAGCCAGGGCAACAGTGATTATTTTTTATTTCTTTATTTTTAAGTATATTTTATTGACTATATTACTATGGTTGTCCCATTTTTCCCAATTTAACTCCCTCTGTCTGGTACCCCCATGTCTCCAGCATTCCCCCCTTAATTCATTAGTTCATGTCCATGGGTTGTGCATATAAGTTCTTTGGCTTCTCCATGTCCTATACTATCCTTAACATCCCCCTGTCTATTTTGTACCTACCAATTATGCTTCTTAATCCCTGCACCCTTCACCCATTCTCCCCCTTCCCCTCCCAACTGATAACGCTACAAATCATCTCCATATCTATGATTCTGTTTCTGTTTTGCTTGTTTGGTTACGTTTTTTTTTTCCTATTTAATTTTTAAGTATATTTTATTGATTATACAGTTACAGTTGACCCAATTTCTTTCCCCTTTGCTCTCCTCCACCCAGGACCCCTCTTCCCTCCTGCAATCCAACCCCCACCCCCACTCCGCCTTTAGTTCTTATCCATGGGTCATGCATATAAGTTCCTTGATTTCACCCTTTCCTTTATTATTCTTAACTTCCCCTGCCTATCTTGTACCCACCAACTATGTTTCCTACTTCCTGCACCATTTCTCCCATTCCCCCTCCCGATGATGTCCATACCTATTATTCTGATCCTATTTTAGCTTGTTTATTTTTGTTTGGTTGTTTTTTTTTAGGTTCTGCTGTTGATAATTGTGAGTTTGCTGTCATTTTAATGTTCATAGTTTCGATCCTCTTTTTCCTAAATGAATCCCTTTAACATTTCATACAATAATGACTTGGGCTTGTCTGGGAAGCACTCTATCTGCCTTTTCATTCTAACCGATAGCTTTGCTGGTTAGAGTCTCAGTCGTAGGTCCTTGCTTTTCAATACTTTGAATACTTCTTGCCACAGCCACCCTGCCGCCAACTGTACCACCGAACCCCATCCTCTCCTCCCCGGCTCCATCCCTCCTACCTGTGTGGATGAGTATGTCTCCTCTATATCTCTGTTTGCTGGATGTCTAGGCAGCTTGATTTCTGGAATTTCTGGTTGCCTCTAGTTTTTGAGATAGATGTATTCCTTCTTAGTTGTAGAAAGAGACAGTGTGTCTACCTATGCCTGCACCTTGGCTGGAAATCCCTGCTTAGATTTTTTGTTTGTTTGTTTTTTGAGGTTTTTTTTCTTTCTTTTTTTTTTTTTTTAGATTCAGATGTTGACAGTTGCAAATTTGTTGCCTTCTTAAAGTTCATAGTTTTGATCTTCTTTTTCTTAAATAACTCCTTTTAACATTTCATATTGTTTGTTCCGGCAAGAGTGAGAGGAGAAACAACAAGGGAAAAGGCCATGAGTTCAAAAGATTTATTTGGCCAGTTCACCAGTGGGATGAGACCAGGAAGGCAGGAAAAGTGTCAGCTGCTAACAAAAGAAAGGCAGGGGATTTCAAAGGGGATAAGGGGGGAGGGAGTTGAAGGGACTCTCTGTTGATGCCTTTGGGGGAGTTGGCTGAGAACAGAGAGTCTTACTAAAGCAGAGAAGTTACTAAGTTCTTGCTAGCAGACCAAGATATCTCTGAAGGACACGGCCTTGCCAGCAGGCTGAGATACCTTAGAAGGGCACAGGCTTTCACTGGTGTCAGCAGTTACTGCAGGGACAGCATATTTATTGGGGGTTAGGCAATCCACACCACCAGCAGTTGCTGTGGGGGCTTGTTAAAAGCAGGCCTGGATTCCCAGATCCCAGGTCTTAAGACTAAGACATATAATAATGGCTTGGTGATGATGAACTCCTTTAGCTTTACCTTGTCTGGGAAGCACTTTAGCTGCCCTTCCATTCTAAATGATAGCTTTGCTGGGTAGAGTAATCTAGGTTGTAGATCCTTGCTTTCCATCACTTTGAACACTTCTTGCCAGTCCCTTCTTGCCTGCAAAGTTTCTTTTGAGAAATTTGTTGATAGTCTTGGGGAAACTCCTTTGTAGGTAACTCTCCTTTTCTCTTGCTACTTTAAAATTCTCTCTTTAGCTTAACATTTGGCATTTTCATTATGACGTGTCTTGGTGTGATCCTCTTTGGGTCCAAGTTGTTTGGAACTCTCTGTGCTTCCTGAATTTGTATGTCTATTTCCTTTGCCAAATTACCAAAGATTTTTTTTCATTATTTTTTCAAATAAGTTTTCAATTTCTTGCCCATTCTCTTCTTTTTCTGGCATCCCTATGGTTCAGATGTTGGTATGTTTGGAGATGTCCCAGAGTCTTGTACTACCCTCTTTCATTCATTCATTCATTCATTCATTCATTCTTTCTTTCTTTCTTTATTTCCCCTTCTAGTTGAATGTTTATTTCTTCCTTTTGTTCCAAATTGTTGATTTGAATCCTGGCTTCTTTCCTTTCAATGTTGCTTCCCTGTAGATTTTTCTTTCTTTCACTTAGTGTAACTAACATTCACTTCTTCCCTTATGTGTTTGCCATACTCAGTGAATTCTTTGAGCATCTTGATCACCAGTGTTTTTTGTTTTTTTATTAAAGATTTTATTTATTTTTTATTATTTTTAGAAAGAGAAGAGAGAGGCAGAGAGGGAGAGAGACATCAATGTATGGTTGCTTTTCACCTGCCTCCAGCCACAGACCTGGCTGGAGACCTGGCTTGCAACCTAGTTATGTTGCCCTAGCTGGGAATCGAACCTGTGACCTTCAGGTTCGCAGGCCGGCGCGTTATCCACTATGCTACCAGCCAGGGCCTTGATCACCAGTGTTTTTAATTCTGCATCTGATAGGTAGGCTATCTCTGTTTCATTTCATTCTTTTTTGGGATTTTGTTCTGCTCTTTCATTTGGACCACATCTCTTTACCTCCTCATTTTGGCAGTCTCCCTGTGTTTGTTTCTGGGTATTAGGAAGAGCTGCTTTGACTCCTTGTAAAAAGCACCTATAAATTGTATGGGGTGGAGCTTTACAATTTAGCTAATCTCCAGGGTAAAGCAACCTGCTTCACCCTTTGTGGCTCTGTGTGGGTGGAGAACTCAGAGAAGGAGCTGTACCACTGTCTGGTTCTAGAGGTTTGCTTGGCACTCACCCCATTTCCAGCCACTTCACCCACTCTGCATATGTGACTGGTGCTCTTCCAGCTTTTGCCCTGGTGCTGAATCCCAGAGTGGGTGGGTTTGCATAAGTTTTAAGACTGTTCAGGCCCTTTAAGTGAGATTTCCTAAAAATCCCACTATTTCTTCCATTGCCCCAACCCCCATTGATTTTTATAGCCAGAAATGATGGGCACTTATCTTCACGGAGCTGGAACCCTGGGCTCTGTGGTCTGGCCTGGGGCTGGGATGGCTCACTCCCAAGGTATCCCTCCCTATTTTTATCCACCACACATGAACGTGGAACTGCCTGTGCCCATTTCACCACTGTGGCTGCTTCTCCATGTCACACCACATTCCTCGCCTCCCTACCCCAACTCTGAATCTCCACCCCTCCTACCCATCTGGATGAATGTGGCTTCTTTAAATCTGTAGTTGTCAGACTTCCATACAGTTTGATTTTCTGACTGTTCTGGGTGTTACTTGTTTTGAGGTTTAGTTATAATTCTTTTTGTGGTTGTGCAAGGAGGCAAAGTGTGTCTTCCTACGCCTTCATCTTTGGCTGTGGTTTTTTTTTTTTTTTATCAGTTCAGCTACACTATGTCTTTTGATTGAAACATTTAAGCCATTTACACTTAAACTGATTATTGATAGGTACATATTTATTGACATTGTGTTCTTTATAGCTATGTTTCTCTTTTATTCCTTCTTTCTACTTCCTAAATAAGACCATTTAACATTTCTTGTATTACTGCTTTGGTGGTGATGGACTTCTTTAGCTTTTCTTGTCTGTGAAGCTCTTTATTTCTCCTTCAGTTTTAAATGATAGCCTTGCTGTGTAAGGTAGAGTTGGTTGCAGGTCCTGCTTTTCATCACTTTGAATATTTCATGTCAATCCCTTTCAGCCAAAAATACTCCTATTGAGAAATCAGTTAACACTTTTGTATGTACTCCCTTGTAGGTAATTCATTGTTTTTTCTTGCTGCTTTTAAGAGTCTCTCTTTGTCTTTAACCATTGCCGTTTTAATTACAATGTGTCATGCTTCCCAGACTTGTGGGTTTTGTTTTTTTTTTTCCCCTTCAGCAGATTAGGAAAGTTTTCAGTCATTATTTCTTCAAATGGGTTCTCCATCCCTTGCTCCCTCTCTTTCCCTTCTGGATGTTGTTGCATTACATATTGTTCCAAAGGTCCCTGAAACTATCCTTATTGTTTTAATTTTTTTCCTTTTTGTTGCTCTGATTGGGTGTTTTTTGTCCCTTTGTCTTCCAAATCACTGATTCAGTCCTTTGCTTCATCTGACCTACTATTTATTCTTTTTAGTGTATTATTCATTTCTGGTATTGTATTCTTCATTTTTGATTGGTTCTTTTTCATGGTTTCCATGTCTTTTTTCATACTGCTGAAGTTTTCACTATGTTCTTTGAGTATCCTTATAACTATTTTTTTTTTTTTTAATTCTATATCTGGTAGATTGTTTGCCTTCATTACATTTAGCTCATTTTCCTAGATTTCTCCTGTTCTTCCATTTGGGGCATATTTCTTTGTTTCTCCATTTTGATTTCCCTTTTATGTTTGTTTCCGTGTATTAGGCTTATCTTCTGTCTCAGTCTTGGTAGTATGGCCTTATGTAGAAGGTGTCTTGTAGAATCCAGTGACGAATTCTCCTTGCGCCTGAGCTGGGTGCTCTAGGAATGCCCCTTGTATGGGTTATATGATCCCTCCTGTTGTAATTGTGTCATGATTGCTAATAACCCAATGGCACATGGGGTCAGCCCTAATGCAGGCTGACTGTGATGACTGACCCCAATCATAGTGTATGAGCTGCTATGCAAGTGCTGAGCATAAGGAGTGGAATTCAGCAGGGTCTGATGCTGTCTAGATCTCCCTTTGGATTTGCTGCTTCTGTAGCTAACTGGATCCTGCTCCAATATCATCTGAAGCTTGCCACTGAGTATGTTCTGGAGCCTCTTGTGAGGGACTCTAGTGCACACCAATGCCAGATGCTGCCTGTGTCTGTCTCTTGCTAACTTATTTGGAGCTATTAAGTGATCCATGGGTTTGTGGCCCCCTAGCTGGACCTGGGTGTGCATGGGAAGGACCAAGCTTCCACCAGCACTGAGCCTAGGGGTAGGTCAGAAAGAAGGCCTAAAAAACCCTGAGATGGGCCTCCCATTCCCCCGGTCATTGAAAAAGCTTCTGGCAAGATTCAAGTTGCATGAGGTATGCTCTCAGTGAGTTACCAGGTAGGATCAAATGGTGTTCACCTGATTGATACAGGTTAAATCTTGGTGCCAGTGCTGGGTTTGAGGCGACTCAGCCACAGTGCCATGGTATACAAGGTTGGCTGCCATGCACCAGGTGTCCACAGATCTTTGCCCTGGCGTGGGGTCTCAGAGAGTTGTCAGGGTGAGACCAACAGAGTTTATCAAGCCCAAGCAGACCAAAATTTGGCCAGGTGAAGGAACAGCTCTATACTGGTTGCGTGTATGAAAGAAAAATGTCCCTGTCTTAGTGCCACACTAACAGTCTGGCCTGGATTCTACATGGGTCTCCTGGGGAGCTAGAAGCCAGCAGGGTGGAGTTCAAAGGAGTTACAAGGGGCCCTCCTGGGCATCCAGAGGGTGGGACCACCAAGAGTCCAGAAGGTAAGTGTGATGGATCTCTGTGAAGCGGAGGCCCTAGTCATGCTCAGGAGAGGGTGGGAGGTATGGTCCCTACCCCAGAGCCACACGTCTCAGTCTCTGACACATTCTGGGTCCACTCAGACCTCTACATCCCTGGCTCAGGCAGCTGACTCCTTCACAGGGCATGAGCTGTGGGGCTACAGGGAATCTGGAGAATGCAATTAATTGTATTTCCCCAAGGTGATGCTATGTGGAGGGGAGTGCTCAACCCCAAAAAAGATGGCATCTGAGTTGTGGGAGAGTAACATATCACAGGGACACTGGTGGCTGTCTCTTCAGCTACCTTCCGGGAGCCCAGTCTCTGCTCACGCAACTCTATTCCACTCCACTGTCCCTCCGCCAGAGCCCAAGATAAGTGGCTACAAATGATATTTTGTACTTTGGTTCTTCAGGAGGGATCCCGGGTTTCTAGCAGACTCTCCTTTGCAGACAGAAACCCTGCTGATCTTCACAGCCAGATGTTAAGTGAGCACCTCTCCCTGGCTCTGGTGCTCTGGGCTGGGGAGCTTGACACGGGGTTGAGACCCCACACTTTTCAGGGGGAATCTTTGCAGGTGAGATACTCCCTTTGGAGTCTCAGCTACCACTAATGGGAACAAGGCCAGCCATTTTCCTATCTCTGCCCTTATTACCAGTCTCCATGTAGCTTCTTCTGTGAATCCTTGGTTGTGACATTTCTGTTCAGCTAGTCTTCAGTTAGTTATTCAGATTGCTTACTGTATATTTTAGTTGTACTTTGAGTTGGGTCCTGGGAGGAGGTGAGTGTAATTTCTACATCCTCTGCCACCATCTTGGATTGCCAGGGTTGCTCTTAACAGACAAACCAGCCACCTCTTATACAGAGAGGCAAAGAACAAATAATTTAAATCAAACATAGAGAATAAGGCAGCATTTGTCCACAAGTTCATTACAAGGCTAAAGGAAGGTCGCAACTAGGAGACACATTACCTAAACTGGCCTTAAGTTGAAGCAGAGTCAGAAGAGCAGGTAAAGTTGTCAAAGGGAAGAAAGACGATTTCATTTCTTCATTCATTCCAAAGGGCCAGACAAAGCCATAATAGAAAAGAAATAAAATCAGTGGCTAGAAGAGTACAAACAAACAAGCAAACAAGTAACCCCACCACCACCACCTGCCACTGCCAGGAAATAAAACGAGATAAGGTTTGAGGTTTGAGTCAGATTAGTTGTTCAGATTTTGCCTGGCTGGTGGCACAGTGGATAGGTGCTGGCCTGTGAACCCAAAGGTCGCTGGTTCTACTCCCAGTCAGGGCACATAACCAGGTTGCAAGCCAGGTCTCCAGCCAAGTCTGTAGCTGGAGGCAGGTGAAAGGCAACCTTACATGGATGCTTCTCTCCCTTTCTTCTTCCTTCCCTGCCCTTCTCTCTGAAAATAATGAATAAAATATTTTTAAATTTTTTTTAAAACCATTAAAAAATGAGGGTATGCTTCGAGGAAGTCCCTTAGGTGGTGGCACCTGGTGAGGAAAGCAGGGGCTGGAATGGCTTTTTAAAGGAGCCACACCGGTCTGGACAACCCTACCACATGGAGACAACTTTGTGATCAGGCCACAGAAGACAGTTTATTTTTAGTTAATACAGAAATGTCATAAAAGTTGACCACATACAGAAAATGCAAAAAAAAAAATTGTAAATATAAAAAATTCTGTGTAGCATATTTTCAGACTGATGAAATTATATATATATAGAGAGAGAGAGAGAGAGAGAGGGAGAGAGAGAATGGGAAAATGGAGCTAAATAATAAACAACAATGTAGAATGTTAAAAACACTTTGGATTTACACCAGGTGAAGGAGGAAATACAACATGAAAGTGACAGGGAAGGAAGGGTTGGGGTAGGACAGGGTAGAGAGGGAATAAAGGATGACAGAAGGAGACTTGACTTGGGGCGGTAAACACGCAACACAATATACCAGTGATGTATTGTAGAGTTGTATCGCTAAAACCTATATAATTTTATTAACCCACATCCTCCCAAAAGTCGATAAAAAGAAATTTGAAAAATAAATAAATAAAATAAAAATCTAAATATAAAGAAATAATCTGATAATATATGGAACGCTGCCAGTGTGTGGAATAATGGAGAACTCATCACTGTGTATGCCTGTTAATAAGTAGGAAACAGAGAGCAAGAGAAATATAACAAACATCTCTGATTCCCTTGAAAAGGAAAGCAACCCCCAAAATATAGAAAAAGAAAAGCCAAATAAAAGTCAGCAAAATAGAAGATACAAAGGAACATTTGGTAACCAAACCAATAGCTGTTTCTTTGAATTATTAGCAGAATGTTTGGCCAAATAACTTATTTAAAAAAAAAAAAAAAAACAGCCCTGGCTGGCAGCTCAGTGGAATGGTGTCGGCCCACAAACCCAAAGGTCACTGGTTCAATTCCCCAGCCAGGGCACATAAATAACCAGGTTGCAAGCCAGGTCTCCACCCAGGTCTGTAGCTGGAGGCAGGTGAAAGGCAACCATACATTGATGTTTCTCACCCTCTCTTTCTCCCTCCCTGCCTTTCTCTCTGAAAATAATAAATAAAATCTTAAAATAAATAAATAAACACCAAAATAAAGAATAAATCCGAGAAGAAAAAAGTGTTTTAATAACAAATAAAAGAGAATTCAAAATACTTATGGTTATGTGCCCTTCCCTGTTTCTGCAGCATCCTGTATATATCTCTATGAGAACATTTATTGTGCTCTACTTTAATTATATATTTATATGCCTGTCTTACTGTATTAGCCAGGCTGCTAGCAGGAAACAGATGGCACGCTCCAAAAGGTCTTGTAGAGGAGACTAATAAAGTAACTATTAGCAATCATACTCGCAGAGTTAAGGGAACCAACAAGGGAGGCTGAAGCACCCTGAGGCTACCAACTGCAACAAGTCAATACCTTCCCAGTACTAAGAGGAAAGGAGCAGGAATGGTGTTACAGGAACTTGGCAAGAACCGCAGCTGTGAGAGAGGGACTGCCTGACAGGAGCTGTTGTAATAGGTAGAAGAATGAAGTCAGCACCAAACACAGCCTGGGATACAGAAGCTAGGGGAATAAACATGCAATCTCTCGTACCTCAGGACTTCTCATTTCCTGCTACTCCTTCCAAAGATGGAAACTTACCCGAAGCCAGAGGGCAGGAGAGCCTTGGTAACTGAGTCAACATCCCAAGGCACAAAGCAGTGCAGAGAAGGGCAGAGTATGAATGGGGTAGGACTGAGAGGGGCCACAAACAGAGACTAACCTGCATTTTCTACAATATAACTATGGAGTCCCTGAGAACAGAGACTGTGCCTGATTCATTTCTGTTCCACCCACACCTGGGAGCAATAATTCAAAAAAATATTTTGTTAAATGAATGAATGATTGAATTGAGTGAGTTATCATTCTGTTGCATGCTAATGAAGGAAATAACTGAGTAGCTATGAAAGAGGACCTATTCATACAGATATGTACAATACCAGCTACTATGCAGGAAAATTTGCACAGAGAAAACAATATAAAAAGCATATTAAACTAGCATGCTCAATTACACCTCAATAAAGCTGAAAGAACAAATAAATAAAAATAAAATCATATGAAATCAAACACCTGACTCCTATTGATTCATTGGAGAATTTTGCCAAGAAACAATCCCAATTAAGCAATCTGTCCAAAAAGACAGAAAAGGATATACAAACAAATTTGTTTTATGAAGTGAATATATTTTTATTTAAATGCTCAAAAACAACAGTATCAAGAAATAAAATTATAAAATAGTTTCATGACTATGGGCACAAAAATTCTAAACAATATGGTAATAAAAAGAATACAATAATGAGCAAAACTAACAACAAGCAAAACAGAACTAAGTATATGAATACAAGGAATAGGCCTTCAGTGGTCAGGGGGAACGGGGTTGGGGGGAGGGGGGAGGTAGAGCAAAGAAGGGGAGCAGCTTAGATAAGAACCTAGTATAAAGGAACCATGGGCATGGACAACAGGTGGGATTGACTTTGGGGGGAATGGACTTAGGTGGGGAGGGGGACAGAGGGGAGCAAAAAGGGGATGGATGTAATACAACAACAATAAAATTTAAAAAAAAAAGAATACAATACAACAAAACAGCTGTGAGCTAGGTACAAAAATGTTAAAATTTAGAAACACTTTTTTAAAAAGATTTTATTCATTATTTTTAGAGAGAGGGGAAGAGGGGAAAGAAGAAAGGGGGAAACATCAATGTATGGTTGCCTTTCACCTGCCTCCAGCTGGGGACCTGGCTGGAGACCTGGCTTGCAACCTGGGTATGTGCCCTGACTGGGGATCAAGCCAGTGACACTTCGATTTACAGGCTGATGCTCACTTCACTGAGTCACACCAGCCAGGAGAAACACTTTTAACATAAGATATCACCTTAATGGATAAAGTCTAAAAATTGTATCTATTTATATCTCCATAAAATATAAATTGAGTGCCTAATATGTATCAGGCATTATTCTAGGCACTGAGGCTACAACAGTGAAAAGAAGGGCAAAACAAAACAAAAAAATTTTTGCTTTCTTGGAGCTTCCATTCTCATGGGGAAGAGAGGTAAGTAAGGTAATAACTCAGTAGAATAGGTTCACATGGTGACAAGTGCTCTGAAGAATATAAGACAGGGTGATATGATAGAATGTGACCAGAAATGAGTGGTCACATTAGATAAGGGTATCAAAAAAGCCCTGTCTGGAAATGTTTGAGCTGACACTATTTCAAAAGATGGTGAAAAGACATTTCTTAAAATTTAAGCCTGCCATTGGTTATGCAGAATAAAAATGCATGGAAAATTTCCTTTCTTAACAGACTCATTATGCATACCTAACTCAAGAGCCAGAGGCACTGGAGACACTTTTTTTAAAGATTGTATTCATTATTTTCAGAGAGAAAGGAAGGAGAGAGGCAGAGAGGGAGAGAGACATCAGTGTATGGTTGCCTTTCACCTTCCTCCAGCTACAGACCTGGCTGGAGACCTGGCTTGCAGCCTGGTTATGTGCCCTGGCTGGGACTCGAACCAGTGACCTTTGGGTTTGCAGGATGGTGCCTTATCCACTGAGCCACCAACCAGGGCTGGAGACACATTTTTAAAACACAAATATGACATGGATATCTTTCTCATCAGCCTAAATTAACTTACTGTAAAATGAGATCGAATAAGAAAAATAAATGAGTTATAAATATTTGGAAGAAATAGAAATATCACTTTTGAAATGACAGGATTATATAAAGAAGTCTGTTATCAACATACAATTCATTAAAAATTAATGTGTTGAGCAAAGTACTATAACTGACAAAACTCAGTTGTACCCCTAAAAAGTGACACAAAGCTAGAAAATGTAACAAAAAGAGAGATTTGCAATAATGCCAAAATATTAAATACTTAGCTTTTCACTTAATGTGAGAGAAAAGTACTGAAAGAAAATTATAAACTGCCCTGGCTGGTAGCACAGTGGTTAAGGCGCCGGCCTGCGAACCCAAATGTCGCAGGTTCGATTCCCCAGCCAGGGCACATAACCAGGTTGTAAACCAGGTCTCCAGTCAGGTCTGTGGCTGGAGGCAGGTGAAACGCAACCATACATTGATGTCTCTTTCCCTCTCTGCCTCTCTCCTTTCCCCTCTTTCTAAAAATAATGAAATAAAAAAATTAAGAAGAAAAAAGAAAATTATAAACTATCAGTGGAAAATATACAGGAGGACATGCATAAATTATGTCATTTACTGAGATGAAAAAATACTTGAGATATCAAATACTGTAAATATAGCTAGGTGTACGCATAAATTTAATTCAGTACAAATGAAAGCCACTGGGAGAAGTTTTATAGGTTTTTGACAAGTTGTTAAAAAAATCTTTTGGAGAATACAATTATTTTAGAATTATTCTTTAAGATTTTTAAACGATTCCAGTCAAGATGGAGGCACAGGTAAACATAGCTCACTTCTCGCACAACCGCAGCAAAAGATTACAACTAAATGACAAAATAACTATCACCCAGAATTGTGAGTAAATCATGCTGTACGGAAGTCCAGCAACCAAGGAATTAAAGAAGTCACATTCATTCAGATGGGTAGGAAGGGTGGAGATGCAGAGACATGGAGAGGTAGAGACCTGGAAGAAGCAGTCCCACACCTATGTGTGGTGGATAAAAATCAGGAGGAAAATCTCAGGAGCGAGGGATTCCAAACCCACAATAGACCTCCCAGCCCAGGATTCTAGTGCCAGGAAAATAAGACCCATAATTTCTGGCTGCAAAATCTAGGGGGAGTTGAGGCAGTGGGAGAAACTGTGGGATCCTCAGGCATCTCCTTTTAAAGTGTCTACAACAGACACAGGACTTAGGCAGATTTACTCCCTCTGACATCCAGCACTAGGGCAGCAACATGAAGGACACCAGTGGCATATGGAGAGGAAATGAGTGTCTCACATCTGGGTGAGTGCTGGGGGACAGCTTCCTCCTGAACAAAACTTCAGAAGTCAGGCAGCAGCTATTGTCTCTTTTCTACGCCCTGCCCCACACAGAGCTATACATCTGAGACTCCAACAACCTGGCTCACGCAGGTTGCCCCTTCAAGATGATTACCTTATGCTTCACCCCATCCAACGTGTGGGCGCACTTTTCTACAGTAGGCCATGCTACTAAGACAGGGAGTCAAAGCAGCTCCACCTAATACATAGAAACAAATACAAGGAGGCTGCAAAATTAAGGAGGCAAAGAAACATGACCCAAATGAAAGAACAGAACACAACTCTAGAAAAAGAACTAAACAAAATGGAGCTAAGCCATCTATCAGATGCAGAGTTCAAAACATTGGTTATCAGGATTTTCAAGGAACCCACTGTGTACTTCAACAGCATAAAAATGATCCAAAGAGCCGGCCTGCAAACCCAAAGGTCGCAGGTTCGATTCTCCAGCCAGGGCACATAACCAGGTTGCAAACCAGGTCTCCAGTCAGGTCTGTGGCTGGAGGCAGGTGAAGAGCAACCATACATTGATGCCTGTCTCCCTCTCTGCCTCTCTCTCTTCCCCTCTTTCTAGAAGTAATAAATAAAATATTTTTTTAAAAAATGATCCAATCAGAAATGAAAGATACACTAAGTCAAATAAAGAAAAATTTACACAGACTCAATAGTGGAGTACATGAAGCTGAGAATCAAATCAATGACTTGGAACATAAGGAAGAAAAAAAATTCAATCAGAATAGCAAGAAGAAAAAAGAATTTAAAACATAAAAGAATGAGAACAGGGTACAGGGCCTCTCAGACAACTTCAAGCACCACAGCATTTGAATCATACGTGTGCCAGAGGAGAAGAGAAAGGTCAAGAAATTGAAATTTTATTTGAAAAAACTGTGAAAGAAAACTTCTCTAGTTTGGTGAAAGAAATAGAAATACAAGTCCAGGAAACACAGAAAGTTTCAAACAAGATGGGAACAAGAAGGACCACATCAAGACACATCATAATTAAAATGTGAAAGGTTAAAGATAAACAGAGACTCTTGAAAGCAGCAAGATAAATAAGACAGTTACCTACAAAGTAGTTCCCATAGACTACCGGCTGATTTCTCAAATAACTTTGCAGACTAGAAGGGACTGGCAAGAAGTATACAAAGTAATGAAAATCAAGGACCTACAACCAAGATTACTCTACCCAGCAAAGCTATCATTTAGAACAAAAGGCAAATAAAGTGCTTCCCAGATTAGGTAAAGCTAAAGGAATTTATCATCACCAAACCCTTATTATATGAAATGCTAAAGGGACGTACTTAAGAAAAAGTAGAAGATAAAAACAATGAACATTAAAATGGCAATAAATTCACAACTATCAATAGTTGAATCTAAATAACAAACTAAGGGCCCAGAGGCATATGAAAGAATGCTCAACATCAGCAGTCATCAGAGAGATGCAAATGAAAACCACAATAAGATACCACCTCACATCTGTCAGAATGGCAATCATCAACAAATCAACAAACAACAAGTGTTGGCGAGGATGTGGGGCAAAGGGAACCCTCGTGCACTGTTGGTGGGAATGCAGGCTGGTGCAGCCACTATGGAAAACAGTATGGGGTTTCCTTAAAAAACTAAAAATTGAACTGCCATTTTTTTTTTTTTCAATGTATGGTTGCGTTTCACCTGCCTCCAGCCACAGACCTGACTGGAGACCTGGTTTGCAACCTGTTTATGTGCCCTGGCTGGGGAATCGAACCTTTGGGTTCGAAGGCTAGTGCCTTATCCACTGTGCTACCAGCCAGGGCCGGAACTGCCTTTTGATCCAGCAATTCCACTACTTGAACTATACCCAAAGAATCCTGAAACATCAATTCATAAGAACCTATGTACGTACACCTATGTTCATAGCAGCACTATTTACAATAGCCAAGTGCTGGAAACAGCCTAAGTGCCCATCAGTGGATGATTGGATCAAAAAACTTTGGTACATTTACACAATGGAACACTATACAGCAGAAAGAAAGAAGGAACTCCTACCCTTTGCAACAACATGGATGGAAGTGGAGAGTATTATGCTTAGTGAAATAAGCCAGTCAATGAAGGACAAATACCATATGATCTCACCCATTACAGGACAATAATGAACAAAACTAACAACAAGCAAAACAGAACCAAGTATATGAATACAAGGAATAGGCCTTCAGTGGTCAGGGGGAATGGGGTTGGGGGAGGGGGGAGGCAGAGGCAAGAAAGGGGAGCAGCTTAGACAAGAACCTAGTATAAAGGAACCATGGACATGAACAACAGGTGGGATTGACTTTGGGGGGAATGGGTAGGTGAGGAGGGGGACAGAGGGGAGCAAAAAGGGAATGGATGTCATACAACAACAATACAATTTAAAAAAAAGACAGGAGCCAGCAGCAAAGAAATTTCAAACAGAAAGGAAAGTATTGACAAAAAGGGAGAGAATATAATGTCCTTGAGGACTGGAAAGATTAGGCAATTCAGGGTAGGGAAGGGGCGGGTGGCAGGAGTGAGAGGTAAAGCTGGAGCAGAAACAGATCAAAGGCAGGGTGATTAACTGGCTATAGTGAGTGAAAAAATATACTAGGATTCTTCAGAGAAACAGAACCATTAGGATATAGTATATACATATACATATATATTCATGTATATGTAGAGATTTCTTTTAGGAATTGGCTTACATGATTATAGAGACTGGGCTATGCTATGCCATCTGCAAGATGGAAAATGAGCAAAGTTGGTAGTATGATTCCATTCCAAAGGCCCAAGAACCAAGAGCTGAAATGTCTGAACATCCCAGCTCAAAAATAGAGAATTCACCCTTCATCTACATTTTTTGTTCTATGGGGGCCCTCAATTGTTTGGATGATGAATTGATCTTTACTCAGTCTACTGATTCTGTTGGTTTTAAGCAAATAAACAGCCAAATATTTTCCACTAAAATGGGTTTGTTTGAGAACAATAAAGAATTGCAAGCCCTGGCTGGTAACACAGTAAATAAGGAGCAAGCCTGCAAACCCAAAGGTCACTGGTTCGATTCCCCAGCCAGGGCACAGAACCAGGTTGCAAGCCAGGTCTCCAGCCAGGTCTGTAGCTGGAGGCAGGTGAAAGGCAACCATATATTGATGTCTCTCTCTCCCTCTCTCTGAAAATAAATAAAATCTTAAAAATAAAAAAGAACTGCAGCTCTGAATAAGTGGTCTTAATGGTGAACCATGTGCGTGTCCCAAGAACACCGAAGAGGGACGTTCTTTTATGGAGGAAAGAGGGAACTCAGAGGGACTGTTGCAAGTAGAGTCCATTAGAGAAAACTGGGATTTCTAAGTGAGAGACTTTTCATTGACTGAGTTATAACACTCTCTCATTGTTTGAATGTTTGCAGGAACAGAAGCTTTTCTTCCTTCTGGGGTAGTAAAGTAGAAATACCTTGCTGTTGGGGATGGAAAGTAGGTCTTTTCCCATTTGGGTAATTGATGATGAGTGGTAGGGCATTTGAGCTCCTCTTAGAGGCCCTCCCAACCCCAGTGTGAATGAGATTTCTGCTTATTACTCTTCACAATTTAAATTCTAATCTCTTCTGGAAAGACCCCCTCAGGCATGCCTAGAAAATAAGGTTATGCACATACACATACACACACATGTACATGCATTTGTTTACACATACATACCCACATGCACACATACTGAAAACCCCATAGTAATTTTCCATTTTTCCTTCTTTTCTTCTAGCCTTCCCTTTCAAAGCACTTGACAGGAAAACATATGTTGTATACAGGAATTAACGAAAGAGCTATTTTGGTTGTTAGCCATTTAGTGATCCTTTAGGATAAAGCAATATAAGATAAAATTATCATGGTCCCAGACATGACCTTGACCACCAACCTGGGAAGTTATAGAGTTTGTAAGCGGTGGGAGCCACTGGACTCTAGTGAGTAGGGAAATGCGACACTCAACTTGGTGTTTCCGAACAATTAATCTGCTGGTGTTGTTTAGAATGGATCAAAGAACCAACCTGGGCAGAATATTTTGTTCAATGTAAAAACTTAATCATTTCCACAAAAATATGAATTTGCTCATAGTGTGGAGAAAAACAACTGTTATACCAATCAGACCAGTGAAGACAGTTGCACTTTCCTCATGTGTAAATGTGTTTGTTTATTAACATATATGAAAAAAGCTGCCATTAAAGACTTGATAAAGAAAGATTCCGAGTCAATGCTGTACAAGACAGAGACTACCTCTCTTTCCAGTGATTTTTGTTTCTTTTGAATTAACAGCCAAAATATTACCTTTACTTCCCTCACCTAATATTTTTGGAACATTCTATGTGCCAGTAGCTTTATATACAATGTCACATTAAATCCTCACCAAAGCTTATTTTTAGATGAAAACTAGGGCTTGGAGAATACTAAGGACCTTCCCCAGCATTACCCAGCTATTAAGGGGCAGAATTGAGATTCAAACCCCAAACTGACCACAGTCTCTGTCTTAGTATATAGTACAATAGTCTCCCAACCAAATTAATGAAGGAAGAAGGAAAATTAGAAGTAACCAAATTAAAGGGGACAGAATTGATCACCCTAAATTATGCCTTTTTTGGCATAAGGTTTATCAGAAAGAATTGTGGTGAAGCAACTATGACGAGAAGCCATTTAGAGTATAAATTCTGAAAATTTGTAGGGATTATCTAAGAGCTTTCAGTCTGGGCAAGGCTACATTTTGCAGATATAAATAGCTCTCTGAAAACCTTTGGGGCATTAACTCCTGCAGTGGTAAAGGCAACTCTTACCAGCAGTGGTAAACACTGCATAGCAGCCTGAGAGGAAGAGAAAGAGATCCTCTTGCTCCCCCAACACTGATGTTTTCATTTCCTAGCAACTGGCTCTAATAACAGGGGACTTTTACTTTGGCACTTGCAGCTATACATCGGCTTTCCATTGCCTAAGGTCTACCTCAACTAAACTTGCGCTTTATTCCTTTCATCGCCCCTTGCCAGTGTGATTAACCTATCATTGGTTTGGAGGATGTTATTTCTTTATTGGCTTATTAAGAGACATCCTGTATACTATTTACTTGTGAAATTATTATAATTCCCACAGTAAACTTGTGTTAAATAAGCTATTGGCAAAGGCAATCTCAATTCCTGAGCATATTTTCCCATGCAACAAGGGTAAAAGGGAACATTATTTTTCTTCCTCCGCAGAATCAAGTAGTATAAGTTGTTAGGCTCAAAGCAAGGATTGAGCTGCATAAGTCACAATTGCTCTTTTCTGAACATGTCAGAAAATTAGTTTTTGCAACTGCTTAAGATTCCATGATGCCAGGCATTGGAACACCATTCTATCCACTCCTCTTGGGCCAAATACAGGCCAACCTAGTGATTCCAACAGTCATGGCAGATCACCAAGTGAGTTCAAAGATTTGAAGCATCTACTAAAAGAAGAATATACCAGACATGTATGTATGTATGTATGTATGTATGTATCTCTGTGTGTGTGTGTGTGTGTGTATTTCTGGTTCCCATATGCTTAGTGCTTTTCTTTTGCCCAGTAATAAAATCAATATTAGAACCAACCACTCTGCCTACCTAGGCATACATTTGCCCCTCGCATTCTTCACGTATATCAGTTTGGTATTCTTACTACAGTTCAAGTGCTGAAATAATTTGGAAAATCATTTGAGAGGATAGTGACAGAGAGAAGGACTTGAAAGTAAGTGTAATTTTTTAATTCCAATTTTTTTTTTACTTTATTGTATTTTTTCCATCACCATGTATCCCCACCACCACCATTTATTTCTTCCTGTGCTTTCTTCCACCTCCACACACCTGCCTCCCCCTTCACAATCACCATACTGTTATCTATGTCCATGAGTGCTTTCTCATTTTTTTCTTTTTTGCTCCATCCTTTCACCCCGTCCCCACCCTTCCAGAGCTGCCAGCCTGCTATGAGTCTGTCCTTATTTTGCTTATTAGTTCAGTTCACTAGATAGCACATATGAGTGAAATATGGTACATGTCTTTCTCTGCCTAACTTATGTCACTTAACATAATGTTATCCAGGTCTATCCATGCTGTTGCAAAGGGTAATTTTTTTTTATATAGCCAAGTAGTAGAATACACTGGAAGGAATAAACAGTAGGTTAGATAAAGCAGAGGATCAAATCAGTGATTTGGAAGACAAGGTAGAAAAAACAAAACAAAACAAAAAAACACCCAGAGCAGCAAAAAGAAAAAGGAATTAAAAATTAGGATAGTTTAAGGGACCTTTGGGACAACATGAAGCATAACATCTGTATCATAGGGATCCCAGAAGAAGAGAAGAGAGCAAGGGATTGAGAACCTATTTGAAGAAATAATGAGTGGACTTCCGGTCAAGATGGCAGCAAAGGCAGACATGGCTAAAATATAGAATAACTATCACTCAGAACCATCAGAAATCGAGTTGAATGGAATTCTATATGGCAGAAAGAAAGAAGGAACTTGTACCCTTTGCAACAACATGGATGGAACTGGAGAATATTATGCTTAGTGAAATAAGCCAGTCAGTGAAGGACAGGTATCATATGTTCTCACCCATTACGGGACAATAATGAGCAAAACTAACAACAAGCAAAACAGAACCAAGTGTATGAATACAAGGAAT
>PVIW01002021.1:0-246526 GCA_004026585.1 Noctilio leporinus | reverse complement strand
AGAAGG
This sequence comes from Noctilio leporinus, assembly GCA_004026585.1. NCBI lineage: Eukaryota > Metazoa > Chordata > Mammalia > Chiroptera > Noctilionidae > Noctilio > Noctilio leporinus. Next base: position 246,520 of record PVIW01002021.1, on the reverse strand, counting down.
AACTTGTACCCTTTGCAACAACATGGATGGAACTGGAGAGTATTATGCTTAGTGAAATAAGCCAGTCAGTGAAGGACAAATATCATATGATCTCACCCATTACAGGACAATAATGAACAAAACTAACAACAAGCAAAACAGAACCAAATATATGAATACAGTGAATAGGCCTTCAGTGGTCAGAGGGAAAGGGGTTGAGGGGAGAGGGGAGGCAGAGGCAAGGAAGGTGAGCAGCTTAGACAAGAACCTAGTATAAAGGAACCATGGACATGGACAACAGGTGGGATTGACTTTGGGGGGAATGGGTGGGTGGGGAGGGGGACAGAGGGGAGCAAAAAGGGGATGGATGTAATACGACAACAATAAAATTAAAAAAAAAATAAAACTCTCAAAAAGTTTAACTCTACACTTAAAGGAACTTGAAAAAGAACAACAAACAAAACCCAAATTAAGTAGAAGGAAGGAAGTTAATAAAGATCAGAGAAAGGCCTGGCTGGTGGCACAGTGAGTGGATAAAGTGCCAGCCTGCAAACCAAAAGGTCACTGGTTCGATTCCCCAGCCAGGGCACATAATGAGGTTGCAAGCCAGGTCTCCAGCCAGCTCCATGGCTGGAGGCAGGCGAAAGGCAACCATACATTGATGTCTCTCTCTCACTGCCTCTCTTTCTTCCCCTCTCTCAAAGAATAATAAATAAAATTAAAAAAAAAGAAGTAAATGAAGTAGAATCTAAAAATGTTCAAATGTTCAATGAAACTAAGAACTGGTTCTTTCAAAAGAGAAACCAGATTGACCTTTAACCAGGCTCATCAAGAAAAAAAAGAGAACTCAAATAAATTGAAAGCAGAAATGAAAGAGGAGACGTGCCAACTGATAACCAAAGAAATACAAAGGATTGTAAGAAAATGTGAACAATTATATGCCAACAAATTGGACAATCTGGATAAAATTGATAAATCCCTAGAAACATACAATCTTTTAAAACTATTTCAGGAAGAATCAGAGAATCTGAATAGATTATTACAACTAGTAAAACTGAAGCAGTAATAATAAAAATTTTAAAACCCCAACAAACAAAAGTCCTGGATTGAATGGTTGCATGGATGAATTTTTAACAAACTTTCAAAGAACTAACACCTGTCTTTCTCAAATGATTCCAGAAATTCAAGAGAAGGAAAGACTCCCAAGCTCACTTTATGAGGACAGCATTATCCTAATTCCAAAACCAGATAAAGACACTACAAAGAAAGAAGATTATAGGCCAATATCCCTGATGAACAGTGATGCTGAAATCCTTGGCAAAATAATTAGTACACGGGAACATAGATGCTAAAATTCTCAACAATATATGAGCAAACCGGATGCAGCAATATATTAAAAAATCATACCCTATAATCAAGTGGGATTTATTCTAGGGATGCAAGGTTAGCACAGCATCCCAAATCAATAATAGTGATACAGCTCATAAACAAAATGGATAAAAACCACACAGTCATATGAGTAGATGCAGAAAAGCATTTCCTAAAATTCAGCAGGCTTGAAGAAGAGGGAACATTTCTAACTCACTGTGTGCATTATCCTGACACCAAGATCAGATGAGGACACTACAAAAACACACAAACCTAAAGACCAACCTTTCTTATGAACACTGATGCAAAAGACCTCAACAAAGCACTAGCAAACCAAATTAAGCAGCATATTAAAATGATTATACACTGTGACCAAGTGATGCAAGGGTGATTCAACATACAAAAATCAACCAATGTCATATACACCACATTAGCAAAGTATAAATATACACACATAAAGGCACAAGCCCTAGAATCATAAACAATTATGATTCAGAAAAATAAAGGGGGAGGAATTACTCTACCTGATATTAAGGCTTAATATATAGCTACAGAAATTTAGACTTGTTTGGTACTGGCAGAAGGGTAGATACATTGATCAATAGAAGAGAATAGAGAAACCAAAACTAGACCTACATGAATGCACCTAACTGATTTTTGACAAAGATGCAAAAGCAATTCAGTGGAGGAAAGGTGACTTCAATTGCTGGAACAATTGGACATCCACTGGCAAACACACACATACACACCCACAAACATGAACATCAACTTAAATCTCATATTACACAAAAATTAACTTGAAATATATTATAAACTTAAATGTAAAAAAAATTAGTAAAAAATAGATTTAGGATCTAGAGCTGGGCGGAGAGATCATAGGTTTGACAGCAAAAGCATGACCCATAAGAGGAAAAACTAGCCTCGTGACCCCATCAGGAATTTTGCTTCATGAAAGACCATATAAAAAGGATAGAAAGACAAGCCCTGTCCACCTGCAATCTTACCCATCATCCTGACCCTCCCCTGTTCTGAAACTTCAAGGGCACACTCCTGCCCCTGCCTCATTCTATCTGGTAACTACAGCTTCCAAGAAGTTTCTAAGAAGAAGGGACACCCTCTCCTGACCATATCATCTCATCTCTCCCCGCTCCTCCCAGGCACCCCAGGCTCTGGGCAGACCATTATCCTTTCTTTTCCAATCCTGCCTCATGGTGTTAGTTCATACTTTGCCCTCCACCTGGATGCCACACACACTTCATCTCTTGAAATCCCACCATGCCATCAAAATCTGTCTCAGAAGCCACCATGATCCAGAGGTTTTTCTCTCCCCCTCCCAATTCCATTTAATCCCACAAGCCACTCCCAAGCATCAAGTACTTGTCAAAACACTGCTAGTCCATTAGTCCCTTGTGGCCCAGTCAGAAGGTGGCAGGGGTGCCTTCCTGCTTCTCCCTTTCCCACTTGCAGTGCCTCACAGCTTGTTTCTTTCAGGAAGCCAGCGTGATTGATGTTTTAAAAGATTGGGCTCCATCACCCTGCCACTTAAAATTCTTCAAGCCCCTCTCAATACTTTTAGAAAAGCTTAATTTCAGACAGTGACCCTTCGGGCAATGTGTCTTAGGTTGGGTTCCCCAAACCAGTATTTGGTATAAAAAGTGATCACATGAAGTGCAGTGGGGGCTGAGAAGTGAGACGGGAGAGAGTCAACACAGGGCATGGTGAGGGGTGTCACTGCTGTGGACAATGGCTCAATCTCATGGGACCCTCTGAAGGGACTATGTGGAGATCCTTTAGAAAGGCCCCATATAGGGAAGAGGAAGCCAGAGCCAGGACTAGGGTGAGGTAAGTGTGGTGCCCAGGGTGACAGAGCCAAGGAGAAACCACAATGAGATGCCACTTTGCACCCTCTGGATGGCTGTGATCAAAAAGACAGCAAATAAGTCTTGGTGAGGAGGTGGAGAAATTGAAGCCCTCGTACATTGTCAGTGGGAATGTAAAACGGTGCAGCTGCTGTAAAAAACAGTCTGGCAGTTCCTCAGAAGATTAAACATTGAACACCTGACTCAGTAATTCACTCTTAGTCACATACCCAAGACAAATAAACATACATCTTCACAAAATTGTCCAGAAATGTTCAAACAACAGTTTCACAATTGGCAAAATGTGGAAACAACCCAGATGTCCGCGAACTAATGAATGGATAAACAAAATGTGGTTGATCCACACAATGGAATGTTACTCAGCTATAAAAAAGAATGAAGTGTCCCTGGCTGGTGGCACAGTGGATAAGGTGCCAGCCTGCTAACTTAAAGGTCACTGGTCCGATTCCCCAGCTAGAGCACATAACCAGGTTGCAAGCCAGGTCTCCAGCCAGGTCTGTAGCTGGAGGCAGGTGAAAGGCAACCATATGTTGATGTTTCTCTCCCTCTCTGCCTCTCTCCCTTCCGCTCTCTGGAAATAATAAAATCTTAAAAAAAAAAAAAAAAAAAAAAAATGAAGTGCTGATATGTGCTGCACATGGAGAAACCTTTCACTTATGCTAAATGAAAGAAGCTAGACACAAAGGATCACAAAGTGTACGATTCTATTTCTGTAGAATGTCTGAATTAGGCAAATCCAGAGAGAGTAGATTAGTGTTTACCTGGGGGTGGTGTGGGGTGGAAGGTGAGATAGTGGCTGGTTAAGTTAGGGGTACAGAGTTTCCTTGGGGTGATGAAAATGTTCTGGAATTAGTGGGGATGGTTGCACAATGTTATGAATACACCAAAAACCACTAAATTGTACACTTTGAGGGGGAACTTGATGACACGTGAGTTATATCTCAATAAAGCTGTTGTAACATTAGAGATGGCCCCCATTCTCAGGCGCTGATTCTACATTTATACAATCCTGAGAGTGAGGGTCTCAAATTTTGAGCTTCCTTCTGCATGTTCATCCTGGCCCTGGTGGAAGAGGGGGGTATTTACCCTCTAGATTCTGCTCCTCAATGATTGAGGGTCGCCCCTGGGGTTTAACACTCCTGGCGTGTGCTCTACACCTAGCTGAGCTCAGTGCTGTGGGCAGGCGACTCCCTTGGAAAGACCCGGGAAGCCGTCAGGGTATGGGGAGCTGGGTAGTTGTGGCACTGTCAGCGTCTGCTATGTACCCTGGATATTCTGGCCACCAAAAGGTTCAGTGGGACAGCTCCCTCCCTGGCCCAGGCACTGCTTGCTGTCACTGCAGCTTTTGTAGAATTTCACACCACAGAATCATTAATTTGGCATGCAGTCTTTGGTGTTTGATTTCTTTTGCTCAGCACCATGTTTCTGAGATTACCACATATTGTTGGGGTTATTCATTCAGTCTTACAGCCGAGCTGTGTTCTATCGTGTGGATGTACCTCGAATTGTTTATTCACCATTCTGTTGATGGACACCTGGGCTGTTCCCGGTGCCAGCTCAGGACTAAAGCTGCTAGCAATACCCTTGTGCAAGGCTTTTTGTGGACAGATGGACATATGTTTTCATTTCTCCTGAGTATACCTAGCAGTGGAATTGCCAGATTATCAACTGGCATATTTCCCATTTGCTGACTTTTTTATTGAACAGCCTATCTTACCCACCAAGCTTCACCAGGGCGAGGACTTGGCTCCCCACTGGGGGCTGGGGCCCCAGAAAGCACAGGGCATGTAGGTATGGACAGGGCTTCGCACGTCCATATTGAGTGAGTGAAAGCCAGCAAAGATGATTTCCAAAGGGAAGAGCTCCAAGCCGGGGGCCTGAGACTCCCAGGTCCCCCTCCCAAGCCACAGGTTCCTGAGGGACTGGACACTCTCTGAACCTTGAGGGAAATAACCCACAGGAGAGGGATTTCCTGTAACCCTGACATGTAACAGTGGAGCCAGCCTCCTTTCCTCTCCCAAGCCCCGTCCCTTGTACGTGACTCTTTTCCCACTGTTGGGTGACCGGGTGCCTTTCCCTCCTGGGTTGTTTGTGCAGGCCCGCCCCACGCCGCGAGGGACCCCTGACCCCTGACTGTCCACACCTTTCACCACCAGCCACCCCTTCCATGCTCTTGTGGGCTCCAGGGATCATGGGAAGGGCCCCGGTGATATTGTGTCTATGTTTAAGGGTGGGCCTGGAGTGTCTTGAGGCCCGCGGGTGTTTGCCTGTCAAATTGTCGCCACGTGGGGTTTCAGGCCCGAGGCACAGCTGACCCGACCGCCCAGAGCGCGCCAGGGCTGCCCTCCCGCCTCGCTCCAGCAGGGGGCGCCAGCGCTCCACGGAGGAGCGGCGCCTCCTCGGCGCTCGGCGGGTGCGGGCGGAGGACCGGGGACGCGAGCCTCCCATCGCCTCAAGATTCCTCGGTGATTCAAAAAGAGGTAGGAATGCTCCTAAGGTCTCCATCTCAAACCCCAGCGCACCACACCTTCTGTAGAAGAGACGGTGGGAGCACTTTTCTAACTGGGCGGCTTTGGCGTGCTTCTAGGCAGAGGGGTGGACTCCGCGACCTCTCGGTCCCCTCAGAGACTTTCACTAGTCGCTGGGAAGTCTGAGCGCCAGGCTGAAGCCTGGAAGGCGGCCCTGGGGGACTTGGGCCCTCTGGAGGTTGCCTAGTGTGCGGGAGAGGCTCTGAAGGAACGTTTGTTCATCTGTAAAATGGGTGTATAGGCAACTGGCACCTCCAGTTCTTTCTCCTCCTCTCTAACTCATCCTGACTCAGGCCGGGGGTGGCGGGGCCAGTGTCCCGGGGACTCCATCCTTGCTCAGCCTAGGGACAACCACTTCTGGAAGAGACCACCACTCGTTCCTGGACACCGCTCGCTTGGATGATGAACTGGCCATCTGACCAGAGTGTGCATTTCCATGACCTAAGCAGCCTGAGTCAAAATGCTGAGTCTGGTCAACCAAAGACTCAGAAGCCACCAATCAAAGACTTTCTTCCAGGAAGCTGACATGGAGACCAGCTGTGCACCAGGCTTTGTGCTGAGTCCTGGGGCGAGAGCAGTGAGCAGAAAAAGGCCGCCCTGCCCCCAGGGACCTCACCATCCAGAGGGGGAGACAGCCTGTCAAACAAGTAAACAAACAAACAACACTTGCAAGTTGTGATCAATGTTGTGAAGGAAACCAAGTGAGGCGAGGGATAAGGAATAATGGAGGAGGGGAGGCTACTCTTAGCTGGAGCTGTCAGGGGAGGGCCCTCTAATGAGGCAGCATTGAAACCAGGAGCTGAAAGATGAGATGGAACCAGCCATGCAGAGGCGAGGCAAGTGGAAAGGGTGAAATAGGGCAAGGAAAATGATCAGATTTATATTTTTAAAAGATCCTTCTGGCTGCTGGGTGGAGAATGGCTGGAACGGGGCATGCATGGAAGTCAGAAGACCAGACAACAGTAACTGTTGCAATAATTCAGGGGAAGGATGCTGGTAGCTGGGACTAGGGTGGTAGCCATGAACATGAAGGATTCTGAATATATTTTAAAGCAGGGGAGATGGTTGTGCTGTTAGATGAGAGGTGGGAGACCGGGAGGAGTAAAAAATTCAGTGGTTGGAAGTGTCCTGTACAGAGATGGGGAAGGGTGTGAGGAAAGCAGGCTGAGAGGGTCATAGAATCCAACTGCTGGCGGAAATCCACAACAGGGTCCAGCCCTCCTCCCTCTGTATTCACCTGCCTTTGCTGGTGGGTTGTGGTTCTGAACCCCAGGATTAAGCTTTGTTTCAGCATCACCCTGGAGCTTGGGAAATGATGCCCCAGCCCCAAATCTACGGACTCGGAAGCTCCCAGTGGTGCTGAGTCTGTTGGTCTGGGACCATGCATAGGACCTTCCGCCCCAGAGCTAGGGCTCCTGTTCCCACCAGGTGCCTGGTGACCTCTGCCCTCTTCCAGGTGGCCAGACCCAAGTGAGGGAAGAGCCAGTGTCAGGAGTGTCAGGAGGTGGCCCAGAGTGGGACAAATGAGCAGAGGCTGCTGGAGAGGCAGAGATGACAAGAAAAGCCAGGGTAAATATAAGCTGCCTTTTCATTTTGATCCCATTTACTAATAAGCCCAGCTACCAAGGAGGACATTACATTTCTTCCCAGGAACTTGCTGCGGGAAGTACTGAGAGCAACGGGCAAGCAAAACAGGACATAGAGGTTGAAGTCCTGCAACAGGCACTTGCAGAGGTGAAGGCGGGGGAAAGCTGAGACAACTGAGGGCCCCTGGGACCCCTGGCTCGCTTTACGCTGTGTCTGCCAGCAGGGGGCAGCCCAGTTCACTCTGGACCCACCTCCTGAGTTAACCGGCTTGCAGGGTGCATGGACCATTCTCCCCCCCTGACCATCTACACTCCGGGCCATCTTTTTGGTCTCAGCACAAGTGTCCCTTCTGCAGGGAAGCCCTCCTTTACCTCCCATGTCACTGGGTCACGTCCCCAGTCATGAGCCCCTACTTGGCACACTTTTTTCCGTATTCACGTGCATGATCTGCTTTCACTCTGCAAGGCAGGCCAGCTCTCCCCTTCGGCAGCTGAAGGCGCTTAAGGTTCAGAGACCTGAAGCGGTCGCACAGGATTACACAGCTAGCGCACAGCCTCGGAATCCCGTGGCTGCCACAGATCCAGTGAACGTTGCCCCCAAATCCTTTGTTAGAGCTGAAGGTCACCTAATGGGAAGCTGTGGATAACTAAACGGATCAGATGAGCCATTCTCACAGGACCAAATAAATATGGATACTGGGCCCAGGCTCGGGAGAGGGATGATGCCTTACACCGAACGCCCTCCTGGCAGCAAGACCAACCTCAGCTGAATGGAGCCCTCAACTTTCCCAAAGTCAGCTCTTTCTCTGTCTCTGGAAATGCCTCTGAAATGTCAATTGTGGGCCACCCTCCCTCCCTCCCCTGCTGCGAGTCATGTAGCAGCTCAAATATATTATACATATTAAAAGAATATATTCTCTGGCAGCCCTGAAGGGGATAATGAAACCTGTATATATATATCTATATATTTATACACAATGGATTGGCTCGAAATGCTCTGAATATCCCTCCAGCTGTGGCAACCCTTTGAAATATGGCAGTCAAACAACACCCCCCTCACTGGTGGCTGGCGGGAGACATTAAAGATTTAAAAAAAGGAAAGGAAGGAAAAAGAGGAAGGAGAAGAAAAAGGAGGCAGCCACTTTCGCCTTTGGCTGTGCAGCGGCAAACTGTGTTTAAATATTAAAGCCACCCATCACCCGGCCCAGCTGTCCACCCCTTCAGTGGCCTGGGTAAGCACCGCAGTGGGGAGTTGCCAGGAAGATCTAACAGCTTTCTAACCCCAGGGATGGGGGTGGGGCTGGGAGATTGGATGGGGTGGGGGTGGGGGGCTCCACTTCAGACCTCAGACCCTGGGCTGGTCTAGGCTCTAGGCTTGGCTGGGAAAACGGGCCTGCGGTGGTGGCGGTGGGGTGGGGGGACTTCCCCGGATTTGAAGCAGAAGATGGAGGCTTGTTTGAATCTTGACTTGTGTGACCTTGATCTCGGGAAGTGTCTTCTGTTGCCTGGCTCCACATTTCTCATCTATACTATAAAAGATTTGGACTGGATCATGGGACTTTAGGGTGTTCACGGGTACTTAGAAATTACACGCAAAATTGGGCTGCGGTCAATGGGGTCGTTAGGTTCATTAGTGGCTGGTCCTTCTCCAAACGTCCAGAGTATGATTTCTGTGCCTGCCACTTGAGGGCTGTGTCCGTGTGAGCGCTGTCCCAGCTCCGCAGGGGAGGAGCTTGGGGCTGTGTGTTGATGACCTTGTTCCAACAATGGAACTAAAAGTAATCAGAAGTGGTGTGGCAGTCTGTCTTGCAAGGTGGTGAGTGCTCTGCCCCCGAAGGAATTCGGACACACCGAGTGAAATTTGGCGGGGCTGGTGGGGACGCTGTAAGGGAGATTTCAGCATTGGACAGGCCCTGGCTTCGAGGTCTTGTCCCACCCCGTTTCTATTATTTTAATTTACTATGACTGAAGCTGTATAACTTCAGCTATGACTTGGGGGAGGGAGAGAGAGAGGTTTGGGGCTTCTGAATATACCATGATAATATAAAATGCTATGTGGCCCTGGCTGGTGGCACAGTGGATAAGGCACCGGCCTGTTGAACCCAAAGGTTGCTGGTTCAATTCCCAGCCAGGGCACATAACCAGGTCTCCAGCCAGGTCTCCAGCCAGGTCCGTAGCTGGAGGCAGGTGAAAGGCAACCGTACATTGATGTTTCTCTCCCTCTCTGCCTCTCTCCCTTCCCCTTTCTCTAAAAATAATAAATCAAATCTTTTTAAAAAGTGGTATGTAGCTTTGCCTTTCAGATACCTACCATAGTGGGTGCCACCTTGAATAAAACTCCAGGGTTTAAAGATACATATTTTACCAATTACATGGTTACTAACTTATATATTTAAATTTGATAAGTATAATTTATATAATTAAGTCTGTAATATTTTACATACTATTATGTAATTGCTAATTTATGTAACCGATCTTCTCAATCAACAAGGCAGAGATTCATCCCATCCCTGGAATCGCTGAGTGGTGGATGGTCTCTCTGAAGGATTTATGGGGGGAAATTGCACCAGGTGGGAATATCTCCTCACCACTATGTCTAGAATCAAATCCCTAAATAAGAGGGAACTCCCTTAACTGGGGTACTCCAAGTCTAAGATCTAGGAGTCACAGTTTTCAGGATTCCAGAATCTGTAACTTGAAGTTTCAGGACTCCACATTTCTAAGATCCTATGATTCCAGAAATCTTTTAAAGGAAAGTCAAGATGGGCCTTTCCCTGGGGAAGGTTCGAGGTGGAGGTGCTCAGGGGTGAATGTGAAATCTCTTTTTCACCCTAAGTTGACAATTGAACTACAGAAAAGAACTCTGCAAAGACCACGTGTAGAAAACAAAGTAATTTAGCTTTTTAAACTTAATTATACATATTAAAAGAATATATTCTCTGGGAGCCCTGAGGGGATGATGAAACCTGTATCTATATAGTTATACACAATAGATTGGCTCAAAATGCCACATAAAATGTTTTCTAAGTCTAGACAGCACTGGGGCCCAGGCAGGGGTCGGATAAAAGGATGCAGTCAGTTGTGTGCTGATAAAGAAGGAAAAGCCCAACTTGTATCATTTGCTGATTTCCATGGTGTAAGTTATTTCCACCTTAGTGGATTTCAGGTTGCCAACTGTTTGACAACCGGTGGCTTCACATTCCTGAAAATGTAACAGCTGCTTCTCATGACTTCCAGAAGCTGGCTCCAGCGGGGCGGCTACCTGGGCTTCTGAGGGCAGTTGTTCAGGTTGGAAGAGAGCCATGCTGATGTCAAATCCTATCTGGAGCCTGGGGGTTGCTTCCCCTCCTCTGGGCCGGAGAAGCATGGAGAGGGCAGAGGTGGGGACTCACAGCTGCTGAGATTGGGGGACAGTGAGGGGCGCAGCTGGGTGGTGCGGTGGACAAGGAAAGGCGGAAACTGTCTTTGCTGTTAGAGCTGCCCCTCAGTTAAAGTGGGATATTTGCTTATTTGTTCACTCCATTAGTCAGTGAAGATACATGCAGAGCAAGTCTCATTGTGCCCATTTTACAGATGAGGACAGTGAGACCTAGAAAGGCACAGGCATTTGGTTTCAGTTGCCAAGAAATAAATTGGTAGTAGCTAGCGTGAAGTAAGCTTTAACTCTGAGCCAGGCTCATGCTCAACAGCTTGACTTGTTGGTTAAGTTGGGGTCCCCAGAAGCAGGCCTGGAGATAAAGATTCCTGGGCAGGAGATGTGCTTATGTGGGCTCCCACACTCCTGTACCTGTCAATCATTGGCTATGGGTGACCCCAGGGGTACAGAAGCTCCCAGGCACTTTAGATGCTCTGTAGTCTGAGGTCAGGCCTCTGAATTAGGTTTGGTTATTAGCAATGACCCAAAGGCAGTGGGGCATGGACACGTGGCACGAGTGAAAGGGGTCTGGGTGGGCCTCAGCAGTGTCCACTCCACTTGGATCAGCTCATTCATTCCTTACAGCCACCTAGGCAGTGGTATTATCTCACCCCCACTTTGCACATGGCAAAGTGAGGCCCAGCTGGCCCAGTGTCACACAAGCTGAGGCATGTACCCAGCTCCCTGGGTCCTCTTGTGGCAGGAAGAAAAGATGGCAGCTGGTGGGGACAAGATGTGGCCAGAAACTGGGGAAACTGTCAGCAACAAGGGCAGCAGCTATACCTAGGAAGGTTTCAGAAGAGAAGGGTTTATGAAATCTGTTTGGACAGAGAGAAAGGTATATAACGGGGGGCAACTACAAAGGAAGTATGGGGTGGGGTTGAAGAGAAGGGGCTCATGCAGGACCCTCTTCCCCTCCCCACAAACAACCTAGGCCTGTTCTCTGAGCCTCAGTCTTTTTCTCTGTAAAATGGGGTAAATAGAGGAACCTGTTTCCTCATGGCGCTATTGAGAGAATTAAATAAGAGCATTTGGTTCGGGATGGCCCACTGTGAGGACTGACAGCCGCAGCTGTTCTCACTGCCTGGCCAAGGGGCGCCAGCTGGGGTACCAGATGTGAGCTCTGCTTTCGGCCTAGGGATGCGAGGCCACGCTGGGGCTGGCATGTGCGGAGAGGCCGGCGTCTCTATTTCCGGACCAGCTCTGGCGGCCCCTCCCCGTCCCTAGTTCATTTCATTTTCCACCTTATTTCCAGGGGTTATTTATTTATCCAAATCTTCCACGTGGGGAAACCGAGACTCATAGTAGTCACTTCTCTGTGTCACCTAGTCAGAGGGGAGCAAGTGGGATTTGATTTTAGGTGTCTTGGTTCCAAGCCCTGTATGGTGGTTTGCCCATTTCTTCCTTTCTCTCTCTGGAAGTTTATACATGAAGCCTTGACGTCATTCATTCATTCCTTTTCCCATTCATTCATTCATTGCGTAAATACTTCTGAAGTGTCCCCTTGTGCCAGGCACTGGGAATGTGAAGGTCTCAAGGAGTTTGCCATGATCTCAGGAAGCTCCTCTCTGATCTGACAAGTATCCTTACAAGAAAAGGAGATAAGGGTAGAGACACACCAAGGTCACACATGGTCAGAGGGATGACCATGCGAAGAGGAATCTAGAGGAGATGAGAGGAAAACATCATGCACGTAACTGGTCATTGCAACTTTGCCCAGTGCTTCCAAAGCATGTATAAAGCAGAAATCAGAGCTGGACTGGGGCCTGGGGAGGGCCTTCCAGAGAACTGGCATTGGAATTGAGTAGGAGTCAGTCAACAGGCAAAGAGGAGGATGGGGAGGGGTGAATATTTAAGCAAGGGAGCAGCATGTGCCAAGGCCCAGAGGGTGGAGTAGTGTGGGCATCAAGAGGTTCTGTGAGGAGGCTGGCATGGCTGGGGAGTGGGGGTGGGACAGTGGAAATGGCTGTTAGGGTTTGGTCTTTGCCCCATGAGTCCGGGCATGTATTTGCAAACATGTGTGAGTGTGCCTCTGGCCCGAACTTGGCAGGCTGCGGACAGAGGGACTGGAGATCCTGGGCAGTGGCCTGATGGGAGAGCCTTGGCATTCCCTCCAGGCCCCAGTCAGTCAGTCCATCACTGTTGCCCTGGGGGTCAGGGAGGCTCTCAGGGTCGAGGAGAGGCCTGGATGGAGGAGACTACTTTTCTCATTGTTTATAGACAAAGAGAGGAAGTGGGAGAGAGAAAAACATTGAGGCTACAGAATAGCTTTGATCAGCTGCCTCTTGTACATGCCTGGGGCAGGGGGAGGTTCATATGTGCCTTGACCATTCATCGAGCCCTAAACCTAGGTACTGCCCTGATCAGGAATGAAACCCGCAACCTTCTGGTTACTGGATGACTCTCAACCAATGGAGCCACACCGGCCAGGGCAATTGTTTTCGTATCTTTAAAATAGGCCTTGATGAGCAGCCCAAAAAGATGGAGTCAGCTGCACCCTCCACCATCTGTTGGTTCAAATCCCTCTTTATATCTGAGGCCCGGAGGAAGCAATGACTTGATGAGTGTTGCCCAGCAGGGCAGTGACCCAGAGGTCCAACCCCCGGCCTCCTGTGGCCGCCTGGATCAGGGTCCTCTCATCAATCTCGGCTCATCAGCACTGGGGCTCCCAATCCTCCAGGTGTCACCCAAAAGAACACTTCAGCCTGAAGGGACAAGACTGATAGGTAATGCCCCTGGTACCTTGGCAGGTCCCCAGGTATGCCTTCAAAGCGTGAAATGACACGGGAACCCCACCGCTGTGGCCCACAGCATGCCCATTCTGCAGGATTCCAGGACCAAGAAACAATTTTCCCACCCGCCCACCTTCCACCATGGTCAGGTTGGCGTTTGGCTGTGTGTATATTTCAAAATGTCCCTTTTCAAAAATGAAGGCCTTTTCAGGAGGTATTCTACTATCCCAAGATTAGGGCCAGGGAGTTTGGTGGGACTATCTGTGAAGCCAGTTCAAAGTGTGGCGGGGTGTGTGTGTGTGTGTGTGTGTGTGTGTGTTTCTGAGGTCAAGCCAGGGACTGGTACCTGGAGACCCCAGCCTGGGAGGAAGAAGGACACTTCCAGAGAATCAGGTGGTGAGAAGGCATAGGGAAGGATGTGTTAACTGAGGCGCTGAAGCTGGGGCCAGAGCAAGCCCCCCCGTTAACAAACACCTTAGTTGATGTTGAACACCCTAGTTAATGCCTGGCACCTTCATTAACGGTTAATACCCTCATTAACTGCAAACACCCTACTTCACAAAAACCTTGGTTGTTGAACACCTTGGTTGACCATGAGCCCTTGGACTCATCCTAGTTGGCGGTCAACATCTCCTTCAACAGTTAGCACTTAACAACAAGCACCTTAGTTGACAGCCGTTTCTTTGTCAGGAACTCGCTTCCAATTGAAAATCAGGATCAGGCCCTCCCAGCGGGTGTGGGGAGATGGGGGGAGGCTCAGGCCCTGGCTCTGCCCTGGAGGCTGGTCCAGCCAGTCCCAGCCCTGCCCCCTGAGGCGGTGGCCCCTGCCCACCTCGCACCCTCACTGGCTGCAGCCTCGCTCCGTTCCAGAATCCAGGTTCACAAAGGGAAAGATGAAACAGTCCTGGAACGTGAAATGTAAAATTCAGTTCCAGCCTGGGCACCCCGCACTTCCCCCGAGGGGAACTCAAGTTCCTCAGTTTCAGAGATGAAAATCCAGGCAGCAGCGGCCTTTCTGGTGGGGACTGTGGGGCCATCTGCAGCCTCTCTGTCCCTCACCCTCCCTTTCTCCCTGCTTTGTTTCTCTGTGAGCCCCCACGTTCCGACCTTCTCTCTCGGTTGGTCGGTGGGTCTATCCAGCTGGCTGAGTCTGGCTTGCTTCACTCTAACGTTCTTCTCCAGCTGCCTCTCTCATTTGTGGCTCTGTTTTGCCCATCACCTCCTCTCAAACTCTCTTCCTCTGACTCTGTCTTCCCATCTCTTACTCTACTCTGTCCCCCTCCTTTTGTCCCTGCCTCTCCCTCTCCTTTCTTTCTCTCATCTTCCAGGTCTCAGTCCAAGCACCACCTCCTCCAGAAAGCCCTCCCTGATCCTCCAGGCCTGGTTTATGAACCTGTTTGCATCTCTTCAAAGCCCTATTTGTAATGAATGATTACAAATCAGGGCAATTGTTTCATGTTCTTCACCCCACCAGAGTGTCTGCCTTGTGTCAGCAGCTTACATCCTGCTTACTGTGACCTCCTCAGTGCCTGGTATACAGTAGGCACTTACAAGTTATTTCTGGTGGAATTGCCCTTCTTTCTGCCCCTTCTCTCTGCTGTGTCTCGGCTGCCCAGTGGCCCCAGCCAGAGGCTTGTCCTCATCTTTCGTTCTGCTCTTCAGTCCCCATTCCCACAGTTCCATGTGGCCCCGGTGGGCCTTAGCTCTCAGCCTGCCGACCAGGGACCCTGGCAGCCCCCAGAGTGGACACCAGGGCCTGAATGAGGCCCCGGAAGTCTTCAGCCTGGCCCAGCCAGCAGGTGCTCATTGTCCTTCTCTTGAAGGAATAAGCAACACAAAGCGATCTGGCAGTTCCAATCCCTGCTGTGCGCCCCCTTAATGCCACGTGACCCTAGAGAAACCACCTGCGGTTCTCTTTCTCTGCCTGTGAAGTTGATGGGGGCTGGGGGTGGGGAGACCAGCAACAAACACATTCCCTGGGAACAAGGTCTGTAAATCAAAAGTGCCGGTGTCCGTGACTATCAGATGTCAGTGCTGCATTTTCCTCTGCATTTTCCTCTGCTCTCTGGGCCTTGAGGGAATGAACAGTCAGCCTGCCGTACCCAGGGAGCCCCTGGGTGGGGGACTTAGGGTGCTGAGACTCTTCAGTGAGGGGGAGGAGGAAGTTGAAGTTCAGTATGAGCCCCTCGTTATTGTTACCGTGTTAATTGTTAACCATCCTATACTCACCAGTGTAAAGGAAGTATGTGCCTGTTTTACTTTTTATCCAATCTCAGTGACTCCCCGCTTTGCCTTCTCCTGCCTCCCTAATCTATCACCAATGGATTTCATGCAGCCCTATTACGTCTTCCCCTTTGATTCTGGTGTATAAAAATAAGTGGTGAAACGGCCATTTCCTGGGGCATTTTCTCAATCCGTTGAGATTTTGCTTCCTGGCAATTGTCGTCAATTTGGCTCAAATAAACTCACAAAAATCCTTACAGGTTTCTCACATTGGCTCTGGGCACCCTTCCACACTCATATTACCTGTCGTCTCCCCACCCAAACTGTGGGGTGGGCCTGCTCCCCGTTTGCCTGAGGAGGCAACTGAGGGTCAGGCCACCAGCCCAAGGTCATGTGCACCAGAAAGTGGGGGAGCTAGATCAAACCCAGGTCCATCTGATGTTAGGGACCTAACTGTCTGCCCTCTCTTTCCAAGCCTCAGTTTCCCTGCCTGCACACTGAGGAGCTGAACTAGGCGACCCTGGAGATCATCAGTGATGTGGGTCAGTGGAGGAGAGCTGAGGCCAAGGAAGGTGGGGGTAGGGGGTGCCCAGTCTAACATCCCTTCTGGGACAGTCCAGCGCAGCCTCCTCCGAACTTGGCCGGCTGCGGAGCCTGGAGGTGATTCATATTACTGGCTCCAGATGACTTCCGCATCTATTTACTTGCTGCATTTTGATTTTGCATTCAATTTCCGGTCCATTCACGGTGTCTGAGCTGCTTGGGGGATGTGAGATCGAGGCAGCCAGGAGCGCCGTTTGGACACGCCTGGCAGCCTCCGCGCCTCCTGGCTGCAGGAAGGAGTGCTTGCCTAGTCCGCAAGGAAGGGCCTGGGGAGCGGGGTGCTGTCCTGGCCCCACCCCTCTGCCCCCAGCTCCCCCCACAAACTGGATGCCTCCCTTTCCCCACCCCAACACCTATCTGAGATGGGAACCCCATTAGTACTTGAGGGTTTCAGGAAAATCCTGCTCTGGTTTATTAAGGATTTGAAATCCTGCTGGAAATGTGCATTTAAGAAGGGAAATCAGGGCCTGAATCCCAGCTTGATCCCTCCAGCTACTCTTGCCCAGTGACCAGCAGAGGAATCTGTCTAGCACTCTTATCTGACCTTGCCACTGTCCTGCTCAAGACCCTCCCATGGCTCCCCGTTGCCCTCAGGCTTGGGTGCAAGTTTCTGGCCTCCGTCTCTCTTCTGTCAGCGCTTTCTGCCAGTCACACTAAGCTCCTGCCTGTCCCAACAGCTCAGTTTCCCTGTCTGCAGCTGCGTATTGGCTATTCCCGTGCCCTGACCATTTACCCACTTCGCCCCACCACCTTGTCCTCTAGGCAGACTCCTAGCATGCTTCACCAATTGTGATGATATCAGCTAACTTGTGGTGAAAGTCCCACACTTAGCACCTTACTAGCCTTAGTCACTTGGCACTCACAGCTCTCCCCGGACCCTCATTCCTATTACCAGCTGTCCAAAAGTCAGGGGGAGCTCAGAGAACAGGTTCTCCAGGGTTACACAGCAGAATGCCAGTACAAGCAAGCCAACCCCAGAGCCTCAGGACTCAGCTCTGAGACCCCTCCTCAGGGCTGAGCGCACATACACACAGACCTACGCAAGTACCACTCTCTACCCCACCCCATATTTAGCAGAGAGACCCCCTTCCTCATCTCAGCCACTTCTGTTTCCAGGAAGCTCTTGATTGTTATGTTTCTATACTATAATTGAGGTGGTGCTTTTGTTTTTTGCATGTCTGGCTCTGTCATGAGATGCTGAGGTTCATGAAAAGCAGTGGCTATGGGTCCCCAGTGCCCAGCGTGGGGCTTGGCATGAAGGATAAATAGAAACCAGGATTTCTCTTTATTTATTTGCATCAGGTACCCTGCAGAGATGGTAGAAAGAGCGAATGAAGTAAGGGCTGTAAACAGACCTTGTATGGCTTCTGGGGGAGGGGAGGGGCAGAATTATTACACAGAGAGGTGACATGAACTGCCGGAGGTCACTCAGCAATGATCCGTAATGTCTGCACTGCCTTCCCTCCACAAAGATGAAGTAACGCCACTGGTCTCCTGAATGTCTCTGGACGTGCACCCTATTAGCTGGCTCAGTGTCACTCCATCTCCCCGACCCCAGCCTTGGCAAGTTTGGGGGAGAAGGAGGGTGCCAGCTGGGGAAGGGGGCTCTGATGGAGGCCATGTATCACAATGGCAGCGGAGGCAGAGAGGAGGCAGAGAAACCGGGAGTGATTTTTCTTCATGGTTTTTAGACAAATGAGGTGGACAGAAAATGGATGGCAACCTTCAGCCGTGAGAAGCCTGGGCCAGGGGCGGCAGCCCTGACTGCGGGAGCAGTGGGGAACACTTTCCCCGCTGACCTTGGACTCCCCCGGCCCAGGCTACTATGCTTTGCACAGGGTAGGAGACAGGCCAGACTGGGGAAGGAGTCAGGAGGGGAGGGGAGCAAGGGTGGGTGTGCTGCTGACTGCATGACCAGGGCAAATCAAGGCCTCTCTAGGCCTCAGTTTCCCCTCCATTGACACAAAGTGAATGTACCAGCTTCGACTACCTGGGACCTTGGAGCCCTGCCTTGTCAAGGCCTGGCAGAAGCTTGGGGTAAGAAGAACCTCCTTATTTAATTGTCCCAAAGAGGGTGGAGGTGCAGAGTCAGAAAAACGGACGTAACCTTGGCCAAGTCCTTAGCCCCAAGGCTAGGTTTTTCCTGCTTCCAAACAGCCCTGGAAATTTGAGGTTTGGGAACCTGGAAAATGTATGATCCTAGAAACCCAGATTCCTCAACTCTGAACGCAGAGGGTGTAATTCTCCCTCCACACCCAGGTGTACCAGGAATGTAGCTTTCTTTTCTGTAACGCAGTGTCATTTCCATGTGGAGATCCTGTTCTGTCACCGTGGGAGAAATATAGGCAGTTGGGCTCTCTTTTATCATGGGGTTGGAGGACTTTCTGGAGACTGACACAGATCATGCAGAGGACAATTGACCCTCCCAGTTGTTGTCTGCCCATCAAGACATGCTGTCCCTCTGTTGCTGGTCACTGAGGTGTGCTCCTGGCCACAAGGCTGCTCTGAGGCCAGCAGTTTTCCCTCCCCTCCGTCACCATGCTGGGCTCAGAAGCCTCTGCAAGGCCATGTCAGGCCTGTGTACCCAGTCACTTCTTCTCTGGCACTCAGACTGGAATGGGACACAGGTCACTGCTGGTTTCAGGTTGTCCGGGCCTGACTGTGGGCTCTGTCATCACCCTCAGCCTTGGAGACTGGTGGGATTCCTTTCTCAAGGAACTGTGGTTTAGGAGCTCTTGGCTTCCCTCCAACTTTTCTCTTGAAGCTCAGCTGAGGGGACTCTGGGATTTCAGGGGTCACTGTGAGCCTGGTCACTTCCTACCCGTCTCTCTCCCACGTCTGTTGTCTCTGTCCCAAGTCCTTTCCCTTTGCCTCAGGGCTTTGCAAGTTCAAGTCCAGGGGGACACCAGCTGGACAATGAGGGTGGAATCAAGGGCAAGGACGTAAAAAATGAATTCATGTTTCAAAAGGATCATTTGACTACATTGAGATATTATAATGATACAATTTGGGGA
This sequence comes from Noctilio leporinus, assembly GCA_004026585.1. NCBI lineage: Eukaryota > Metazoa > Chordata > Mammalia > Chiroptera > Noctilionidae > Noctilio > Noctilio leporinus. The sequence goes on along the minus strand of PVIW01002021.1, from coordinate 227,192 downwards.
ACTTGGAATCTCATAATCACAACAACTCAATATTACTTAATTGCCATCTATAGGCAGATGGGTGAAGTGTGGCAAATTAGTAAATTGACTATCCCAGTTACAGGTAATGAACTTCAGCCACATGTAGTGACATGGATAAATCTCAAAATTATAATGGTGAATGAGGGGACGGGAGAAAATGGCAGAAGGCTATTATGATTTGATACCATGAAGGTAATATCAAAAATTCACCAACAGTGTGGATGCATTCATAAGCCATTAAAATAAAAAACACAGATGGCTGGGAAGGTAACACATCCTTTTCCCTGAGTTTCATTTGGTCTGGGGAGAAAGAGAAAGGAATTGAATTGGGGAGTGATACATGCAGAGGTCTTCAGTTGTAGCTGTCACAATTGATTTCTTTGAAAAGATAGTTACTAATGATATATACACATATATTTCACATATATACACATATCACTCATTTATACATGTACATGCATATGCCCATGTGGGTATATGTCTATATATGTGTATATAAGTTGTTTATAGAATTTTAAAGAGTGACCTGCTTCCATAGCCTTCCTTCACTTACTAGAGTGCTCAGCTTCAAATCTATTGTTGTGTGTGGCTATTGTTCATGCATTTTGGCTGTGAGTAACATTCTGTTATGTGAGGATAGCGGAGGATGCAGGTCCCCAAGACCTCTCGGGCACTGCTGGTGGAGTGCAAATTGAGCCAACTGTTTTGGAAAACAGTTTGGCAGAATCTTACGAAGCTGAATATTCCGCCTTTCCGCTCACAGGTATATACTCAGGAGGAACTCCTGCACACACCCAACGGGAGACATGCAAAGAATGCTCGTAAACTTTCTGCCCACAATAGCAAAAACCTGGAACCAACCCAGATGCTCAACAGCCTGGGAATAGATGAACATGTTTGTTTGCTGACAAAATAAATCTGAAAAAAATAAAAAAGTAAAAAGGCGTACTTTTGATGTGTTTAAATTGAGTAGCGAGTACATTGGTCTTCATTCCATTCTTCTTTAGATACTTGAAACAATTTGTAATAAAAAGGCATATTTTTAAAAATTCTGAATTGTAGCATTTTGGACTTTGAAGACCTGTAATCTTTGGTGTCAGGCCAGGTTCCAGATGATCTAGTGTGTTTGTTACACTCGGGATCGTGCCCAGCGGGCTTCCCGCCTCCGTCTGTGTGCTCCCTGCAATGAAGTGGCTGAAGGCTGAAGATGAGATGAACTCTAGGGGCGAATCAGGTCAAGGAACAAACATAACACTCATCTGTAGAAATTGCTTACAGGGAAGGAAAGTGACCTAGGGTCGCACATAAAGAGCTGATAGCAAGTCAGGGGGACTGAGGACCGAACCCAAGTGGGCATCAGCCCTGGAAAACCACGCCTCCCTCAGCCCCTCCCCTCCAGAATCTTGTTCTTCTCACCAGGTCCCCTTATGGTTCACAATCCAGTCCTCCAGCGCCTCTGGGATATCTGTACTGCAGCTTTCTTTAACTCTGATGGCATGTTCCAGGATGCATGCAAGCCTGAGCACATGGACTGTGTATGCATGTGGTTGGGTTTATGTGTGCATGGGATCCTCAGGGTATTAGCTATGGATAGGATAGGTATGGCTACCCCTAGACCTAGTCCAGGCCACACCACCACTGTTGCTGGATGACTGTTAGCCTCTAGTTGGCTTCTCTGACTTCCATCTCACCCTTTCCATGCTCCATGCCACAACTAGGGGTGAGGGTGAGCTTTCTAAAGTACAGAGCTGACCCTGCCACTCCTGCACATGGAAGAACAAACATGTGTCACAGACAGATTAATATACTTATGCATGTGGGTTCCTACATCACTGTGTGAGTACTTGTGCATGCATGTACATACCCTTTTTGCTTTTACATACATTTTACTTTTTGATTGGGTAATACCTATTGGCATGGTAAAAAACAAAAAACAAACAAACAAACAAAAAACACTTCACACAATGCAAAAAGACACATAGGAAAAGTCAGCATCCCAGGTGCTGACTTCTGGAATGGGGGAGGAAGAACTTCCAAAAATCTGCTTTATAAAAGCAGTGAGAACAGTGGGAAAACTCTCAAATACAGTTATTTTTTTTAATTTTTTAATTTTTTATTTCATTATTTCTAGAAAGAGGGGAAGGGAGAGAGGCAGAGAAGGAGAGAGACATCAATGTATGGTTGCCTTTTACCTGACTCCAGCCACAGATCTGACTGGAGACCTGGTTTGCAACCTTGTTATGTGCCCTGGCTGGGGAATCGAACCTGTGACCTTTGGGTTCGTAGGCCGGCGCCTTACCCACTGTGCTACCAGCCAGGGGCAAATGCAGTTATTTTTGAATATTGGAAATTAAAGACAGCAATGTGAGGTGTGTTTAGTCAAGAAAAATGGCTGCACCTTTGTTAAAAGAATATTTTTTTAAGATTTTATTTATTAGTTTTAGAGAGAGGGGAAGGGAGAGAGGCAGAGAGGGAGGGAGACATCAATGTATGGTTGCCTTTCATCTGCCTCCAGCTACAGACCTGGCTGGGGACCTGGCTTGCAACCTGGTTATGTGCCCTGACTGGGAATCGAACCAGTGACCTTTGGGTTTGCAGGCTGGTACCTTATCCACTGTGCCACCAGCCAGGGCAAAAAAATAGTGAGTTTTGTTATGTTTTAATTTGCTTAATCCCTCTTTCCCGTTTCATGAGAGCCTTGAAAGTCAGGCCTTACAACCACAGTAACTGAGTAAACCATCAGCTCTGCAGCAACTAGAGAGGACAGGGCAGATTTGGAGCTCCCCCAAAGCACCGCCCCCTAGGGACCTGTGAACATTTGACTTTTCTGGCAGTTTGCTCAAAAGCTTCATTTTTCAGGACTCGTCTTTTTTTTTTTTTTTTTACCTGAATTAGATTTCTCTCCTGCAAAAAAGGTCTATCTCCGCAGGCATTTGTCACCAACCATTGGAGGCAATTGTTTAACATCGCAGCTGCTTGAGGCAGCATTGTCAGTTGGAGCTAAGACAAGACTAATCAAAAAACCTTAAACAATGTCACTCCAATAAATTCAATAAAAAAGAATTATTCACGTTCCACAGGCTGGTTAGAAGGCCATGAGCAGGCGCATGTCTAAGAAAGACACGAGAAGGCCCTTAACTTTGACCTCTGGTTGATCTGAGGCTCTGCGTAAGCGGGAAGTGAAGGCATTTACATTCCCCTCAACACACATACAGACCTCCTTGGCAAAGACTGTGAAAGTTTTGGATTCAGGGTATTTAAGAAAACCTTTTCCCAATCATTAGGTTACCACCAAGTTAACTGAGCAGAAACTTCGATGGCCACACATGACAAAGAATGCAGACTTTACAGAGTTAATCCAGGAAAGTCACTAAGCAAACAAGCAATGGAAACAGCAAACTGATCTCCAGAGTTCTCTCTCCAGCAAGGCTGTCCTTCAAAAAGGAAGGAATAAAGACATCCCCAGATGTAATATTTAAAAATTAGAGAATTTGTCACTAGTTTTACAAGAAATCTAAAGGGAGTCCTTTAAGCTAAAATGAAAAGACACTAAGCAGTAGTAACTCAAGTCTGCATGAAGAAACAAAGGTGTAGAAGTAAAGGGGAAATGTAAGTATAGAGGTAAATATATGACAGTATAAATGTAATTTTGTTTGTACCTTTTTCTTTTCTGATTTAAAGGACAATTGCATAAAACAATAATTATAAAACGATGTTATTGGGCTTTAATGTATAAAAATGTAATTTGTATGACAACAATAGTACAAAGAAGGAGGGAGGAATGAAGCTCTCTGAGAGCAGTTGTTGTGTATTATGAAAAGTAAATTGGCATTGACCCAAACTGAATTGTTTTAAGATATTAATAGTAATCATCAGGGAAACAATTGAGAAAAGAACTAAAAATATATAATAAAAGATACAACAAGAGAATTAAAATGGTATACTAGAAATTACCTTCAACACAAAACAAGGCAGTATTGGAGGAATAGAAGAACAAAAAGACATGAGACATAAGAAAATAAAGCAAAGTGGCAAACAGAAATCCTAGTTCATCAAGAAAAAGCTGAAAAATATATAACATGCAAACGGAACCAAAAAGAGAGCTGGAGAAACCATCCTAATACTAGACAAAATAAAATTTAAGACAAAAATTGTTACCAGAGATAAAGGACATTTTATAATTATAAAATGGTTAATTTATCAAGAATACATAGCATTTATAAACACACATGCACCTAACAATAGAGCCCTAAACTATATGAAGCAAACACTGACAGAATTGAAGGCAGAAGTTGACAATTCAACAATAATAGTTGGAGGCTTCAGGACTTTACTTTCAATAATAAGTAGAACAGCTTTGCAAAAGATCAACAAGGAAATAAAAGACTTGAACATTACAACAAATTAACTTGACCTAACAACAGACATCTATAGAATACTTCTGTCAGCAACTGCATTCTTCTCAAGTTCACATAGAACATTCTCCAGGACAGATAATGTGTTAGGTCACAAAAATGGTATCAATAAATTTTTAAAAATTTATATCATACTAAGTATGTTTTGTGACCACCTAGAATGAAATAATAAATTAACGATGAAAGAATTTAGGGAAGTCACGAACATGTGGAAATTGATAACACACTACTGATTAATCAATGGGTCAAAGGAGAAATTACGAGGAAAGTTAGGAAACATTCTGAGATGAATGTAAATGGAAACTCAACATAAAAAAACTTATACGATACTGCTAAAGAAGTCCTTAGAAGGAAATCTATAGCTGTAAACATCTGCATTGAAAAAGACAGCTCTCAAACTGATAACTTACATTTTTACCATAAGAAACTAGGAAAAGAACCAAACCCAAAACAAGCAGAAGGAAGTAAATATTTAAAACTAGAGGAAAAATAAAATATCACTTTATACCCATTAGGATGAATATAGTAATAATTTAAAAAGGGCAATAACAGGTGTTGGCAAGGATTTAAAGAAATTGGAACCTTCATTCCCTGTTGATGGGGATGTAAGACTCAGCAGTGTCAAAAACAAAGTGGCAGTTTTTCAAAAGGTTAAACATAGAGTTTTGCTATGGCTCAGCAATTCCACGCTTAGATGTCCAAGACAAAAGAAAACACATGTCCAAACAAATGCTTGTTCATGTGTATTCATAGCAGCATTATTCACAATAGCAAAAGGTGGAAGCAACAAAATATTCATTAACTAATGAATGGGTAAAAAAAAATGTGGTCTATCCATGCAATGGAATATTATTAAGGCATGAAAAGGAATCAAGTACTGATACATGCTACAACATGAATCTTAAAAACATGCGAAGTGAAAGAAGCTACTCACAGGCCACATATTATATTATTTCATTTCTATGAAATGTCCAGAAAAGGAAAATCCATGGAGACAAAAAAAAAAAAAAAAAGAAAGAAAAAAAAGAAAAGAAAAGAAAAGAAAGGAGATTATTGGTTGCCTGGGGCTGGAAGTAGGGGAATGGAGAGTGGTTGCTAATTTGTATGGGGTTTCTTAGGGGAGCAATAAAATGTTCTGGCCTTAAACAGTGATTTTTGCACAACTTTTAGAATGCACTAAAAACACTGTGTAATTTCAGAAGGTAAATTTTATGGCAGGTGAATTATATATCGACAGACTTGTTATAAAATAAAAGTTGGTATCACTCCCATGCTTTTTCCCCTTGTTTCTTGTGTAGCCTTTGGGAAATGCCCTAGTCACATGGCAGAACTTACATTTAGATCGTATTTCACTAAATCTAAGACTTTATCAATGATAATGTACCATCATTTTATGGACCAGAAAGAAATTTTTTAAATCACTGCTTCTTTTAATTGTAAAGCATCTCCTAATTTCAGGGAAGTTAACATATTTAAAATGTGCCTCTTGGATATATATTCTTCATGTACTTTTCTTTAATTATCTTTTGATCTTTTTATTTTCTCCAGTTTTATTGAGATATATTTATATACATCACTGTGTAAATTTCATACCTCACAACATAATGATTTGACTTACATATATTGTGAAATGATTACCACAATCAGTTTAGTTAGCATCCATTATCTACAAAAATAGAAAGAAAAAAAAGAAAATTTGCTTCTTGCTATGAAACTCTTAAGATTTACTTTCATTCTTTCTTTCTTTTTCTTTTTTCTTTTTTTTTTTTAAAGATTTTATTTACCATTTCCAGAGAGAGGGGAAGGAAGAGAGGCAGAAAGGGAGAGAGACAGCAATGTATGGTTGCCTGTCACCTGCCTCCAGCTACAGACCTGACTGGAGACCTGGTTTGCAACCTGGTTATGTGCCCTGACTGGGGAATCGAACCAGTGACCTTTGGGTTTGCAAACCCAGAACACAGTGACCTTATCCACTGTGCCACCAGCCAGGACAAGATTTACTTTCTTAACAACTTTCATACATGTTTATATAGTAGTGTTAACTATAGTCATCATGCTGTACATTATCATATCCCTAGTACTTATTTATCTTGCAGTGGAAATTTGTACCTTTTGACCATCTTTCACCAATTCTTCCTTTCCCTACCTCCCCTTTCTACCTCTGCCTCTGGTAGCCACAAATCTGATGTCTGCGTTATTTTTTTCAGATTCCACATATAAGTGAGATCAACCAGTATTTGTCTTTCATTGTCTGACTTATTTCATTTAGCACAATGCCCTAAAGATGCTTCCATGTTGTCACAAATGGCAGGATTTCCTTATTTTTATTTTTAAATTAAAAAAAATTTTTAATTATTTTTTAAGATGTATTTATTATTTCCAGAGAAAGAGGAAGGGAGAGAGGCAGCAAGGAAGAGAAACATCAATGTACAGTTGCCTTTCACCTGCCTCCAGCCATGGACCTGGCTGGAGACCTGGCTTGCAACCAGTTATGTGCCCTGGCTGGGAATCAAACCAGCGATTGGGTTTGCAGGCTGGCGCTTTATCCACTGTGCTACCAGACAGGGCAGATTTCCTTATTTTTAAATGGCTGAATAATATTCCATTGTATATGTATCATTGGTGGATGCTTAGCTTGTTTTCATGTCCTGATTATTGTACAGAGTGCTACAATGAATGGTGGTTACAGATATCTTTTCAAGTCTGTTTTTGGTTTAGTTGTTTGTTTTGTTTTGTTTTCTTTGGACGTATTCCCAGAGGTGGAATTGCTTATGATTATGTGGTAACCGTATTTTTCATTGTTTTTCAATTTTTAGAAATGATTTTTTCATCAACCTTATTTCCATTCTGTTTAGGAGTTTGTGGAAGAGCAGCTAAAGACCCCTCAGTGGTTGTCCTTACCCATTCGGAAGGCTGAGCAGTGGGGGCTGCCGCCAGTCTCCAGAGGCGGACTGAGGGCTCCCCGCTTCGGTGGGAAGCTCGGAGTAGGCGGGGAGCGCCTGCGCGCCTGCGCGCCTTCACGCCGGTCTGCTGCCCCTGCTGAGCCGCACTGAACTCGGGAGCTGGAGCAGCCCATCCATCCTGAAACCCCTCCTTTGTTTATTTTTAATTGTTTGAGGGGTCTTGAACTGTTTTCCATAATGACTGCACCAATAAACAAGGGTTTCTTTTACTCCGCATCCATGCCCACCATTGCTATTGCTCATCTTTTTGATGATGGCCATTCTAATAGAAGTGAGGTGATATTTCATTGCTTCATGTGTTGTTGGGTTTTTTTTTTTTTTCCTTTTTTAATTTTATTGTTGTTGTATTACATCCATCCCCTTTTTGCTCCCCTCTGTCCCCCTCCCCACCCACCCATTCCCCCAAAGTCAATCCCATGTGTTGTCCATGTCCATGGTTCCTTTATAATAGGTTCTTGTCTAAGCTGCTCCCCTTCCTTGCCTCTTGGTCTCCCCTCCCCCCAACCCCCTTCCCCCTGCCCACTGAAGGCCTATTCACGGTATTCATATATTTGGTTCTGTTTTGCTTTTGTTAGGTGGTGTTGTTTTTTTACCCCCTCTTATACATGTTTGTTTTTAATCCCCCACCCGAAGATTTGTTTAGTGATTCTACAGAGGGGAAAGAAGGAAGGGGAAATATAGAGATAGAGACAGAGAAAGAGATAGAGAAACGTGGATGGGTTGCCTCCCACATGTGACGGGATAGAACACAAAACCTAGGTACGTGCCCTGACTGAGGATCAAATCTGCAACCTTTTGGTGCATGGGCAATGCTCCAACCAACTGAGCCACCCAGCCAGGGCCTCCCATGCATGTTTTTGAGAGTACATGTATTGGGCATACCCTGTGTGGAGCAGACTTTCGGTGTCCCACTTGTGTTCCTGGTCTTACCCTGTGTATCCCCTGCAAGATGGCCCCTGACCCTGCGTATGGATTTCTGTGTTTCCATGTAAGGGCATTTCTGGACATGCTCAGGCATGAACTGCAGAAAAGTTCATGTCCAGGAGCCACACTCAACCAATGAAGGACAGCAGTTTTGAGAAATGTTCCAACTTCCCTGCCCTTCCATGGTACAATTCCAGCATGTTCTACAGCATCTTTCACAGTGTATGAAGCAGGACGGACTCCCAGGGACCCCCTCAGTGGCAAATCATTCATTAACACATCTTCCTTGTCTCTTATATACCTCACAGTGCTTCCCGAGATCCTGCAGCAGCCTACTAAATCCCTGTCTGAGAGTCTTCACTGGAGAGAATCCAGCTTTAGACGCTGTATGTTCATGTGTGAGTACAGGTGTGTTTATGTTCAGGAGCATGTGGGAATTAAAATGTGAATGTGGGTATGTGCGTGCCTATGGAAACTTTTCCGTTTGAGAATCGGTACCAAGGTGTGTGTGCATACACGCTCCAATGCATTGTCGTGTGGTTCCTAGATGGACTCTCAGACCTGTTTAAGACCATGTTTATACACACGCATATGCCAATGGAGTCAAGGGAGCCAGAGAAAGACCCTTTGAGGTTCTCTGGGGAGTAAGAGCTACTAGCCGGGCCCTGGCTGGTGTGGCTCAATGGACTGAGCGCTGGCCTGTGAATCAAAGGGTCGCTGGTTTGATTCCCAGTCAGGGCACATGCCTGGGTTGCAGGCCAGGTCCCCAGTTGCGGGTACAGGAGAGGCAACCACACATTGATGAAGAAAAAAAAAAGCCACTTGCCAGGTGGCGCTGGAGGGTGGGGGGTGGGCAGGGTGTACAATGTAATAGGGCCTCTCTCCTGCACCACCCCTTTCCCTCCACGGCCACCTGTCAGGAGGCAGTCTCGTCAGCGTGGTCTCAGATGTGTGTTCTCTCCCATGGCAGACAGCTGGGGTGGCTGTCAGGTGCTTAAGCAGCGATAGTGGGAACCTGCCTGGCACCTGTCGGTGATGACTGCTGAAAGGCAGCAGGAAGATGACATGAAGCAGCTCCTTGCTCCTCTGCTCCTTGACCCCTCTACATGGAAGGGTGAGCCCCAGTTCCTAAGCTTCTGGAATCGCAATGCCCCTCCCCGCTCCCTGCCCAGTGGATTGACATCGTTGGCTTTGACTCTGGCCTCTGCCACTCACAGTCTTCCAATCAGGCTCTTTTCAGAGGACAGTGTTATGCCTCCGTGTGTTTCCTGCTCACTTTACCCCCAAGGCTTTGGCTTCCTCCTTCTGCCGGGGGAACTCGTCCTTGCCAGGGCCAGCTCCTGATGCCTTTTTTCAGACAGGCTGTCCTGCCTCGCCCAGGCACCTCCTTCCTCCCCAGACCCTCATGCAGCTCTTTGCACATTTTTCTGCTATTACACATATTGGTTGTCAGGAAGGAGAATTCTGGCAGATGCCTGCCTTTGACTGCCAATCCCAAAGCTCGAGGCTCAGGGAGGAAGACCAGGTGGGCTCAGTGCCCTCCGCTGAAGGGGACAAGGGCCAGAGGCAGGGCAGGGCCTGGACCCCAGGAAGAGGACTCGAATGGAGTTGAAATGGGACCACCTGCTGGTGTGAGGAGGGAGGGTTAGAGGGCACAGGGCAGGGCCCAGAGCCCTCTAAGAATAGGGGCTGCTGGCCACAAGGAAAAGTGTCAAGCTCCGAGAAAAGAGGCACAGAGATCAGGACAGGTGTAGTCCAGTGAAAACTGGAGCAAACAACTTCAACCTTCTGATGGAGCCCGCCAGTCCTGAAGGAGCTGCTGAACCTGGGTTCAAATCCCTGCTCCTTCACTTATCCACTATGACGATAGGTAGGTCACTTGCCTTTTCTGAGCCTTGATTGCCACCATTACAACGTGAGGATAAAAGCACCCAATTTGAGGAGGTAATGTTGGGAGGAGTCTAGCACAGAGATTGGCAGCACAGAGCAAGTGTTGATCTCCACCTTGGGGAAAGAAAGCCACAGCTCCGAGTACTGGGGCTGCCTGAATAAGCTTAAAGAGAAACGGCCAACTCCAGCTTCCTATTTCTGGTGAGCAATGGTGCCTGGCTGCCCACCGGCTGCATGCCCTTGGTCCCTGACTCTTTTACTTCCTAACTAAGTCATTTCACCTGTCCACATCTCACCTTCTGTCTTATAAACTGGAGGTACTAAGAGCACCCACCTTATGGGGTTGTTTGTAAGAATGAATTGCTATGGGAGCGAATTAGTTGTTAATTGATACAAATGTTAAAATGTAATTGCTGAAAGAGTTAATTGCTTTAAAGCACTCACCACACTGCCTGGTTCATAGTGAGCAGTCAGTCTGTATTAGCTATTATTATTGTCATTATTGACATTTGAGTGCCTTTTCTGCACCAGCCACTGAAGGCCTTGGAAGACAGTGCAAAGCTGGGCATGATTTGGTCCCTCAGCATTCAGAACCCAGCTGGGGACTGGCAGAGGGGAGGGATGAAAGCATCCAAATGACCCGTTGTAAGTATACATTATAAGGGTCAGAAAAAAGTGAGGTGTTGGAGGGCTTCCTGGAAGAGAAAGCCTTTGACTAGTGCTTTGATGACTGGGAACTCAACAACAGCATAATTAATGTTTATTGAGCACTTACTATGTGCCAGGCACTGTGTGTTGCCTGCAATGCCTTATTTAAAGCTCATATCAGCAGCAGGTAGTAGGGACTACAATACCCATTTTATGGATGAAGAAACTGAGGCTTAGAGAGATGAAGACATCTGCCAAGATCACTTGGGCCTGAATTTGAATTCTCAATTACTTGAGCTCTGAAAGCCCGTACTCCTCTGTACTCCAGGTAGAGGGATGTGAAGTTGCAGGATTAGGAAGAGGGTGTGTACAAGCATTAACTGCACACCTGTTCTGCAGGTATGCCAGACCCTGGGCAAGGCACTTTGCCTACTTGGGCCCATGCAATCTTTAGAACAAACCATATGAGGTAGATAGTATTTTATCTCTATTTTGCAGGTGAGGTAACTGAGGCTTAATGCAATTAAGCATTTTGTACAAAGTCAAACAACTAGAAAGTAGCAGCACTGGGGTCTGACTCTAGGTAGTCCAATTTCCAAATCCATATTATTTCTCTAATACCAAAGGTATATCCTGGGAACAGAGAAATAATTGTCCTATGCGGCTACAGACCCTATGTGGGTCTCTGAAGGGAATAAAGTATGAAGCAGTTGGGGTTGGATTGTGGAGGGCTCGATGCCTTGTTCATGCCATTCATACAGGAAGAAATGGGGAGCCACTGAAGACTGTAGAGCAGGAGGCATAGCAGGGCCAAGAGCTGCATTGTCCAAAGATAAATCTCACTGTAGCACCCAAGATGGATTAGATGGTGTTGAGAGGCAGCAGGAGCCCTGTCAGGAGACAGCACCAGGTGATGCTGACTTTAGATGACAAGCGGTAGGAACAAAGTGGCCTTCTGCTGGGGAAGGAAAATAGAGCTCAGAGATGAGAAACAGCCAGGGTCAGGGCCAGGGCCATTAGCCTTATCAAAAAGCTGATTGCTCTTAGCAAAGTATTTAATACGATTTTCCACTATTAAGGCCCAAACCTGGGCTAGCCAGATTATTAATTCTAAAGATAATCATTAAGCTGGGCGGACCGTATTTTAATATATGGCAACAGGCAAGCTAGTGTCATTTTTTCCCCTTCTATCTTGATTGCAGGTCACCCAATTAGAGCTGGCTTCAAATGCCCCTTCCTGGAGGTAGTGAGATAAGGCTTAATGTCCTCAAACAAGAGCTATTGGCTGTGATGAGAGCCCCATAAATATTAATAAATCTATAATTAGTCCTGTGAAAAGGGGGATCAATCCAGGAGAAGGTTCTGCCCATTAATACTAGAAATCACTTTCGCAAAGTTGCTGGGAAAGCAAGGCTTTTCTGTTCCCAATGCCAGGCTGTTCTTTGTTCTAAAAGGACACAGTTCTGTTGCATCTACCAGACCCTGATTCATATCTTACTCTGAGACGTTACTGCAGGGCTGCTGAGAAGCTCTGCAGTAGAGGAGAGAGATTTTCCAGAGGTGGCCATAGAAGGTTGGGGCCCTGTGATCTTGTCTTCAATTATTTTAATGTGTAACTTAAATCGTTTTATTAAGTTATTGTATTTCCAAATCCCAATGAAGAAAAGGCTTCTTATTTTCCATGTAAAATTAGAGTGACCAGAGAATACAAATACATGCTAATTCTCTATGTAATAATTTGTATTGAGGTCTGACAGGCCCAGTAAAACGCACAAAATTTTAAGCATCCGCTCAATGACTTTTTATGTAACCAATACCCAGATCAAAATACAGAATACTTCCAACACTCCAGAAGACTCCCTTGTGCCCCTCCCAGTCCATATTCCCCCAGGGGTAACTACTCTTCTGATCTCTAGTACCACAGACAGAGTTGTCCTGTTTTTGAATTTCATAGGAATGGCATCACACAGTAGGAACTGGGCTTGGCTTCTTTTACTCATTATGTTTCATTATCAGAGGGAAATGATCTGTTTTAAAAAATTGCTTTTTTCTTATCACAAAAGTAATACTTGTCATTGTAGAAATAATACAAAGCACAAATGAACAGAAAAGAGAATAATGAACATCACCTTTGTATCTGAGTACTTCTGAAGCATCTCTATTTTTTGATTATGATAATTAGATATGCCCATTTGTGGAAATTTTAAAGAAGGAAACACCCTTGGTTACAATGGACAGAAACCCAATTTTAACTGGCTGGGGCAAGATTCAGTTTGTTGGCTCATGTAACTGAGAGACCCAGGGATGAGATAATGCCGCTCTCTGTCTTTCTCAGGTGTGACTTTGTAGCAAGTCCAGACTCAAACCGACTGTTTAGCAGCCCTTAGTTGAGCCTCTTCCTTCGAGTTGTCTCTAGGGACCCCAGGGCAAATACTGATTGGCTTTGCTGAAGCCATGCACCTGCCCTAGATCGCTGTCCCTAGGCTGATGGAGGACTCTGACCAACCAAGTCATGGCTTAGAGAAGCATCCTGTCTACAGCAGAGAGTTGGGGAGGGAAGGGGTTCCCCAAAGGTACCAGAAGAAGGACTGAAAAAGAGTGGTAGGAGACCAAAAATTAGGGGACCCTGTGTGTTGTTTACTGGGGTGGGGGAAATTCTTAAAGGATTGGAGCTGGGACTGCTTCACCTCCTTGGTGTTCTCTTATCCAGCTGCCTCATTCTTCTGTCCTTCATTTGTGCCTCCACCTCACAGTTTTCAAGGTCAAAAAACTTTGGGCCTTTAAAAAATAAGGCATCATGTGGACAATATACACCTTAACAATGTCGTCAAAACTAGCAAACCATGAGCTCCTGTGTACGCCAGACCAACCTCCTGCCTGGGTCCCCAGCATTCGGCCCAGAGCCTGGCACAAAGATGGCACCTTTAGATGTTATTTGACTAAGTGGGTGGAGACCATCACAGCATTTCTGGAGCACTCGCTGCGGGCCAATTCTCTATAATTCTACCGATATCTCGGTTTATTGTCGCAACTGTCTTCTGTGGTACTTTGATTCCCATGTAACAGATTTATTTATGTCAGCATTTATTCACTATCAAACGGCTAGTGTGTACAAGATACACACAATAGAGGCTCTCAGGGAGCTGAGAATCTAGTGGCTGGGGAAACTGAGGCTCGCACCAGGCGTGAGCAGAAAGTGGCTTGGGGAGTTGGACGGAGCTGGATGGAGAAGGCCCTCCAATCCTTAACCTGGGAGGAGTCCAAGATAGTGACGAGCTAGGTCTCCTGAGCTCTGGAGGTGGGCTAGGAGCAGCCTCATTTTCTGGAGCCTGGACCGGTTTCAGGCAGTTTGGGGCCAGAGGGGCTGCTCCCGCCTGACCCTTCCCTCCCCTCCTCCCTCCTCTTCTCCCCTCTGCTGCCTCTGGCGCAGTGATTGACGCGGTAATTGGTGTGCATAGGCACCAGGCTAATTGAGGTCGGGTTGCTGATCGCTGCATAGCTCGGAGCTGGTGGGCGTGCAGACTACGTGCTCTCCCGCTCGGTCCAGGGTCTAGTGTGGGGGCGAGTGGAGCCACGCAGGGCGGGGCGGCGGCTCCTCTTCTCCTTTTTCCTTGGGGAGGATGCTCTCCAGTGGCAGGTGTGATGGAGAGGACTCCTGAGCCTTCCCATTGCGAGGGTTGGGGGGGATACAGGAGACTCCCAGCAGGAAGGCAGGGGTGGGGATGCCCCTAACTCAGGTTGAATCCACTCCCTGGTACCTGTGCTCCGGGGGAGGCTGGGCCCAGAGAAATAGGCCAGAATCTATCCTTGCTGCTATAGCAGTTGGGAACCTTGCCAAATCACTTCCCTTTGTGCCCCATTCTCATTCATTCACTCATCCGACATTCATTCATTGCCTACGTTAGGTGTTTCAGGCACTGGAGGTGAGGATGAAATCAGACAGACAGGGTCGGTCCTCAGGCAGCAACAGCCAGTGGGGAGAGAGACCCACCAATATATACTGTTACAAACAGAGGTGCTGGGAGAGGCATTGTCTGCAGGCAAGTAATTCATGTGGAGTGTTCAAGCAAGTCCTCTCCCTGGGGCCTGAGGAATGTGAACACAGGAAATGTGTGTGTGTGAAGGGGGCGGGGGAAGACCTCCGAGAGGTGGGCCAAAGAGGCCTCACAGACGTCCTCCACTGTGCGTGGCATTCTGTACTTGCTTGTTTGGAATCGCAGACTCTTGAGCTGGAATCATGTTGACATTGAACCTACCACTGGAGAGGTAATGCTCTCATCTGCTGACTAGTCTGGGGAGGGCCAAGAAAGCCGACAGGGCTGGCAGCTCAGTGCCATAGCTGGCATGGGGACGATAGGGCACAGGATGTACGGGGAAAGATTCACCCAGCCTTGCGAACACTCCCCAACGCTTACCGGCCTGAAGGAGCCAGGGAAAGAGGCGTGGGGTGAGAGATAAGAGGTAGCCCAAGACCTCATCTCCATTAAAACTCAGTGTAAACTTTGGGGTGGTCCTTCCCCCTTTCCCACCTATGATATGGATGTCTGTGTAAGAACCAGATGAGTCCGCGGTTTTCCACTGGGTTCTTACTCTTGCTCCGTTTTCTTAGAATCTGTGTTGGTCCGTTTGGTGTTCATTTGTCATAGGCCCAAACTAATGACCAGAGCTGTTTATACCTTTTCTGTGATCCCAAGCCCATACTCTGAATCGCCTCCTTTATCTAACCCATGCAAGCCATTATACCCCTAGTCCTAAATCAACCTAGAGCTAGGAACCAGGCCACTAAGGAAGAGCCTCTATGTCTCAAGGCCCCTGGGGGTTACTGAAACAAACCAGTCCTAAACTGTCTCCCCTGCCCTGCCTTGCTTTTCCCGTGGAAACCATGGTAAAGGCTGTGGCCTATGCCTTCCCCTTGCTTCTGCTCCCAACCTCCTGTCCAAACCTGGCGCTTCCTCATGTGCCCACCCCCCACCCCCTGGTGTGTGCACTCCCCTCTCTTAGGAAATATAAGTGATAACAATTCTTCTTTCAATGGCATTAACCTCTTCGTGTTGTCACTCAGTCATCTTTATAAATAAAGACCTGGCACACGTGTCGTTTCCCCAGAGTCATTTGGTTGTATGAAGTCCTGTGAGGGGCTCTCAGGAGGGCTGTGGTGAGGAGGGGCCAGCAGGAGAGAGGGGCTGGGTGTGAGCGCTTCCATGTGGTATCTGGTTAGAAGGTGAGATGCTAAATCAATGGTCCCCAACTTTTTCGGCACCAGAGACTGGTTTCAGGGAAGAAAATTTTTTCATGGACAGCGGTGTGGGTGGGGGCGATGATTTTCAGATGATTTAAGCACATTCCATTCAAGCTCACCTCCTGCTGTGCTGCCTGGTTCCTAATAGGCCCAGCCTGGTAAGGGTCCAGTGCCCAGAGGTTGGGGACCCCTGTAATTTAAGTCATCTATCCTTATCTGAATGACAGCACCAGAGCTCACTGGTCTGCCTACCTCCAGCCTTGTCCCCTCTAGTTCATTTTTCACATGGTGCACCAGAGAGTCTTTCAGAAACCAATTCAACCAAGCAACCTCCTCCTCCTCAGATGGAAACCCCTCAATGGCTCTCTGATGCTCACAATTTTCAACTTGACATTCCAGACCTTCCTAATCTGGTCCCTACAGACCTCTCCAGCCTCTATCGGACTCCTTCTTGCCTGGCAGGTTATGATCCAGCTGTCCTGAATCATCAGCAGTCCTCTGAATGTCCTGTGCTCAAGCTACTCAACTGTTATTTACTGAGCACCTACTATGTGACTGATGCTGTTCTAGGAATGGGGGTGGAGAGATTGGTAGTAGACAATTCAAAATCTCTTCCTTCGTCTCTCCTCCAGGTCTTTGCACATGCTGTGCCCTTTGCTTTGAAAGCTCGTTCTCCCCAGCTTTCCACCACTGCCCCTCATGTCCCCTCATTATCTCCTATCTTCAGAGCTCAGCCCAGGCATCACCTCCTCAGGAAGTCTTCCATGACCCTGACCCTGCTCCCCCTGACTGCTTAGATATTTCTTTTGTGCTCCTACAACCCCTGAGCTCCCTCCAGCTTTAAACATGGGTCTCTGTGTTGTCACTGCTGGTTGACACTGAGAGCTCCTGGAAGGTGGGATCACATCTAATGCGGGTCTGTGTCCCTAGGCTTGACAGTTTACGGCACTGGATTTGTTGAATGCATGAATACTTATAGGCTAAAGAACAAGGACACATTTTTTGAGGGAAGTGTCCATGAAAGTCTTAAGGGGACACCTTAGGTCATTCTGAACAAAGACTAGGTGATACAAGACAGAGCCTTCCTTGGTTCCCAGTATCCTCAGCCTTAGCATTCAAGACACTTCACAGCCTGGTCCTACTGACCTCTCCAGCCCTGTTTGTGCTTTTTCAACCCAGATCCAGCTCTTTAAGCCAAATAGGATTTAAGATTTGGGCTCAGCCAGGTCCTGGCTGTGTGAACATGAAAAAAGACTTAATGTCTCTGCGACTCAGTTTCTTCACCTTTAAAAAAGGGTTTGCATGATCTCTGTTTCCCAAAGTTTTGGGGGAAACTCAGCCAATCCATGTGAAGCACAAACCTCAGGGCCTGAGCCATAGCCAGTGTTGAGTCAGTGGGTTGCTTTTATTATTATTACTTATGCTGAGGGCAGTGGGGAGTTTGGGGGAGCCTTCAGCAGCGGTTAGAGAGATGGTGTTGAATTTGATGCTTAGAGCTCAGAGGTGACCGTGAGGAAGATGATGGGGCAAGAGAGGAACTGCTTGCTGCAGGCTGGTAATTTACATAGCTGTCAAAATCCTATCTTGAATGCTTTTGGCCAACGGCTATATAAAATTTTAGAGCGAAATAGAAAAATACAATCTAATCTTCAGAGTAATTTGTAGAACACAAAGCAGACGCAAATTAGATAGATGATAGGTACAATCTCATTGGACCAGACCCAGGTTTTTCCCAGTGACAACTCTGGGCTGGGTGTGACACCGCTCCTGCGGGGCCCTCAGATCACCATCCAGCAACTGGAAGTGCCACAGACGTCTGTATGACTTCCAGGGGCTTGAGTTTCCAGATTCAGTCTCTTGTGTTTGAAAACAAGTTTAAAAATTATTACAAAAGTAATATATGCACACAGTTAAATTCAATTATTGCCAAAGACACATAGAATAAAAAACCCTCCTGCCCACAATGCTCTCAGTCTCCTTCTCACTGATAATAATTTATTGCTTATCTTACCTGAAAATTTCTATTCGTTTGCAAGTTCAGATGTACACAAATCATTTCTTTCTCTCCAACACGCTTGATATACCCTGGGTTTTTTTTTTTTTTTTCTTCCCATTTTGTGATGTGTCTGGGAGATCTTTTCATATTAGTTCTTTTAACAGCTCCATTATAATCCAATGGGTGCGTAACTTACTTAACCAAATCCTACAGATGAAGATTTAGGCTGTTTCTGGTGTGTCTGGAGAAATTTCTAGGGGTGAGATTGATAGTTAAAGGATATAGGCATTCTCTATGTTGATAGATGTTTCCAAATTACCCTTTGTAGGGGACATGATCAATGCTCCACCATAATCTCCTTGGATCTCTTTTCCTGGTGTGGTGTGTGTCCCCGAAGTTTTGTGTGCTTTAACTTCTAAAAGTTCACACCTGTGGCCTTCTTCAGACGACTGTCCTTAGGCTCCTGGAGCTGCCTTGCCTATAAAACAAGTGAAATGCCTGGACGTCAAGTCCCACCTGTGGGGAGCTAGGCAGTGACTGACTGGCCCAGGGGTATGAAGGCCCAGTTTCCTTGCCTTGAGGCTGGACAAACCCTGAGGTGCAACTTATACTCCAGGGCTCCCGTGGGACAAGGCTGAGGCTGGGACCCTGCCTACATCTCACTGTGGTCGGCAGCCTCTAAGCTGGCCCCTCTGTGTCCGTCTCTTGGTATTTATACTCTGAGTAATCTCACCCTCTGAGTGTCCATTGTGATAGGATGTCACTTCCAAGATTAGGTGATATGAGGCCCCTGGTCTGTTTCGGGGGGCACCCTCTTTCAGCTCTCCTGTTTTTGGGGAAGCAAGCTACCGTGTATCAGCAACCCTGCAGAGTCGTCCGTGTGGCAGGTAACTCATGTCTGCTCACTGCCAGTGAGGACCTGAGGCCTATTAACCTCTGAAAGTGGGTTTAGAACAGACCCGACCTCAGTCAAGCCTTGAAATGACTGTAGCTCTGGCCAACACCGTGACTGCTCCTCCTGAGAGACCCAGAGCCAGCCCATCCAGGTAATTCACTCCTGGATTTGTTGTCCACAAAATAAATGCTGAGACAGTGAAGGCTGGTGGTTTCAGATTCTAAGTTTGGGGACACTTGTTATGTAGCAATAAGTAACCAATACACGTATCTTACTTGGCTTCCCCCTCCTTCCCTGTTCTGCTTCCCCTACTCTCATCCCAGTCTTCTTGGGGGGCACTCCCTTCATAAATCACGTGTGCAGGAATTTTTGTCTGCTTCTGGGGTACCCATAGGCTTCACCAGTAATTGGTGCTATCAGACTTTCAAACTTAGGTAAAGTCTCAAATTGGTCATGCCAAGATAACTCTGATTCCAAAGAGAGTTACACAATAAGGTCCGCATTTCAGGTACAATTACACTGACCCACTTGCCCTTCCCTCAGCTCTCCCTATGGATTCCTGCCTCTCTGCCCTCACTGAGGCTGGGCTCTGCCCTCACTTCACCTGCCTGCGTCTCTGTCCTTCCCATAAAGCCCAAATCCTAAACACCACCACCCCAACCCGATGAAGCATCTCTTGACTTCTCCTCTGAGAAGTGGCACTTCCCTCCCCCTCAACTTCCTCAGCTCCCTGTTTCTTTGATGGCTGTTCGGATGGCTTTTACTGGACTAATTATTTCTGCTCAAGTATTATCACCTTGCCTACACTAAGAACCCTTTACAGGCCAGGATCCACCACCTAGGAGAGTGCGTGGTGCTGAGAAATCATGGGCACCTTTGTGAATGGACACCTCGCCCAGGTGCTGTTCAGGGAGACATCCGTCTGTCCCCAAGTCCTGCACATTCCCGTCCTGGACTCTGGTTCAGACACATTGCCTGTGTGGGCAGTTCCAGCCCTCCTCTGTTCCACCTCTGCTTCCCATCCCCTCAGCTCGTTTCTTGCTGTCCCACTGCCTCAACCTCTATTCGAGCCTTACAAAGTTCTCTAAAAATGACAACAGTTACCATCTTCAGAGCCATTCCCAAGGAGCCTGTGCTAAGCATTTTACATGCTCATGATTCTTGTGCAGGAGGCAGTTACCAGCCCCCTTTTACAGGAAGGAAGACTGAGGCACAGAGAGGCTCTGTTCACAACTGGTGAGTGGTAGGGGCAGATGCTCTTGGTGCCTCATCCCACTTTCGAGCTGCCCTGGGGGTCATCTGTAGACAGATCCTGGACATGCCGAGAACATTCTCTGGCCTGCTGCAGTGTGCTGAGCCCACAGGGACAGGCATGAAGGGCAGGGAGTTAAGACCTCCATCAGTGAGGGCAGGGGGGACAGTTCTGTCGCCTGCTGGTCCACACACTCTCTTGCCTGTCCTCAGCCCGACTGAGCTCCAGTTGCCCGCAGCAGCAGCCTGCTCCTGGACACAGCTGTGTACTTGGCTTCCTTTCCTACCTCTTCGCACTCCCTGTTTTCTCAGTGCGCTGGATCACCTCCCAGGGCCACTGGCTGTTCCCAGATCCCCATCTCAGGGTCTGCGGCGGAAGAAAACCCGCCTGAAGCAGCAGCGGGATTTGTACTCAGCCTGCCTGCCCACGGCTATGCTCCTGCCCCAGGCTGTCCTGCAGCCCCGTGCCCTTGACCAGCCTGCTCCCCAGAACCCTGCCTAAAATACACACGTCATCCCTGCTCACCTAACTGAGGTGTAAAATACCCACCTTGGTAGATTCTTATAACATGTGTCTGACACCCCCTGCCCCAGTCAGAACTGGCCATTGCCCTCGTATTTCAGATGGACCTCTCCCCTAGCCTCTACTGCCCCAGCACACTTGCTGATGGGCTCTGGCTCCCCTGTCACCCTGGGAGGGATCGTGTCTTCCTTAGCTCAGGAACCCCCAGATCGACCCAGGACAAGGTATAGCAGGCGGTGGGTGATCTGTATTTAAACTGACTGTGGCTTGATGCACAGATGCCTCTTCTTCCTCTGCCCTCTTCAGCCCTCACTGCTCCATATCATTTCCAAGGGGCAAGCCATAGTTTCCATCCGTTTGCCTACCTGTGTGGGCACCCCCGCGTGTGCCTCACAGTGCCTCCCTCTCCCTCTCTTTGGCACACAGCCTCTCTCTGCAGACTTCCAGCACACCTCATTGCACTAATTTATTTTCCAGTCCACCTCCCCAACTGGGCGGTGAGTCCTTCGAGGTATCTTGCTTATCACTGTACATCACTGTGCTCCATGCACAGTACCTATTACATAGTGGGTGCTAATAAATGTTTGTTGAATGGATGAATGAACTAATTACTTAATACACATATCCCCAGATCCCTAAATGAAAGGATAAAGGAACCGGTATAAATTACTTACAACTCTTTGGGTTGTAAGTGGGGAGAAACACATCTGAAGCTGGCTTAAGCAATGGAAGGTATTTATTAGCTTAGTCAGTAGGCTGCCCATGTGGGCTTCAGGCATGGCTAGATCCAGAAACTAAGTAAGGTCAGCTGCTAAATCTCACTTGTTTTCTCTTTTGCTTCCCCCACCCCTTCCTCCCTGTTTCTCTCTCTTCATGTCACCGCTGCTCCTCTTTGAGTTTTTACCACGTTCTCTGCTACCACAGGCAAGTGCAATCGCAAGACTTTGTGACTTCTTAATTTGGACCTCAGTTTCCCTCATCTGTAAAATGGACAGGCAATTCAACCTGATGCTCTCCTAAGCCTCCTTTATAGCTGTATAGTCTTACAGGGGATCCAAGATAATTTTTCCTTTTTCTAGTTAGAAGCACCTGAAGCTCAGAGAGGTGAGTGGTTTGTCCCAGCTTACTTAACAGTTGCGGGTGGGGTGGCACCATAGCCTAAGTCTCTGACCTTCGTGGAAAAGTGGACATTGTGGGCACAGAGAACCTAGGCCAGAGAGCAGGGCCTTGATATTGACTCAGGGTCACCTACCTCCTCTCCAGCTTCCCTCTGGACTATCTGATGCTGAGATTCTTGGGCCATGAGAGGGTTTATGTCAAGTGCTTACACCTCCATCACCCCAGACCCAGATTTGAAAATTAGCCCTTGCCACAGGCAGCTCTAACTCCGCCAAGTCATTTTTCTGGAGTCTCTGTTCTCTTCTGGAAAATGAGGACTCCAGGAGGAGGGGAGAGTAAGGCTCAGCACAAGATCTGGCATGAGGTAGCAGGAAGATAATTAGTCTCAGTTTGCCTGGGATCATTCCTGATTTTAAACTTAAGAGTTACATCTCAGGAACCCCTCAGTCCCAGGCAAACTGGGCAGTTGGTCACCCTATCAAACAGCAGGAAGGGAGAGGTATCCTCAAAAGACCCCATAGATCAGGCCCAAATAAGCCAGCTCTCCCAGAGAGATGGACAAGTCTTGGCCAAGGCAACACTGGGACCATCTTTCCGGGTCCCTGGACCCTTTGTGATTCAGAGCAATTTGCATAGAAATGAGGCCTGAGATGCAGCAGCTGCCTCTCCCCTTCACCCCTAGTTTCCTGGACATTCAGAGGCTCTTAAAAACCTCTATCTTCAGGAATATATAGCTGGAAATGACACTGTCACCCAATCTCGCCAGGCACTCTCCCATTGTACGGATGGTAAAACCAAGTTCTAGAGAAGAGGAACGAAAGCCTGTGGAGGCAGACTGTCTCCAGCATGGCTGACTTTGCAGGTGTGCTGCTAGGAGTCTTCAGGGAAATCTCAGGGTTTACACCTGTGCGGAAGGTAGACCCTGGGAGAGATTGTGATGATATCTGTATGATGTGAAGAATGAACACAGGCTCAAGGCCCAGCCAGCTCTCCAAGTTACAGACTTGTTTAACCCCCTGGGCCTTTCCTGCTTCTAGGCATTTTCACAGCCTGTACCCTCACCGGGAAGTTTCTCGAAACTCAGCCACCTTCTCTGGAGCATCCCTGACCTATTTGGGAATCATGCTCTGTGCTGAGACAGGGGGACCCTGGAATGCAGGGTCAGGTCTGATTCATCTCCACCGCTGGGAACCTGTAGCCTGAGGGTGGATACCTGAGGCCCTGAGTAGTGCTAGTTAATTAGGGGACACTGAGGATAGTGAGACCCAGAGAAACAGTGCCCCAGTCCTGTCCAGCCCCAAGAGGAACAGGGCAACCAGGCTAGCAGCTTGTCCCAGGTGATCAAATAGTTTAGTCAGGGCCCCCATTCCTCCACCAGATACATTTCAGTGGCTAAGAAAGAAGTTCAAGGGCTCACCTGGGTCTGTTGCTTAGCAACAGGAGGCTGTAAATGATGTTGCTTCCGACACTTTAACCCCTCCATGACAGGCAGATGATAATGAAGGCAAAGGCAAACAGTGCAATGGAATTAAAAACCAGACCCAGGAAAGAAGCAGAGGTCGGTGCTGGGGAAAAATGGGAGCCTGCAGCAGGTAGAAGCAGGCCTGGGGATATCTCTGAAACATTTGGTGGCTGCTCTGCTCCTGGGAGCCTTGCTTAGAAGTTCTGGGCGTGTTTGCTGGCCTTATAAGGGGGTTTAATCAGCTTAGTCCCTAAAGACAACCTTGCATGTCCCCAGGCACTATGCCTGTAATTCCAGCAGTTGCCACTAGTAGGAGTTGCCACTCCAAGGGCAGCCAACTCAGAGTAGACAAAACTCATTTTAGATCTTTTACAGAATCTCAGAGCTGACTGGGGGCCCAGACCAGGAGTGGTGGTGGCATTTATTAAGCGCCACCTTATTATTATTTTTTAAAGATTTTATTCATTAGTTTTAGAGAGAGGGGAAGGGAGAGAGGAAGACAGGGAGAGAAGCATTAATGTATGGTTGCCTTTCACCTGCCTCCATCTGGGAACCTGGCTGGAGACCTGGCTTGCAACCTGGTTATGTGCCATGAGTGGGAATTGAACCAGAGATCTTTGGGTTTGCAGGCTCAATCCACTGAGCCACACCAGCCAGGTTGTACCACTTTATTTTTGTTAAGTTATGTGGTGCTCATCATGTCATGATTTAGGGAGGTATTTCCATTTTACAGTGATGAAGCTAAAAGCCATGGATTCAATAAACACGTACTGAGCTCCTCCTATGGGCCAGCCACTGTTCTAGGCAGTGCATGCAGCAGTGAATAAGACAGACAAAAATTCCTGCCCTCATGGAGCTGCCATTCTAATCAAGGGGATAGTTAATCAACAACAAAAATAAGTGAAATATACAAGGTCTGTTCCGAAAGTATTGAGCTCAAACAGTTTTAATTATATTGACACATGGGCTCGAAATTTTTAGGACAGACTTTGTATAATATATTAGATGATAACAAGGGCTATGGAGGAAAATAAACCAGGAAAGGAGATAAAAGATCTAGGGGAGTAGTCAATGAAGTAGTCAGAAAAGGCCTTACTGAAGGGCATGGAGCAGAGATTTAAAGAAATGAGGAGCAAGCCATGTGATAAGTCAGAGGAAAGGTGCAGCAGGCAAAGGGCCTGAGGCAGGAGTCAGGCTGGCAGGTGGCAGGTTCAGTAAGGAGGCTGGTGTGGCTGCAGCAGGGTGAGAAAGGAGGGAAATAGAAATACACGCAGTTAAGTGGCAGCACCAGATGCTTCAGGGCCCTGGAGGGCATTGTAAGGACTGGGAACCATCTCGTAAGTGGGCGGATGGACAGACTGGGGTTCATCTGCTTCTATTGACCTGGAACAAACAACCAAATAAGCCTAATTTTTACTTAATCCAACTCACAGATAGAGATGAGCTATCCGGGAGAGATGGCCTGAGGTGGGGTGGTCAAGGAAGGTTTTATGGAGGAGGTGAGATGGCGGCTGGGCCTTTTCTGATAGGCAGGTCTTGAGAAAGACAGGGAGGGCCCACCAAGCAGGAAGAGTAAGAAACAGAAGTGGGAAGCATGGCGCATGCCCGGCATCATGGAAAGTGTCTGTGTGCATGTGTGTGCATGTGTGTGTGTATCTGAAGATAAATAAGGTTGGATTGACCCAGAAAAGACTCAACAAGGGATGTTTGGCACCTCCCTTGAAACTGCAGACTCAAATCAATGTTAGCACCTTCCTCACAGTCCTGTCTCCTCTTGCCTCCCTCCTCCTGCCTACTGCTGAAGACTGATGTGGAGAAAGGCCCAAGAAATATTCACACCTCCTGCTAGCAGAAACCCATCATAGGCCTTGGAACAGCCCCTCCCTCAACTCACAACCAGTTACACTTTGCCTGCTTTGTATGTTGAGCTTCCACCAAAAATGTTTTCTCAGGAAAGGTTGCAGAGAGCTGGGAAAAACCTATAGGTCCATCAATGTGGAGAAGAGATCAATAAACCATGGACTATTTATCTAGGGGACCGGTATACAGCAGTGAAAAGAAATGAAATAGAGCTGTGGGGAAGGAGCTCACAAAGTAATATTGAGTGAAAAAAAAGTAGCTTGCAGAAAGGTGCACACAGGAAGCTGCTGCTTATATTGAGTCTAAAAGCTCATCAAACAATACTGTTTGCCCATACATACCAGTGTAGGAAGTATAAAAACATGCATGCAAATGCTAAACAGCCAAATCGGGATGGTGGTTATATCTGGGGAGGTAGGGAAGGAGGGATGGGGTCTAAGAGGAAAACTCAGAGGACATCAGAAATCTCCATAATGTTCTCTAATTATGTATTTTGTACAGTCAATGTCATTTCTGATGCTCAGTGGTCTAGAGAGGGAAGAGTAGGCTTGGGGGGTCTGTTGGGTGTGAATTTATATCATAGCTTCCTGGTAGCTATGGGCTTATGGGCAGGGACTTCACCTATTTGAGCCTCTTTAGAGCTGTAAAATGAGCATAAAGAATTTTTATTGCATGGTCTCTCCCCCTATTCCTTCCTTCTTTCCTTCCTTCCTTCCTGCTTTCCTTCCTTCCTTCTTTCCTCCCTCCCTCCCTCCCTCCTTCCCTCCCTTCCTTCTCCCTTTCCCTTCCTTTCTTTTAACAAATATTTATTGAATGCCTACTGTGTGGAAAGTCCTGTAGAAGGTACTAGAGATAAGGTGCTTACGGTCCTGAGACAGACAGGAATCAAGCCAATAAATTAATACACAGAGGCAAACAACGGTAGGAGCTAGGAAGAAAATCAACAAGCTCCAGTGACAGAGAATATCAGGAGATTCAGGATGGTCAGGGAGGCCTCTCAGAGGACAGATGGCGAAGTGAGGAGACACCCAGGCAGTCAGGTTCCCAGGCCCAAACTCGACCTTTTGGCCACACTGACTTTCAGTTTCCTGTCAGCTTCAGGACTCAGTTGAGATACTGAATGGCTGAATACCAGGGGATTAGCGGCTCTGGCTCTGCCACCAGCCCCTGTACACAGGGGTTTCAGAGCTGACAACACAGCATGCAGTAGAGTTTGGACAGAAGTCAGGGGCCTGACAACACTGTTGGGCCACCCCCTTCAGTTTTCAGCCTGGTGCACTGACCTCCCACCCCATCCCTACCCGGTGGGCTTCAGACTCGCAATCCAGACAAACACAAAGCAAATGACTTTCATTCTGTCCCTTCCAATTCAGCGATTTTGGAGAATAAATACTGACCCTACTGGCATGAATAGAAATTAATATAGAACCATTCTAACTGCACAAGGGTTTTTTTTTTTTTTTTTTTTAAGAAAAAAAATTCAATTTAAAATCTCAACACAAATAGACTCATAACGTAAGGTCAGATGAAAGATAAATGCCTCTGGAAAGCAAAAAAGTCATTGTTTGGGCTGAGTTCTCTCTCTCTCTCATTTCCTTTGGCTCTCTCTCATTCTGACCCCATTACATTTCTCTCTACCTCCAGCTTCCTCTCTTACTTGGCGGTTGTGCTTCCTGTCTGTGTGTTTGCATGTGTCAGTCTCTCAATTTCAGTCCAGTGGTGGGATTTCAACCTCAGGAGAGTAGTATGACCTTGCACAAGTAATTTCTCAGCTTTGTGATTCAGTTTTCCAATCTTCATAATAGGAAGTGTAATTACTCCTTGCAGAGGGACACTAAGGAGAGCAAGATAGTTCTTCATCAAGGAAATGATGCTTTCAACCAGTGATGGGCAGTCTCATGCACCCTCTGGGCTCAGGCCTGGAGGGTGGGCAAAGATTAGGAGGAGGCGCCATCTGGTCACCCAGTGATGCCAATGAACCAATGTGGGTGAATGGTCTTTTGACCTTGGCCTCTTTACTGTCAGTCTGATTTAGCCTAGAGTTATTCAAAGAGGATAATTCTGGCTTATAAAAACAGAAACAAATATAAAAGAAGCTGAGAGATGTGTAAAGCCTGATGGGTTAGAGGCTCTTCAAAGGTGAGAGAGTAGCCACTTGGGATGGAAAAATAAGCATGTGACAAGTTTAAAGCCAAAGGGATTTTGATCAGCAGGAAGAAGAGCTTCTTAATAAAGAAGAAGAAACAAAACTCCAGGAAACACCGATTGGAACGGGAGACACTAGGCTGTGATCTTTTGAGGTAGTGATCACATCTTTCTTGTTCACCACGATCTCCCAGGGCACAACAGAAGCCTTGGCTCTGCTATGTATTGCTCGAATGGACAACTGAATGAGTGAGTGTTTCTATTCCTGGAGCCCCCTAAGATAAGACTAGAAATGATTTGCCCCAGAGCCTTACACATGGCATGTGCTCATCAACCACTGGCTGAATATTGAATATGTGAGTTTTCTGGCTGCAGATATTGATGCTACTGCGCAGACATCTCTTGAGGACCAAGTGCATATGAGGGGGGAGGTGAACCTCTCCAGGGGGAGCAGGTAGGGAATGACTCCATGGCACTCTGCCAAGTAGCTTCGGCATCTCTGCCTGGTCAGTTTGAGGCATTATGATACCTGGAGGCAGAAAGTTAGACTGAAAGAATCACAGTGGCCCAAATATCATCTTCTTCCAAGAGGGCTTTCATCCAGTCGGTGGATGAAAGAGAAGAGGGCTGGGACAATGAGAGATGAGAACTAATAGCTTTTTCACCCAGGAAAGCACTTGATTGGGAGACAGGATCATGGCTCCCAAACTCATGTGACAACAAGAACACCAGGAAAACACCCAAGGGCTGGTTAACTGACAGGATCAGACCTAGTCTTATATCACAGGTTGGGTTCTCTTCGAGGTAGACTCGAAGATGGAGATTAGCATACAGGGTGCTTATTGGGGGTGACTTTAGGGTCCCCACCCATGGATAAAAAGGGACGGAGGTGGGCCTAGGCGGAGGGAAAATAGAGCTGTGATGCAGACCCAGCAGAGGCCTCAGCCAACCCTGTGGGTGGCTCTGAAGCCGGGACAGTACCTCAGGTGTCCAGAGTTGGGGTGGGCCTTTACACTGCCATATCCATCAGTTGTTGGATGCAGGCTGCCTCAGGAAGAGGTGTCACCTTCGGTGGAGCAGGTCTCTTCAGCTGAGGCAATTCCTGTGGAGGACTGACAAATGGCGGCTTTCTGCCAATGGCGCCCCTAGTGGTGGAATAAATCTTCCAGTTCTAAAGTGAGGTCCGGGTGTGCACCGCAGCGTCTATTGCAGCATGTTACCCCCACTGAAACTTAGTCTTATCGAAGTCCTACAAACTAAATGTTATCATCCAGCTTCCTTTAAAAAATACATAGTTTTTATTTTAATTTTATTTATTTATTTATTCAATGTATGGTCGCCTTTCACCTGCCTCCAGCCACGGACCTGAATGGAGACCTGGCTTGCGACCTGATTATGTGCCCTGGCTGGGGAATCGAACCAGCGACCTATTTTTTAAATGATAATATATTTTACTGTATCTTTCCATTATCACATAGTCTCGTTATATTCTCTTCCCCCTCCAATTACTACACTGTTGTCCATGACCGTGAGTCATTTTTCCTTTTTGCTCAATCCCTCCACCCACTATTGCATCCCTCCCCATTTAGCTGTCATCCTGCCTTCTATCTATGAGTCGGTCTTTGTTCTCCTTGTTAGTTTAGTTTGTTCGTTAGGTTCCACAAATGAGTGAAATCATATGGTATTTGTCTTTCTCTAACTGGTTTATTTCACTTAGCATAATGTTCTCTAGGTCCATCCATACTGCCGCAAAAGGTAAACATTTTCATCTCTCTTATGGCTAAGTAAGTATTCCATTGTGTAAATGTCCCATAGTTGTTTTATCCACTCATCTACTGATGGACACTTGAACTGCTTCCATATCTTGGCAATTGTAAATACTGCTACAGTGAACACAGGGGTGCTTATGTTCTTTCAAATTAGTGTTTTGGGTTCCTTCAGATATAGTCCCAGAAGTAGGATTGCTGGGTCCAAAGGCAAATCTATTTTTAACCTTTTGAGGTAACTCCATACTGCTTTCCACAGTGACTACACCAGTCTGCATTCCCATAATCCAGTTTCCTCAATAAGATGACTGAATTTTGGAAAGCATATCAATTTGCCCAAGCCACAAAACTAGTAACTACCAGCTGACTCAAACCAGATCTGTTTTTTTTTGAGTTTTTAAAAAATTTCTATTGTAGTTGTATTACATCCATCCTCTTTTTGCTCCCCTCTGTCCCCCTCCCCACCCACCCATTCCCCCCAAAGTCAATCCCACCTATTGTCCATGTCCATGGTTCCTTTATACTAGATTCTTGTCTAAGCTGCTCCCCTTCCTTGCCTCTTCCCCCTGACCACTATAGGCCTATTCACTATATTCATATATTTGGTTCTGTTTTGCTTGTTGTTAGTTTTGTTCATTATTGTCCCGTAATGGGTGAGATCATATATTTGTCCTTCACTGACTGGCTTATTTCACTAAGCATAATACTCTCCAGTTCCATCCATGTTGTTGCAAAGGGTACGAGTTCCTTCTTTCTTCCTGCTGTATAGAATTCCATTGTGTAAATGTACCAAAGTTTTTTGATCCAATCATCCACTGATGGGCACTTAGGCTGTTTCCACCACTTGGCTATTGTAAATAGTGCCGCTATGAACATAGGTGTGCATAGGTTCTTATGAATTGGTGTTTCAGGGTTCTTTGGGTATAGTGCCAGTAGTGGAATGGCTGGATCAAAAGGCAGTTCCATTTTTAGTTTTTTAAGGAAACCCCATACTGTTTTCCACAGTGGCTGCACCAGCCTACATTCCCACCAACAGTGCACGAGGGTTCCCTTTGCCCCACATCCTCGCCAACACTTGTTGTTTGTTGATTTGTTAATGATTGCCATTCTGACAGGTGTGAGGTGGTATCTTATTGTGGTTTTAATTTGCATCTCTCTGATGACTAGTGATGTTGAGCATTCTTTCATATGCCTCTGGGCCCTTTGTATATCTTCCTCAGTGAGTTGTCTGTTCAGGTCCTTGCCCATTTTTTAATTGGGTTGTCTGTCTCCCTGGTGTTGAGTCGCATTAGTTCTTTATATGTTTTGGAGATCAGACCCTTGTCTGAGGTATCACTGGCAATTATGTTTTCCCATCAAACCAGATCTTTAAGGCTCTTATATCCTTCTTTTTTCAACTGCATTTCACTCCCTTAGATTCATTCACCCTGCCCCAATTTCTCCTCTTCACTCTGAAACTTTGACCAAAAACATCCTCCCCATGTCTAAAACTTTTGACCAACTGCCACTCCCTTTATAAAACAAGGAAGTTGAACTGTATCTGAGATCCACGAACCCCATAAAGTTATATGCTAATTTTGGTATGTCTATGCAAAAATTGGTTTTTGTACATTTTCACAAGTAGAGAGAGGGTCCTAACAGGGTTTTCACTCTTGAAATGGTTGAGTCTGCCATGCCAGATGGTTATGGTTCTCTTCAGCATGCATTCTGATCACACCCTGGAGCCAGGGACAGCACCAAAGCCATTCAGCACATAGACAGAGCCATGACCTGGTCTTCTGAGTCCCAGTCCCACCAGCTACCACGCTGACCTAAAGAAGAGATGATGGAAGACCCTGGACTGCTCAGAATCAGTGGGATAGGAAGTCAGAGCCTATAACGGACACAGATGGAATTTCTCCTACCCCTATGTGTGTGTGCATGCGCGCACGCGTGTGAAAGAGTCCCAAATGTTGCAGTTGTCCTCACAGTGACATTTCCCCCATCCTGGGGGCCTCCTATTCTTCTCTCCCCAACAGTGACGAAGAGGGTATTGAGCAGGGCAGTGGAGTACCCCAGTGACGGATTAGCACTGCCAACCACTGACACAAAACCATTTGGTGTGGGGAAATGATAGATGCTAACACTCATTTTAAACACAGGCAACTGAATTCCTGCAGACAGGCGCCACGGCTGGAATTTAGGGCACAGCTGCTAGGTTCAGATAAGGTGCAGAATCGGCCCAGCATACCGCGATGTTACTTAATAATGAAAATGTGGTGATTGATGCCGCTGTCTCGAGGATATAACCTCCCCATTTGGAGGTTTTCTGCTCCCAAATCATCCATTCCACCGTTGTCCCCACCACCCCTTTCCTTTTTTGGAAAGGCAATGTGGGGAAGAGGTGGGTAAAGGATTGAGTGGGGGGGGGGGGGTAGGGAGGAGCACTGAACAGCAGGGAGCTCATGATTCTAAACAGTTTTTGAAAAGGTCCAAAGAGTTTAGTTTGAAAAAAATTTGACACTGCCAAACTCACCTGGGGCAGTAAGTTCAACCCAAAAGACTGAATTAGACCAGTGGGTGGTTTCAAGGCTTCATTGACTACACCCTCCAACTCTATGATGTCACAAAGAGCCAATCAGAGTTTTTGATAAAGAACTTCAATGCCAACCATTGCCTGGGCTTCAGGAGAGATATGCCATCCATCTATTTGCTCATGAACGTGTCACCTCCTGGGAAATCCTCGGATTTGGCATGTCCAAAACTGGGTTCACTATCCTCCTCTCCAAATCTGCCCCTCTTCTCACTTCAGAAAGTGGCCTTACCCCAAACAGACAGACACACCTGGGCTTCATCCCAAACTCCTCCTCCATCATGTCCCATGTCCACCCTCCTAAAGTTGCTATTTTTATCTCCCAAATCGCTCTCTTCTGCATTTACCTATTTTTCTTTATCCTCATAGCCTTAAAAAACAGCTTTACCTTCTTTCCCCCAAATAACCTCCTGGCTCAAGTCTTTCCCTCTAAACCACCTTCCACTGTGGACATGAGTAATTTTCTGGGGCAGACATGCACCAGGCCACTCCACTGCTTCACACCCAACAGTGGCATCTAACTTCCTATAGGACGAAGTCCAGTTTTCTTAACTTAGCACCCCACGCCTTTTAAGGTTTGGTCCCAGCCTATACCGAAGCTTGTATTTTGATGTACATTACACTCTTTGTTGGAACCACATGAAATACGTCCTGATTTCTGCCGCATTGTCTTTGCACATGCTATCCCCTCTGTCTTGGTGCCTTCCTTCCCCTTCGTCTACTTGGAAGGCTCCTCTTCATGTTTTAAGATTCAGATGTTTCCTCCTTTGAAAAGTCTTCTCTACCATCCTCCCAACTCCCACTTTTCCCCTTTTTTCTATACTATTACAATTATAGTCATTCTGTTTTGCAGTGATAGGTAGCCATCATCATGCCACTGGTTAGGACTGGGTTCAAATCCCTTTTCACTGTTTATCAACTGTATGACCCTAAGCAAGTCATGAACTCTCTCTGACTCTCAGTTCCTTTCTCTGTAACATGGGGATAACAATAGGACCTATCTCGTCAGGTGGTTGTGACAGATGCGAACCATGCAGTGTGGACTTTGGCACATAGTGAGTGCTTAATAAATATTAGTTCCCCAAAAGGGACAGGCCTTTAACTGAGAGCCCATGGCAGACTTGGGAAGTGTTGGTCTCAGGTTGGGAACCTAGAAGCAGGGCACAGAGGGACGCAGGGCATAGGGTCTATTGAGGAAGTGCTTTTTAGAAAATCTACTGAGGAGGGCAGGGAGCAGGAGAGGGAAAGGGAAGGGGACAAGCAAGGATGTTATGTCAGGTAAAGTGTACCTTCAGCTTGATCCACAGAAGGCTCTGAAACATAAATGCACGGCAGGGTTGTCCCTGACCTGAGACAAGGGGCCAGCCTTTTGTACTCCATTGTCAGCCGCCATTGGGCCTTTGGTTGTGAGCTGCCCTGGGATGAGAGGGAGGGTGTAACCTCTCAGATGAGGTGGCCTCCATCAGCTCAGGGCAGTTTGACAAAGAAGGGAGCAGCTGTTGAGTTGCCGCAGCAGGGGGATGGGTGGGGCACCAATGAGAGTCACTAGTGTCCTAGGAGAGTATCCCTGCTTTCAAGGGGCTGTTCATCGTAGAATGATGGCAGAGGCCAGACTCTATAGCTGCCTCGGGTTTCTTTCCCTTAGAACTTCATGTATTCATGCAAAAGATATTTATGGAGCATCTTTTACATTCTAGGGACTTTCCTAGGTGCTGGATATACACCGGAGAGCAGAAAAAGGTGCCCTTAGGAACCTCATTAACTAGTGTGGATGACAGAAGTGAAGCAAGTAATCACACCAACTCATGAAGGTCTCCAAACAGGAACTCAGTTCTGGGCAGGAGGATTAGAGAGGCCCAGGTCAGCCTGGGGGCTTGAGAAAAGCTTCCTAAGGAAGAAAATTTTGAGTGCTATCCTGGAAGATAGGAACTTACAGGGAAAGATGGAGCTGTAATTAAGTGGGGGAGGAAAGATGTGTGTCTCTCTTCCTACCTCCTTCTTAGAGTCCTGCTAAAATAGGAGGGAATGTTACTGCCTTAGAGTTGTCAGCCATTTACACTCGAGTATGAATGAGATTTTTTTTTTTTTTTAAGATTTTATTTAATTATTTTTAGAAAGAGGGGAAGAGAGAGGCAGAGAGGGAGAGAGATATCAATGTATGGTTGCTTTTCACCTGCCTCCAGCCACAGACCTGACTGGAGACCTGTTTTGCAACCTTGTTATGTGCCCTGGCAGGGGAATCGAACCTGCGACCTTTGGGTTCGCAGAGATTTTTTTTTTTTTTTTTTTTAATAGTTTCTTGAAGAGGAATACAGAGAGAATCCGGGGGCACTAAAAACTTTGGGGAAAGTAATTAAAAAAAAACAGAACAAAACAAAATAGAGGAGTTGGGCAAGAAAGGAAAACAAGGAATTTGAGGCAAAGGTGCTGATTTTGCATTGATGACAACATCTGTCTTCCTTCTCTCACTCACACTCCCAGGCCTTGAAAGCTGGGGAGAAGCCTGGATTGGGGCCACCGACATCCAGGGTCCATCTTTCTTGAAGCCAGAGGTGACAACAGCTACATTACATAAAATCCTCCTCTGTCCTGCCTACTGCCAACATGCCACTGGGTACTGCCTGAAATTCCATCTTTAGCAACTCGAAGCCTAGGCAGCCCAGCTCTCATTCTGGCCCTCTTCTGACCTCGGGCAGGTTTCTGCCTTTCTTGGACACTAGGAGGGGTGGGACTAAGTTTCTCTGAGGTCCCTGCAGCCTTTGCTGTCTGTTTCTTCTTCACTCGCTGTTGCTTTACTAAAGTTGAGAATTTAAGGGGGTGATCTGGAAACCCCCACCCCCACCCCTGCAAAGAGGGCTGGGGGATGGCTGAGTACCTGGAACCTGGCTGGCCCCTACCTTCCCCCTCAGGCTGTCAGAGGTTGTGGAACAGGAGTTGGGAGGGAGAAGGGCACTGGAAGAGGCCTTCAGCCCCTTGTGGTCCTTTAAATGCTGCCAAAGTGACTCGTGTTCCCTAGATTGCTGCCTGCAGCTGTCAGACACGCCTCAAGGTCAGGGGTGTGCATCTGCCCCAGACACAGCAATCACGGCTTCTAATGGACTGTAAACAGGTGAAGTTTGCTGCAAGGATGCTGCCACCACTGTTGGAACAATAAAAGCTCCTTCCTCCTTAACCCTCTCTTGGGCTTTGCTTGTGCCATGACTGCACTGTCTCCAAACAGCACCTTCTTCATTTTCTTGCGTGGTATCTGTCTCATTCACCCTTACAAATAGGTCAAGGGAAAGGGTATCATTTTGTCCACTTTCCAGATGGGGAAACTGAGGCCCAGAGAGAGAGACTTGCCTGAGGTCTCAGAGCTATGATGGGGCCCAGTCAGGACTAGAACTTAAGGCTCGTCTGGTCTCATAGCCCACGCTGCTCTGAGACCCTAATATATCCTGTCTGCAGCTCACTAATGATTTGCATTGGACTTTGCTAGGAGTTTCAAGAGATAGAAAGCATGACCCTGGAGCCCAGAGCTCTAAAGGACAAATTGAAGGCCTCTGAATCAGACCGATCTGAATTCAAATCCTGATCCACCTTTAACTTGCTGTGTGAGGTCAGGCTCATTAATTAACCTCTCTGCACCTTAGTTTTCTCATTTCTTATGAGGAGCAATAGGGTGATTGTGAGGGAGGAAGGAAATGATATGCGTGAATACGTGGCACAGAGGTCTCACTAAAGGTCAGTCCCCTCCCGTACCCCACCGTGAATAAAGCTGAGGTGTCTGAGGCTCCCTAACGGGGTCGACCTTAGTTCTGGGAGTGCCAGATGAAAGGCAGTGACCCAGGTTCCAAAACCCACTGCTCCTATAGGGACTCTCAAGGATGCCAAGGTCATCATGTGCCGGGCAGGAAGAGAACAGCGCCCCCGCCCCCCAGTCCTGGGTGGAGGGGTGGAGTGAAGACAGTGAGGACCATAAATAAGGCCAAAGAGGAGGCAGTAATTAGGGTGCCATTCCTGCCACACTGCTACCTCCAGTGCTGCCACATCACAGCTGAGGTTGTAGTGGGCAGGAAGGGAGTTGGGATGGCTCCTTCCATGGACCATTTTTTTCTGAGTTTGTTAGATGCCAGGCATCACCTCGATGGGAGTGAGGGCAAGGCGAATAGGGAGGAGGGAGCGGACCTCACCCTGAGCTCACCACCCCCCCTCCGCCCTCCCACCCTACGCCTCCTTGCTGCCCAGTGGAGACCTGTCTCCTCTTGGGCCAGCTCCTCCCAGGGCCCCCAGAAGACGGCCCTTTTCCCTGTACTGTGGACACCCACGTTCCTGCTGCCATGCCCCACTTCATTTTGCTTCATAGCCCTTTTCATCATTTGACATTCTCCACCCTTTATTTACTTAATTTTTGTTGCCTGGTTTCTCCCCAGCAGCGTCTCCTCTCACCAGACTCCCTGAGGGCGGGGATTTTTGTGTTTTATTCACTGCTTTGTTCGTGATACCTAGAACAGTGCCCAGCACACAGCAGGTGCTCCATAAAGTGCAGTGTGTGTTTATCAGCCACTCTTTGTCCCCCCACATTTCATTCAAAACACATGGCTGCTAATCAATAAACCTACCCACGCTGGGCACTGGGTTAAGTGCTGGTGGAACCTAAGTGAACCACACAGTTGGCTCCAGCCCAGTTGAAGTGGGGGACTCACAGCAAAGGGGCACAAGAGAGGAGTTACCGTTACTGTCTCTGGAGTCAGAACGCTGAGCTTGCTTGGTGTGTGACCTTGGGAGAGTTTCCCATACCTCTGAGCCTCGGTTTCTTCATATGTAAAATGGGGATGGTTGGAGTGTTGTAAGGAGTCCAGGAGGACGTGCATTCAAATGTGCTTTAGCACAGCTCTGGGACGACCAGTGCTTGGTGAAGGAGGGCCATTGGCCATACGATGTTCAGTATGTGCGCTCTGATGGAGGGAGGAACCCCCTGCTTAGGGTCTTCTGGGAAGGAGCAACTGATCCTGCAGCGAAAGGTCAAGGGCCTAGTTCCAGAGGGGGCAGCAAGTGAGCACAGCTTCCAGGAGCTCAGGGTCCCAGTGGAGAAATCAGCAGGATCAAAGGCATAGATATGGGAAGAGCTGTGGGCTCCTGGTGTGTGTGTGTGTATGCATGTGTGTGTGTATGCATCAGGGAGAGGAGAGCAGATCACAGGATCTTTGAATGCTGAGGGAAGAAGTTTGGGCCCTGTCCCAGGGGCATGGGAACCACTCACTGAAGGAAGGGGTTTGAGCGAAGTGGGTTACGGCCAGCTCTGGGATTGGAAATGTCTGAGGTGGCCCAGATGGTGTCAAGGGCACAGGATGGGGAGGGGGCTGCCATTCCAGGTGGGAGATTCTTAGACTCAGAATGTCAGGGGCAGCACAGGGCTGGCAGTGGTACCCAGACCCAGACTCCTCTCTGGTGGGCAGAGGCCAGCTGGACACCCATCCGGTGCCCACCTCTGACCCCATGAGGACACCAGGGAAGGCAGGGGAAGAGAAAACCTGGAGACTTTGTTTCCTGCTTCCTCCTTTCGGATCTCTGATCCTCAAATACCCCATCACCCACCCAGCCTGGTAGCGGAAATCAAGCTCCTTCATTTACCAGTGGTGTGCCCTTGGGCAAGTCACTTTGCTTTTCTGGGTATACTCCTTTATCTGGAAAACTAGGGACAGCTGAGGGAAGAATAGCCTATAAGTCCCTACTCAGTATCAGGCCCTGCCACTTGCCAGGGGAAAATGCCTCTTCTCCTGGGTAGTTATGAGGATTCCACATGAAGCCTTCAGAAGGAGCCCAGTACTCCTTGGGGGCTCAGTCAGCACCCTCCCCTGCTTCTGCCTTTTTTTAGCACTCTGGGGGGATCTGCTGTTTTCAGCTCTGCTCTGGAATATCCGGCCAGTGAAAGCACTGTCACCTGGGTAGGACTTAGCAGTTTACACAGCACCTTAGACCCCCTCATCTCACTGGATGCTCCCTTTTAGAGAAATCCTGGGCTCCCTTGTATGGATGAGGAAGCAAGTCCAGAGGAGTTAAGCTACTCCCTGGAGGTCACACAGGATTCAAACCCAGGAAAATCTGATCCAAGCCCAAAGTGTTTCCCCTCCAGCACTGCCACCTCCCCAAGTATGTGGATTTCCTGGAAGAAGGGCTTGTCTTCCATGACTCGATTCTCCAAAGCACCTCCTCCCATGGGTGTTGTAAACAGGGAGACGATGCCACCAGGCGCACCTGGGATTCCTTGACACCTACTCATGTGCCACACTCCTTATGCCCCTTTTCTCTCATCTTGAGGATGGGACTTGTTCTCTCCAATTTATAGATGCAGACACCGAGGCTCAGAGACACGTCAGTCCCGGAGGGGCAGAGCTGAGAGTCAAGCCCACAGCTGTCTGAAGCCATAGGTCATGTTCTCCCTCCGTGGTGGGACCAGGCTGGTACCCCGGCTGGCAGGAATGCCCGTCACCAGCGGGGGCGGAGGCAGGGCAGGGACAGGCTTTGTGCACAAGTCTGTCTCAATCAGGCCTCTGGCTGGTTAGGGCCTGGCCCAGCCCAGTGTCCTTGGGTCCAGCTGGCTTCACCCCTTTGTCCCTGGAGCTCTATCCCCAGCAAGCTTTCTCACCAGCACAGGAGGGCACTCTGGGCAGGTGAGAGGGCTGTTGCATCTTATGGCCTTTCCCAGGAATCAGGAATGGGGTTGGAAGCAAAGTCCCATCGGAAGCCAGCCCCTGGCACAGCCAGTGTTCTTTTAGTCCTGACTCAAAACTCCCTGCACTGCAGACTTAGCCCCATTGACTCCCTCCAGGGCCAAGGGGGCAGGGAGGTAGGATGGAAAATACCCAGCCCGTGATTCAAGCCTGCTGGTTTAAGTTCTGCCCTCATCACCCACTTCCTGAGGGCCTTTGGAGAGGCCACTTTACCTCTCTGAGTCCTCATTTCCTACTCAGCTGTTACAGGGGACTTACCCTTGCTAAGGTAGGCTTATCCCCATTTTACGGATTGGCATACTGAGGCTCAGAGGAGAGAAATGAAGTGATGGACCCAGGCAATCAGGTTCCAGGGGCTGAAATGCTCTTGATGCCTATCTTAAAACTAAGTGTAATGGAAACCTCACAGCTCATGGAATTTTCATTTCAGCTTCACAATGTGTTAGTTCTGTGGTCCAAGCTAAGTCACTTTTCCTCTCTCCACCTCAGTTCTACACCCATAAGTTGTACATTATTGCAAAATAATAAGAATAAATGGTGATGAATGTAAGAGCGCTTGGCACATAAGTGCACCTGAAAAATCTCTTCCTGGAGATGGAGTCTAACCCTCAGCTCTCATGAGAGCTGTTGAGGTGGGTGGGGCTGTTCAGGTGTCCGCAAGCCACACTGGGCAGGCTTCCAGCTTCATCTCCCCGTGGGCCAGCAGCCTGCGACAGGTGGGACCAGCTCAGGGACCTGCAGGGGGCATCCACAAGCAATGAGGCGTAAGCCAGGAGAGGTTTTGAAGATGTTGACTGTTGGTCACCTGCTCCCCAAGTGTAAGGCTGGACTCCAAGTACAGTCAACTGTCAAAGGCTTGGGTCCCTAAAGGGAGGCGCAGCTGAGGCTCAGGCCCGGGAGAAAAGGAAAGGACACAGAGTTACAAGAGGGCTTGTTCTGTTCCCTGGCGCAGGGTGTGAAAGCCCTGGTTTGGCGCAATGATACTCAGGATCCTGAGACACTAGGAAGTGCCATCTTACGATGCAGAGAACGTCGATACCTATGATAAAATTGCTTAGAACCACACAGGCACATAAATACAAGTAAAACAACAAACCTGAGTAAGATCAGTAGACTGTGTATGTCAATATCCTAGTTGTGATATTCTATAGTTTTACAAAATGTTTTCCTTTTGCAAACTGGGTAAAGGGTACACATTATCTCCCTGTCTTATTTATTAAAATTGCATTTTAGATGACCTTAAAAATAAAAGGTTTAATTAAAAATACACACAGAAAAGTCAGGGCAGGGAGAGAGAGAGATGTGAATGAAAAGGTCCTATCTTGGGCTCAAATCCCAGCTCTGCCCTCTTCTCACTTTGTGATCTTGGGCAAGACCATTTGATTCTTCATGGAGGCCACAGTGAAGGCTGGACCTCACCTCGGGGAGGCTGAGGCTGCGGGGTTGGAGGACGCAGCAAAGATGCAGCAAAGGCAGAGGCTGGGCTTGCCGCTGAGCAAGAGGGAATCAGTGGGACCAAATCAACCTGGGAGGATGTGTAAGTCAGGGTCTGGCACACCAGGTCTGTCTGAGTCTGGAATTTATGTGCAAGTAACCAGACCTGAAGTTAGATAGGTGGGCAGCCCAGAGGCCTTATTGACGGCCCGAATACAGGGGGCTCTATCTGTAGGGCAATGGGGAGCCATGGAAGGACTCTTAATGCCTGGCAGGAGGGCCAGCACCAAGAGCAACTCAGGACACGCTAGGGCCCATTGGCAGGAGTGGGCCCAGTGACTTCCAGTTGGCAGAGCGTGGGGGACTGCCCTACCATCCCACCCAGCTCCCCTGCCCCCCGGTCCAGCCACGATGACGGCAGCGCACATCCTTCAGCATGACATTGGAACATCACCGGGGAGTGGAGGGTGACCGAGCGCTGTCCCAGGCGGTAATGGCTCCAGCGCTGGGAGGAAAATGACATAAATAATATCCCATTAGAGGCACTGAGCTGCTCTGCTGAGTGCCTTGTTTTGCTGGCAACATTATGGGCTTCATAAACAGATTCATCTATTTTCCAGTCCTTGCTCTGACTGAGAGGGGTGGAAGGGTAGGTGCCAGGAAAGGTGGCTGGGGGCTGCACCGGTGAGGGAGGGCAGGAACAGCAGAGTCCAGTCTCCACCTCTGGGCCTCTGCCCATACACCTCCCTCAGGATGATCAGGTCTGCCTGCATGGTCCCACCTCCTGACCCTGTCCACACTCCCCTTGTTCACCCCGGATGCTCTCCCCAGCTCAGTCTTAGAAATTGTATTACTGCTTTCAAGGCTCAACTCAGGTGCTGCCTTCTCCATGCAGCCCTCCTTGATTCCTTGTTCTTATGTGACCTCAAGGCTTTCTTAGCTCCTGTCATGGCAGCCTGGCATGCTGGAAGAAGCCCTGGTGACAGGTAAATCTGGTTTCAAATCTTGACCCTTGCACTTACAATCCTGGTAACCTTGGATAAAGTTCTTCGCCACTCCGTCTCAGTTTCCTCTTGAGGAAGGTGCCGATAATAATATAGGCTTGTCAAGCTTGAGGCATTTTTTAAGCTTCTAGTTATCTTTTAGGTTTCCATAAATAATTGTTTTTCTTGTTGCCATTGCCTTGTACACAGAAGTTTGGAGTTTCCTTCCCCCAAAAGGACAGTATATTTTCCTCTCTCTGTCCCTCCTGGAGTCTAGCCTTGGCCTTTTTTGCACTGCAGGCCTTCAGGGCAGCTGAGAAGATGCAGGGAGTGAAGCTCTAGGCCAGGAAGGTGGCCTCTGGGTCTTGTCCCAGCCAGAACATTGATGAGCTATGTGACCTTGGGAAGGTCACTTCTCTTCACTGGGCCTGTCTTTCTCCGAGTAAAAACAAAAGAATGTTGTGGTCCCTTTCAGCTCCCACTTCCAGAATCCTAATACCTAGTCCCACCTAGGCTCTGGCTTTAGGGTCAGAAAGAGTCAGGCTAGGAGCTTGCTGTGCTGTGTAACCTTGAACAAGGGCTAAACATCTCTGAGTCTCCGTTTCTTTGCCTGCAAAATGGAGAAAATAGAGCCCACTTTGCAAGGCTAGTGTGACACTTTTGAGAAATCATTAATTCAGCGTTATTTCCTGAGCACCTATTGTGAGTTAGGCACTGTTCAAGGGGCTGGTGAACAAGACAATGATCCCTTCCCCTCTCCCAGAGCTCATGTTAGTGGAGGAGAGAGACAAAAAGCAACCGTGATGTGAATAACTGTATAATTGCCAACTATGATACATGTTATAAAAAAATAGTAATAAAACCAGGAGGACCTGACTAGTGCTCCCAGTTAGGGAGGGCTTCCCAGAGGAGGTGACACATGAGCTGAGGCCTTATCCCGGTTACCCACACTGGGTAACAAATGGAGCTAGTGGCTAAAACAATAGCAATGATTTTGTTGTTCACCATTTTTTCCCCGTGTGTGCGTGTGTGTGTGAGGAATTCTGGAAGGGCCCTGCTGAACAGTTCTGGTTCAGGGTCCCTCATGAGGCTTAAAGCAAATGGTGGCTGGGGCTGGGGCTGGGGCTGGGGCTGGAGCTGGAGCAGCTGGGGGCTGCTAGGCATGTACTTCTCTCTCTGCATGTGACCTTGAGTCTTCTGCACGTGCCTCTCCGTAAGCTGGCTGGGGTTTCCTCCTAGCATGGTGTCCCTTGAACAGTCATGCTGCTCACATGGTTGTTCAGGGCTTCAGAGCCAGGGTCCTTGACCTTAATTTAGAAGCGTCCCAGGGTGACTTCCACTGCCTCCTATTCATTATAAGCCAATCACAGGCTTACCCCAAATCAAGGCCATATTTTATGAAGAACATGAAAGATGAGATTTTGTTGGGATGATCGTTGGAAAATACAAGCTGCCATAGAGCTAAAGGATGAGTAGAAGTTAACTGGAGGGAGAGGGTTCTAAGCAGAGGGACAGCTGGTGCAGACCCTGGGGTGGAAGAGAATGTATGGCTTCCTGGAGGAAGCACTCAGGGACACAGTGGTGAATAAACAGAGACCCATGACCCTTTGGCACTTGCATTCCAGTGGGGAAGACAGACAATAACTAAATGCACTAATAAATTAGTATAATTCAGGGCTATAAAAAGTGTTGGAAAGGCATATTTTGGGTGCTATGATAGTAAGATTGAGGGCTGGGGTATTATTTCAGGCTTAGAAGGCCTCTCAGAGGGTATAAAAACTGAACTGAAATCTGTGGATAAGGAGCTGGCCTGTTATGCAAAGAACAGGGGAAAGAGCTTACTCTTCAGAGGGAACAGCATGTGCGAGGTCCATGAGGTGGGAAAGGACTTGGCAGGGTGGTTGGAACTTGGTAAGTCAGGTGTGTGCGATGAGGCACAGGGAAGGGAAGGCCAGATTTTGCAGGGCCTGGGAAAGGAGTTTGGATTTATTTCCCAGTGTGGCAGGGATCCGCTGGTGGGTTTTAAGCAGGGCATCAATGTGATCTGATTTTGTAAATAAAGATCCCACTAGCTGGCATGTGTAGAAAGAAGCATAGGGGTCAGGAAAGAAAGCAGGGGTCCAGGCAAGAGCTGATGATGTCCTGAACCAGGATGGTCACAGCGGAGATGATGGTGAGAAATGAACAGGATCATGGCACATTGGGAGATAGAACGGCCAGAACCTAGAGACTGGGTGTGGCTATAAGTCTCATGTGACAGCCCAGAGAGGTTCAGTAGCTAGCTTGCAATCACACAGCACATCCATGGTATCACCAGCAATGAAAGCAACCCGTCATGCCTAGAACTCAGCGCCACCCTCAGGGCCACTTCTGGGCCTGAGTTGCAGCTGTCATGGGGTTCTTGGTCCTTTTCTCTGTATCTCTCCTGCCCCACCTCTCTCAAGACTTCCTCTCTTTCCTCCTGGGACGCTGGAGGCTCCGGCTGACACAGGCCCAGCAGGTGTGTCTTGCCAAGCTGTCGGCATGATGAACAGCCTCCCTTGGCCGAGCAGATAACGGTACATACACAGGTCAGGGGGGGCCCATGTAGCCCATCCATCAGGCTCGGGAGTGGGCAGAGGGCAGGCACACCCTTGTGCTTGTTATCTGCCACAAATGTGTTTTTCCCCCAAGGTTAACAGGAAGACTGACGGCTGGGCGCCTGACATCAGCTGGGCTGGTGCTTACGGGAGCCAGCTAGGCTCCCTCCCTTTCTTCCTCAGCTTCTGAAGGCTCTTTCCCACCTTTCCCAGGGGAAAGACCCAGCCTCCAGGGTGGAGAGGCTCAGAGCCACAGCACTGCCGACTTTTCTGTCCTTGAGCACTGAATTTTTGGAACTTAGACATACAGGATCCTTAATCCCTTTAGGCAGTGATATGCATGGACTCTGGACCCTGACTAGACTTGGGTTCAAGTCCCCATCCTGACACTTATGAGCTCTGTGATCTAAGGCAAATGGCTTCATCTTTGTGCCTCATTAAGAGGATAATAAGAGTGTCTGTACCCTGGTGGGTGTGGGGATGAAAGGAGCTACTCTTTGTAAAGTGCTTAGAACGTTGCCCAGTACACTGCTCAAGTTGGTAGAGATAAAGAATTTTTTAAAATTCTTTTTTCCCCTTTGACTTTATTGGAGTGACACTGGTTTAAAAAGTTATACAGGTTTCAGGTACA
The DNA here is from genome assembly GCA_004026585.1 of Noctilio leporinus. Lineage (NCBI taxonomy): Eukaryota > Metazoa > Chordata > Mammalia > Chiroptera > Noctilionidae > Noctilio > Noctilio leporinus. The sequence goes on along the minus strand of PVIW01002021.1, from coordinate 183,163 downwards.
TAGTTCTACAAAAGATCATCCATACACTGCACTGTGTGTTCGCCACCCCAAGTCAAGTCTCCTTCCGTCATATTTATCCCCCTGTAACCTCCTCCACCTCCCCTGTTCCCTTCCCTCAGGAAATCTTCACACTGCTGTCCATGTCTATGAATTTTTCTCTTTTTCCTTCTTTTTTGCTCAATTCCCCACTCCCAATCCCCCAACTCCCTTGACAGTTGTCAGCCTGCTCTGAGATAAAGACAGAGTCTTAAATTCTAAATCTTGGAAACACAGAACCTTAAAACTGTTGAATCTTTTTAGGTGCATGGATTTTCAGAATCTTGCTATTTTAGTTATTACTCCAGTCATACCTAGAGGGGCAGTGTTGAGGGGTGGCTTAGTGGGACTTTAACTCTGCATCATTCCTGTCACCTCTTTCTCCTTTCTTTCATGTGGGACAATTAAGAGTCTTGGATCTTATATAAACACAGGGTCAAGCCCTCCATCCAACCAACTTGTTGCATTCACATATAAATTCTTGAGCATCCACTGTATAGCACCTCACACTCTCTTATGCATTTGTTTATCCATCTACCCATCGATCCATCCACCGTTCAATCTATCCAACCCCTCATCCATTTACCCATCCACTCTCCCATCCATCCACTCACCCACCCACCCACCCATCCTTCCATCTATCCATGTTCCCATCCGCACATTTATCCACACTCTTGTCACCCATCTATCCATCCGTCCTCCCTCCCATATCACCCACCCATCCTTGCTCCCCACTTTCATCTACTTGTCCTCTTTTTCCTCTTCCTTTCTGTTGACTTTCTCATCTCTTCACCTATCCATCCATTCACCTAGCACCTATTGAGTACCTATTATAAACAAGGCACTGGGTTGGGGTATATGAATGGGTTTCAGTTCCCACCTTCTCTGAGCTTCCAGTCCAGATGAGACACAAACCTGAGCCAGCCAGCCCAAGACTGGCCATTTTCAGTAGGGAGAGCAAGCCATGCCGCGTGACAGCTAGAGAACTCTCCTTTCTGCTGGGGCTTCTAGGGTGACTTCATAAGGGAATTGGTATTTATTTAATCAGGATCTTCAAGGACCTTGATGGCATCATAGGTAGCTTCATGTTTCAAGGGACTGGGAGGGGAGTAGAGCCGTTGATAGAGCTGAGGGCCTTAAACACCACAGAGCCCGGCTGCATAGCGAGAGCTAGGAGGTCACCCTCAAATACTGTGCACAGTGTTGGTGCAGCCCCTGCTTTCACCCCCCCAGGGCTGAGAGGCTTACTGCAAGACAAGAAGGAAGACCTCTAGAGCTCTGTTGTGCTCCAGGCGCTCAACAGCATTTTCAGACTTGATTTGACTCAGAACCCCCCTTTATTTTTCAAGAAGTATCTTGCAGGACAGCATGTGGAAGAACATACTTCTGGAAATGAGGCTTTGTGCCCTGCAAGCTTTGAGAGCAGGCCCCATCTTTGGTTTTCTTCCCCCCAGATCATAGCACAGAGATGGGATGGCAGAGGGAGGGAGGAGCCAGGCCATTTTTCTGCTCCCTCTACATCCAGCATCTCCGATAGCTGCATCTCCTCTGTTCTGAAAAGACAGCTTCTCCCTCTGTGGTTTCATCTCCCTCCAGGCAGCCCCGGCTCCTGGGTTCTCATAGCATCACTTCCTCTCTCCAGAATAAAGGACCCTTTATTCCAAAGCATTCTGCTCACGAGCTGTGGCCCTCACTAGTTCATAGAAGCTACCTTGGAAATGCTAGTTTGCTGGACATAATCTGGACACACATTCACACACACAGAGGCACCCAAAGAGGAAAATATCAACTACTTCTGCTGGAGAGTAAAAATTAATACAGTTTTTAAGATATGAGAATAGCCCATCTCTTGTTTTAGTTTAAAATGATCACATTTTGTCCTGGCTAGTAGCACAGTGGATAAGGCGCCGGCCTGCGAACCCAAAGGTCGCAGGTTCGATTCCCCAGCCAGGGCACATAACCAGGTTGCAAGCCAAGTCTGCAGCCAGGTCTGTGGCTGGAGGCAAGTGAAAGGCAACCATACATTGATGTTTCTCTCCCTCTCTGCTTCTCTCCTTTCCTCTCTCTCTGGAAATAATAAATAAAATCTATAATACATAAATAAATAATAAAAATGACCACATTTTGCCTGGCTGATGTGGCTTAATGGATTGAGCACTGGCCTGCAAACCAAAGTGTTGCCGGTTCAATTCCCGGTCAGAGCACACACCTGGGTTGCAAGCCAGGTCTCCAGCCAGGTCCCCTAGCTGGAGGCACATGAAAGGCAACCATATATTGATGTTTCTCTCCCTCTTATCCTCCCTCCCTTCCCCTCTCTCTAAGAATAATAAATAAAATCTTTTTTAAAATGACCACATTTTGTATAAATCTCATCCCAGGAGAGTGAACAATGGCATTTACCTCAGTGCGTTCTCTCTACAAGCCATTCATTCACTCAGTCGTTCATTCATCTATTCATCCATCCATTCAGCAGGCGCTTATGGCAGCTTCCTCCATGTTTCACTGCATGCCCAGCACTGGGCACAGAGACTCCTACACCTTGTAAAGAGATCATTTTGATGCCATGTGTAAGGGTTAAGGCATGCCCTATGTATTGGGAGCCCAAAGAGAGGGTGCTTATGGCCATCTGAGAAGACTTCCAGGATGAGGTGATTCCTGAGTTGAATTGGAAAAAGTGAATAGAAGTTAGCAGGGAAGGCATGGATATTCCAAGAACCAACTTGGCCTTGGCCCTGACTCCTTGGGGTGAGAGCCCACCTTAGGCCCAGGGGGAAAGCAATTGTGAACTGAGATGCTCTAGCCCCCAGTGATTACTCCTCCACTTGTGTTAGGCTATTGGGATCTGAGGAAGGAGCACTGAATTGGGAGTCGGATAATGCTGGAAGCAAGCCCAGTCCCCTCACTCCCATGACCTTGAGGAACTCACTCCCCCTCCCTGGACTTTAGCTCTCTCATTGGCGTGATAGCAAGCTTAGCTCCCTGGGCTGATGATGGATGAGCAAATATTCTGTAAACTGCCAAGCGCTGTGTATACTGGAAAGCCCTATGTACATGCAATATGTTAGCTGCATGTCTTAGCTCAGGGCCCAGTTCATGACAAGGGCAGAAAGAACTGCAGAACCAAATTATTCTGCCACCATTTGAGTTCTGTTTTGCAGGCTCTTGACATTGCTGTGGTCTTCCCAAGGTTCCTTATTAATATGCCAATATCCTGAGAAGTGTTCATCCTTATTAGCTAATACTTTTGTTATGCTGGCATTTTCATAACAGTTAACACTTTAGGTAGCAGCCAGCTCCTAAACACCTGGCATTCAGCTGCAAGAAGTTGCTTCAGGAATCAGCTCCTGGTGGTCTTGGGAGCCCCAGGGGGGAGAAGATAGGCATCTGCAAGGAGAGACGCTTGTCTAGGAGGGACATCCCTGACACAGCCATTCCATTGCCTGTCCCTTAGACTGAGCCCCAGAGAGCAATATCCTGAACCATCTCTGCACCTTCCCTGGCTGAGATGCTTCGGGCAAACTGTTTACCCATGGGGAGTCTCAGTTTCCTCCTCTATTAAATGGGCGATTCAACTAGACATTTGGGGGTCACTGTGGATAATATCAGGTTTTTCAACTTTTCAGTGTGTTTGTAGGTGGTCCATAAATATTTTCAGCTTTAGTAGTAATGCATTTGTACCAGTCAGCGTAAAGTCATGCTGTAACAGATGACCGTTCTGCAAATCTCAACGGCTTTCAACAATGAGGTTTGTTTTTTGCTCCCACTGCATGTCAGTCATGGGTCTGCTTTGTTTCCACTCCATATCATCATGCTGAGAACCACTGCCCAGAATGCTCCTGGTTACATGGTTGGCACTGGGAAAGAAACATTGGCAAAACCATGCGACAGTTCTTAAAGCTTCCATGCAGAAGTGGCGCTCAACTGTGCTGCTCACATTTCATTGGCCAAACCAGTGGGCAGTGAGACAGGAAGGATAATCCTTTGCAGGGAGGCGCATAGTAAGGGTAAGGGGTGCAATGAGTATTTTTCTTTTTTTTTTTAAACAAAAAAAATTTTTTTTAAAGATTTTATTTATTATTCCTAGACAGAGAGGAAGGGAGTGAGGCAGAGAGGGAGAGAGACATCAATGCATGGTTGCCTTTCACTTGCCTCCAGCTATGGGCCTGGCTGGAGACCTGGCTTGCAACCTCATTACGTACCCTGACTGGGAATTGAACCAGTGACCTTTGGGTTCGCAGGCCGATGTCTTATCCACTGTGCCACCAGCCAGGATGTATTTTTCAATAGTACTACAATCTCATACACTATTTATTTTAAAGTGAGTTGTAAGATACATAGCTATGCGTATGTAAACATACAGAGAGAAAGAATGATAAAGCAAATGTAGCAAAATATATAAAACTGGTTAATTGGGGTAAGGGGTATACAGTTTTTCTTTGCAACTTTTCTGAAGAGTTTGCAATCCTATTGAATAGCAAGTTCCACATCTATGATATTATATATACACGGTCTGCCAGAAGGTATCCAGCCAGGTAATATGAAGAATAGAGACATTTATTGATGAAGATACAATATACTGTACAAGAAACATTGTACATAGGACAATGATGCCCCTGGCCCCTTCAAGGTAGGCACCTTGGGACCCCAACAGTTCCCCCAATTGCTACCAGCTGCCCCACTGTATTTTCCTGAATTTCATCGATGGTCTGAAATCTCTTTCTTTTCAAAGGTGATTTTAGCTTTGGGAAAAGCCAGAAGTCACAGGGTGCCAAATCTGGGCTGTAGGCGGGCTGAGTCATCTGGGTGACTTCTGACAACAAAACTCTACATGAAACAATGCATGAGCGGGCACAGTGTCATGATGAAGCTGCCAATCATCAGTTGCCCACGGCTGCGGCCTTTCGAATCATCCGAATAGTTTCCTCAAAGGAATGTCCAAGCTCAACACAAAATTTGATGCAGATTCGTTGCTCTACTTGCTCATTTTTAATGTGACGGCCACACAGCGCACATGCTCACTCAACGGCATCTACTGCCCCCGGTGACTAGGACAGTGAAGTTGTCATTGTTCATGTGTGCACATTCCTTGGCTGCCAGGTTACATTGATGTTGTACAGACCATTCTACTCGAGCTCATTTAAAGTAAAAGAACTAATGATACTCAGGTACAACACTTGTGAAAGTGAGACTTGAAGGATAGACTTTTGGCAAACCGTGGGATGAAGTGTATGATGTACCTCACACTTCATCAGGGGAATCTCTGGCATTCATTCTACACCTAGTTATAGAGCACCTATTGTGCGCCAGGCCCCTGCAGGACACAAAGTATACGGCAGTGGATGACTCGTGGCAGGCACAGGCCTTCCCTGGAGCAGCTCACAAATTCATGAAGGTGTCAGGAAGACACATGGCGAGTGGCCCAGGGAGGCCAGCTGGCAGCTGGAGTTGTTGTCTGCATGAGGACAATAACTGGCTGCCTAGTGGCTCACCACGGGCAGTTGGCGTCAGAGAAAACACCTCAAACCTTGCGGCACTGGGTTTTCTAAGAAGGAACACGCGTGTCCTTGGGTACACATGACAGAATATGTTTGAGTAGGGGGTGGGGAGCACACAGGCAAAGTCACCGGGTAAGCACTGCACACCTCCCTGTAATGCCTGTCTGGTGTCTGCTGTCATGGGGGCTGGAGAGCCTGTTCTTTTTATTTGAGAAACAACAGAAGGGCTGGGAAGGCACACAAGAGAACTTTTTAAGATAATAAAAATGTTCATTTTCTGCGCATAGTGATGGTTATATGGGTGTATAAATTTGTCAAAACTCATTGAAATGTGCATTTAAAATGGCCACATCTTATCATTTATGAGTTTTATCTCAATAAAGTTGATTTCCAAATAAAACCCCTCAAACCCCCCAAAGCAGAACAGTATGAAAATTATGCATTTATGCTGGAGAGGCTAAGAAACGTTAAACAACTTGCCCAAGTTCACACAGCTGCTGAGGGAGGAGCAGGGAATGAGACCCAGGGAAGGTTCACTCCAGAGGTGCTGCTGTTAACCAGCATTAATATATGCCATCTATTTACCCACATAAACAGAAGTGGCTTCTATTTTGAAAGGCAACATTAACAAACAGCACAAAATCTATCCCAGGAATCTACCTCTTTTCTTCCCTGTCCCCTGACACACACAGACACCCTTGTCCCTGGCTTAGCTGACCTCTGGCCCCTTGAGGGCCCCCTTGGTACCTTCCAACTATTCTTGTGCTGGTCAAGCCTGTCTTACCCTCAGCCTCTCTCCTGCCATCTTCCCTTACCCTGGGGTTCTTGGGGCTCTGCCCACATTGTCATATCCCAACAAAAAGTCCTCACATTGTCCTTGCGATTTATTTTTCCACAGTCTGGAAGCCTGGGATGGGGTTTTTTGATCTGGGTGGGAGGCAAGATCCAAATTAGAGAGTTTACTGTTGACCCCTTTATAAACGAAACAAGAAGGCTCAGAGAGGCATGGAACCTGCCTGAGGTCACAAAGCTTGCATGGATTAGAGGCTAACCACCCCCACTCCCCTTCACACACAGGTCTGTCTGATTCCTGACCCTGGTCCCTCATCCAGGAAGGCAGGAGGAGGCCAAGTCATGGGAACAGGCAGAAGGGGGAGGTTGAGGCTGTGGGAAATCCCCTCTAAACTCTCCTCCCTCCAGAACCAGCTCAGCTCCGTCAACGGCTGAGAAACCCCCGGTCCCTAGAGGGACAAGGCTGCCAGCCCCACTTGCTGAGTGACTGCGGACCACATTTTTCTTAATCTAAATTGAAAACTGCTCAAGTAGAAAAATCATTTCATTGCTTCATCTCAGAGAGGAATAAAGAAGGGAGGAGGGAGGGGTCGGGTTGGGGAGAGACTTGTGTGTAGGCAGAGGAAAGGCTGGCAGCTGCAGAGTGAGTGCTGAGTCCCTGGCTGCCTCAACCCTGGCGGCAGCCCTGCCCCATCTGGCTTCCCAGCCCCAGGGCCCAAGGCGGGAGAGCCTACCAGGCTGCCAATGCAGGCAGTCAACAAATATTGAGAGCCCTACGACACTCCAAAGAGACCCTGGGCCAGGCTCCTGGCCCAACAAAACATTGTCAGGGGCAGCTCCTGTCCTTAGGGAGCTTCTAGTTTCGCTCCCCTTTCCCTGCCTCCGTTCATTTATTTCTTCCTTCAGCAAGTATTTATTGAACACCTATCATGTATCTGCATCATTCCAGATGCTTAGAATATAAAAATGGCCCTTGCCCTTCTGGAATGTGCTGTCTAGCGGGGGAAACAAAATGATGAGATAAACAGGGAATAACAAACTATATTCAGTTCTGGGAAGGAACGTGAAGAGTGGAATGAGTGGTTATTCCATGGGCAAGGGTGAGAATGTGATTTAGGCTGAGCGGTTAGGGAGGATCTCCTGGAGGCGGTGATATTTCAGCAAAAGCGGGAAGGTTGGGCAGGAGTTCCCCAGACAAAGGCAGTAGAGAGGCCAGTGGTGGGAGTGGGGTAAGGTAGCACCTTCAGGATGGAGGTAAGTAGTCGTAGGGTGGAAACTTAAACCAGGCTAACCAGCTATGTGATCTTGGACAGATTGACTTACCTATCTGTGCCTCAGTTTCCTCATTTTAAGCATTGAGTAATTGTGAGGATTAGGTAAATTAACCTATAACATATGCTTAGAATGGCTCCCGGCATACAATTTTTCACTAAACAAGCAAAGAAAAACCCCTATGGCAGGGAACAGCAAAGCGACCCATGGGAGAAAGGGTTGCAAACAAGCTTTATCCCACATACACACATACCAAGTACACACGGTGGAAATCCACAGGTGCAGCGGGAAAGGGTACAGACTAAAATCCTACTTCTGCCACGTCATCATAGCAAACAGACTCTGGTTCTTTGTTCCCCTCTCTCCAGGTCATTCCCACTACCTGGGGAAGCCATGATCATCCCTCTTTACAGAGGGCAAACTGAGCTCCAGAGAAGTCAAGGGCTGAATCCAAAGCCACATAGCTGGGTGGGCCTCTAGGTTTGGCTAACTCCAGAGCTATAGCGCCTCCCTGTTTGGTTCCACTGCCTCACTTCTGAGATACGAGAGAATAGAGTCTGTCTAGGTGTGGCTGCTTATGTGTTCAATCCTTGGCTAGGCATGTCCCATAGGAAGCAATTTATCAGCTGCAGTCTAAGGAGAGGAGTCAGACAGTATTTTGCCTAAATGGAGTCACTTTGGACAGAGAAAGGGGCACTATTAATATTTGCACTGGGACAGCATGTGTAAACAGGCACCCGGGGTTGCCCCAAGCATAGGGGAAGATGACTAAGAGCAGAGAGCCTAGTAGGCCTGTCACTTAACTTCTCTGAACCTCAGTTGCCCCATGGGAGGATAATAATACTATCTGGAGTTGTGAAGATGAAATTGGATAACAGCTGACAGGTACTTAGCATAGTGTCTGGCATGGGATATGCCTTCAGTGACTGTTAGATATTGTTATTGAATATACAGTCAACAAAAATCTCTCTGTGCTCTTTCAGCCTATTTGTCTATTTCTCTGTTTCTCAGATTTTTTCCCTTTCTTTCCCTCTATCCCTTTCAAGACCCAGGTCTAATTTGCTGTATGTCCTTGTGCTAATGGGAGAAACCTGGTTCTTCTTGCTGATGCAGTAGAGAATTACAGGTGAGCGAGTCTATTAACATGCAAGCAGAGTTTATCAGTGATACATTCTAATGGCAGAGAATGGGCCCAGCTAAGGTAGGGGAGAAAGGCAAGAGCAAGGGTGTTCTGAGGACTTATATGGTTGGTGGGATCAGGGTAAAGAAGTTACATATTGATTGATGGGTAAAAGGGGTGGGACATGACTACCCAGTCCTAGGTATGTGTGGGGGTCTGTTAGCCTGAATCCTTATCTTGCTTCAGACTCCATTTGTTCAGGCAATTAACCGAAGTTGTTTTATGGGCTTTTTCTTTGGGCGCTGTGGACCTCCTCCGCTCCCCCGTTTTAGGCCTTGGGATGAGTACACAGTCTCAAGGCTTTTCTTTTCTCAGCTAGTGGAGATGATACACACAGACTTTCAAGGGCTTCCCCACCCCATGCACTATCATAGTTCTGCTTGTATTGTTTGGGACGCCTGGCAATTTTATCCAACAAGGCTCAGGACTGCTGAGTCAACGTGGGAGACATGTCTCCCTCCTCCTCCCCGCCTTGGTTTACTATTTATTTATCCTACCTAAGTGCTAAAAGGCGTTGCCTGGCAACCAAGTCGCTGGCCTGCAACAGCAGCCGGGTCTCAGGGTTCTTCCAGTGTTATCTCCTGCCTCATTTGGGCCCACCCCTTTCAGTCTATGGGCCTGCTCTCCATACCAACTAGGATGCATCACCAGGGCAGCTGGGGTCTTCACCACAGACTCGATCAAACAGGCTGTGGGCCATGAAGCCATCAAGCTGCTGAAGAGTGTGGACGAGGAGGCCATGAGCTGGCCGGACAGAAACTCTGGAGGAACACATGGCTGCAGGCCTTGCCTTGACCATCCCTCTCACAGGACTGGTCCGACCCCTCACCTCTGGAGTACATGTCCTGTTCTGGGGTTTGTTCTGCCCCCTTTCAACCAGTCACACACACACCCCTCTTTTTTTTGAAAGAAAAATGGAAGTGGTGTTCCCCATCCCTCCCTGCACCCATGTGCCTGGCCTTCCTGTTTCCCTTTTCACTCACCCCCATGTGTCTGCAGCCCTGCTGTGCAGAGAAAAGCCAAGTCCATAGGACATATTTGTAAGGGACCAATGTGAACCCTGTGTCTGTATACATTGACAGGCTGTCAGTATTTCTGGCTTCATGAGGGCTATTATGTTTAGTCTGAAAAACCAAAAAGGTGTGAGTAAGGGAACCATGTCGTGTGAAAGGTGAGGTTCTGAAGTGTATTTTGGAAATTAATCACCATCCTCTCCCAAATTATAGAATTTCTTGAAAAAAAAAAAAAAAGGCTGGCCTTCCTGCCCCACCATCTATTCCCAAACTCATTTTACAGGTCAGTTCCTTTTAATTAGTGAGGCTATGGGCCTTGCCCCTTGCAAAATGGAAACTGCAGGTTCATCAGAATCTCATTAACCTCTGTTCCCCTGTGGCCCCAAGGAGGTCAGGCCTGTCTCAAAAACGCCACCTCCCAGCAAGCCAGGGTCCAGGTCTTTCTGGGCTGGGGGTGGGTGGGGGCTCTGGTTTACTGGTCCCAGACAGTATTCTGGCCACGGTCCTGGCCCTGCCAGCCATTGCCTCATGGGGGTCAGGAAAGAGAGGAGGTTTTTAGCACTTTAATTTGAAAACTTGCCAGGGGACCAAGGGATAGCGGGAGAAGCAGGAAATAGCTGACTTCTAATAAATTATTACTTGTCTGTAGCTGGAAATTTTCTCTACTTTCATGTCACCTGGCTTCTCTGTCCATCCCCCCACCCCCAGCCCCAGCTTCTTTCATTTTCAGTCTGGAACTTGTCTGAGCCTGGCTCTGGGCAGACCAGTGCTCACCCCTGGCCCTACCCATAGGAGTGGCCACTCTGGAGGAGCTTGAGAACAGGGTTTACCTTGTGGCTTTGGGGGCCCAGCACTGTCACCTACTTACTGTGGGGTTTTGGGTAAGTTGCTTAGTCTCTGAGCCTCACTTTCCTTACTTATGCTGGCGACCACTGGGTAAAACATCACGGCAGTTTCTTATAACTTTAAACATGTGCTTATCATATATTTCCAAAATTCAAATACTAACATATATATTTAAAAGAAATGGTATCCCTAGCGGGCATGGTTCAGTAGATTGAGCACTGGCCTGCGAACCAAAAAGTCACTGGTTCAATTCCCAGTCAGGGCACATGCTTGGGTTGCAGGCCATGTCCCTGGTTAGGGACATACGAGAGGCAACCAATTGATGTTTCTCTCCCTCTCTGTCTCTCTCCCTTTTGCTCCCTCTAAAAATAAATTAAAAATCTTTAAAAAATAAAAGAAATGGAAACATTTTGACCTAGTGATTCCACTTCTGGGAATATATTCCAAGATTCCTGAAACACTGATTCAAAAGAATATTTGCACCCCTATGTTCATGGCAGAGTTACTTACAATAGCCAAGATCTGGGAACAGCCTAAATGCCCATCAGTAGATGAGCAGATAAAAAAAAAGCTATAGTACATTTACACAATGGAATACTACGCAGCAGTGAAAAAGAAGTGCTTATATTTTGAGGCACCATGGATGGACCTGAAGACTATTATGCTAAGTAAAATAAGCCAGTCAATGAAAGACAAATACCATACAATCTCACTTATATGTGGAATTGAATGAACAAAGTAAACTACTGAGCCAAAGAGAATCAGAGGCATAGAAACATGGAACAGACTGACAACTGTAAGAAGAGAGGCAGGGAGGTGGGGAATGGTTGTAAGAAGGTGAAGGAAATAGCTAAAGAACAAATATGCATGATTCATGGACATGGACAATGGGGTGGAGAATGCCTGAGGGAGTGCGGAGGGGCTGGGTGGAGGGGGGCAAAGGGGAAAAATTTGGGACACCTGTAATAGCATAAACAACAAAATCTTTTTAAAAAATTAAGAACATATAAGAAGTACCCATATGCAAATGTTTATAACAGCTCTATTCATAATCGCCCCAGCCACTCCCCTACCTGGTGCTGGGACCCTGAGCCGCCCTGTTCCATTAGCCATCACAGCAGTGGGTCGGGGAGTGGAGCTGAGTGGCAGTGCAGACCTTTCCACCAGGAGGCTGGCTGGCTGGCTGAGCCCCGCAAAGGTTAGGCCACCTTACATTTTCCCCTCCGATGATCTCAGCTCTTAGGGGCAATTAGCCATCAGTGAAGCAGACAGCTCAGAATACTAACCAGACCTGGCCTAGTCTGGGGGGAGCATTTTTCACCCTCCAATGCGGCTGGGGCCCTGCCTTGTGGAAGAGATGCCTGAGTGGAGACCCAGGGGAGGGGGAGCATCCTTTATCCCTGCACATTTTGTCAGTGCCCCGGGTCACCAGAGGCTCTTTGGTGGGAACATGGGTGTGGCACCTGGTGCCACTCTGCTGTTGCATGACTCCAGGGACAGGATTCTCATCACTAGTCCTGGCTGCCGCCTGCTTCTTCAGGCAGCTCCAAACTGAAAATAAGCTAAACGTCTATTGGAAGGGGACTGATTAAATAAATTATGTGACATACAATCAAATATATAAGGGATACTCTGCAGCCTGAATATAATGCAGACATATCAGGTCTCCAACCCTAATTCTGCCAGCCTCTCTTTTCATACCTTCCTCGCAACCTGTATGGTCTTCCCAGCTTCCTAGCACTCAGGCTCATGACTTTAAGGGGGAGAAAGGATATGTTAACCTCATGTGCCTTAAAATGGGCACATCACTCCTGTGCTATTCTTAGATAACGCACACCTCAATCTAATCCTTGGAAGATATCAGACAAATCCAAATGGCTGGACAGTCTACAAATTAACTGACTCATGCTTTTCAAAAGTATCAAGGTCATGAAAGAAGAAGCAGCACTGAGAAATGATCACAGATTAGAGGAGACATGACAACTAGACACAATGTAGGATCCTGAACTGGATCCTGGAACAGAAAAAGAACATTAGTGGAAAAAACAGGCAAAATTCAGATTTGATCTGAAGATTACTTAATAACATTGTACTAATGTTCATTTTCTTCCTGCAATAATTGTCCTTTGATTATGTAACATGTTGACATTAGTGGAAGCTGGGTGGGGAGTACGTGTTACTATTCTTTGTAACTTCTATAAATTTAAAATTATTTCAAAATAACTTTTTTAAAAAGACAATAGTTAAGATCAGAGGTTCTTAACCTTTGTTGTACCATAGACCTTTTAGGTGAGACCCATGGACCCTTTCCCATAATAATGGTTTTAAACACATGAAAGATGTTTAAGCTAGGTCCTGGCTGGTGGCACAGTGGATAAGGTGCCAGACTGCAAACCCAAAGGTCGCTGGTTTGATCCCCAGCCAGGGCACATAACCAGATTGCAAGCCAGGTCTCCAGTCAGTTGCGTAGCTGGAGGCAGGTGAAAGGCAAACATACATAGATGTCTCTCTCCCTCTTGGCTTTTCTCCTTTCCCCTCTCTCTGAAAATAATAAATAAAATCTTAAAAAAAAAAAAAAGAAAAGAAAAAAGATGTTTATGCTTTCCAAGAAGACCAAATGTATTGAAATGCAGTTATCAAAATTTTTAAAAATTTCTGATATAGTAATATATTGTGCTTTATTAACATATTCACTAACAAGATCTAGCAGCAGGTGTAAAAACGCTATTGCAATTTCAAAATAGCAATGAGCATCAACAGTATTGGAAGATACCTGACACAATGGTATTCTGATATGAAAATATCTACAATCACTACTGGTGGTGAAGTCACAGACACAGCTAATACTACCATGGCTTGTGGCCTGCACTCAAGCTAGAGGAAATGAGAAATTTTAGTTAGAGGTCAGGAAAAGTAAGGATGTAATTTTTTCCTGTTCAAATTCATGGACCTCCTGAATCCTATTTGCAGTCTGGCAGTATCTATTACATCCCTAATGTAAATGTATACTTATTGAACTGGAAAGAACTGCATAATGCATTGGTAATGGTGGGGGGGAAAGAAGGTTATAAAGCAATATGTACAGTAGGATCCCAGTTTTGTAAATTAAAAATGTGTGTGCATTATGTATTCATTCAACAAACATTCTGAGCCCCACACTGGGAATCCCACAATAAAAGACAGGCATGGCATTAGCTTCCCAGGATAGGGCAGCTAGAAGCATTAATAAATTACAATAGAATGTTTAGTGGTTATTTGCTTATTTCCCCTTCTTCTTGCTTATCTAATTATTTCTATTTTTTTCTAAGTAAACTTGTATTTTAAGTGAAAAAAAAAATGTTAAACAAAGAAGAAAATTTATCTCCATTGCAAGCTGAACCCTGTCTGTAGGTAACATACTCAATTGTCCCTCGATCTGTCTCATGTTCCACAAAACTCACCCCACCTCAGCACTCACAACAGCCGTGAGAGACTGGGAGACAGATGTTAGGGCCTTCCTTTCTCCAGGCTGGCCGGCCCCAAGTCCCTTGATGGTTCCTTACTCTATATCATCTCGTTGTTTTTTGTTTGTTTGTTTGATTTTTACCTCACAGGGACCTTCTTTTGGGCTCATCCTGGCTTTCCCACATTGCTCTCATAGTGTGATATTGACAGCTGAACTCCAGAAGGAGTCTGCCTCACTTAGATTGCAAGGGGACTGCCACCTCCCTCCTTTCAGACATCATACTTTTATTTACGCAGCCTAAGATAATAATCATTTTAAAAGGAGCTTTAGTGAGATATGACTCATATACCGTATGTATTAGCTTTTTACTGCTGCTGCAACAAATTAGCACAAACCTAGTAGCTTGAGACAATACAGATGTATTATCTTCCTCTTACGTAGTTAGGAAGTCTGACACAAATCCTACCAGGCTAGGCTGAGGGTGTCATGACAGCAGGGCTCGGAAGGCTCTATGGGAATCCGTTTCCTTACCTTTTCTAGCTCTGGATCGAGTCTGCATTTCTTGCTGTATGGCCCCTTTTTTCCATTGTCAAAGCCAGCAACGCTGGGATGAGTCCTTCTCGTGACAGCATCTCTCTGGTTCTCTCCTTGGGCTCCCTCTTCCAATTTTTAGTCTTTTGCAATTACATTGGGACCATCAAATAATCCAGGATAACCTCCCTATTTTAAAATCAGCTGATCAAAATTTCATCTTCAATCTCTCTTTTCTAAAAACGATTTTATTTATTATTTTTCAGAGAGAAGGAAAGGGAGAGAGGCAGAGGGGGAGAGAGAGACATCAATGTATGGTTGCCTTTCACCTGCCTCCAGCTACAGACCTGGCTGGAGACCTGGCTTGCAACCTGGTTATGTGCCCTGCCTGGGGAATCGAACCAGCAACCTTTGGGTTCGCAGGTTGGCACCTATGCACTGAGCCACCAGCCAGAGCTTTCATCTCCAATCTTAATTCCTCTTTGCCCTATACCCTAATATTGTCACAGATTCCAGGGATTAGGAAACAGAGACCTTTGAGAGGTCATTATCTTGGTTACCACATCACACATTCACCATGTAAAATATACAACTCAATGGTTTTAGTGTATTTAGAGTTGTTGGATACCATCACCAATGTTCAATACATTCAATTTTAGAATATTTTTATCAACTGCAAAAAAACAGTTAGCAGTCAGTCCCATTTACTCCCAACTTCCCATGAACCCTCCCCTCCCCTGCCCTAGGTAATCATTAGTCTCCCCTTTTCTCCATAAATCTGCCTATTCTGAATATTTCGTATATATGGAATTATACAATATGCATTCCTTTGTGACTGCCTCCTTTCATTTAGCATAATGTTGTAGCATATGTCAGTATTTTATTCCTTTTGATTGTCAAATAATATTTCATTATGTGCATATACCATGTTTCATTTATCCATTTATTAGTTGATAGACATAAGGGTTTTTTTTTCACATTGTTTTAATCCTCATCCAAGGATATGTTCATTGATTTTTTTTTTTCTTTTTAGAGAGAGAGGAAGGGGGTGAGAGAGAAACAACAATCATTTGTCTCTCTTAAGTGCCCTGATGGGAGACCAAACCCGAAACCTAGGTATGTGCCCTGACAGAGAATCGAACCCCCAGCCTTTTGATGTATGAGATGATGCTCCAGTCAATGGAACCAGCCCGTCAGGACCATGTTTTGACTATCTGAATAATGATGCCATAAAGATTCATGAGTAAATTTTTGTGTGAACATATGTTTTTGTTTCTCTTAGGTATATATGTAGGATTGGAATTAATGGGTCATATAATAACTATATGTTTAACATCTTAAGCAACCAGCCAGATGGTTTTCCACAGCAGCTATACCATTTTACATTCCAACCAGCAGTGCTTAAGGGTTCCAGCTTTTTCACAGTCTCATCAACACTTGTTATTTTCTGTATTTTAATTATAAATATCCTAATAGGCATAAAGTGATATCTCTGGTCTTTATTTGCATTTCCCTAATGGCTGATGATATTGCGCTTCTTTACATGTGTTTTTAGCCACTTGCATATCTTCTTTGGAGAAATGTCTATTCAGATCCTTTGCCCATTAAAAAAATTGAGTTAGTTATCATTTTATTATTGAGTTGTAAGAGTTCTTCATATATTCTGGATCCAAGCCCCTTATCAGATATGTGGTTTACAAATGTTTTCTCCCACTTTATGTGTTGTCTTTTTAGTTTCTTGATGAATATCACAAATGTTTTTAGGTTTGATTAAGTTAAATTTATCTATTTCTCCTTTCATCACTTGTGCTTTTGGTATTATATCTAAGAGACTAACCCAAAGTGATAAAGATTTGCTTCTCTGATTTATTCTAAAAGTTTTATAGTTTTAGCTCTTACACTTAGGGCTATAATACATTTTGTGTAAGTTTTTGCATGTGAAGTATGGGTCCAAATTCATTATTTTGGATATGGATTTGCAGTTGTTTCAAAACTATCTGTTGAAAAGGTGATTCTTTTTCTTTGAAAGCTTTATTGAAAATCAATTTACCATAAATATAAAGGTTTATTTCTGGACTCTCAATTGTGTTCCATTGACTTCTATGTCTATCCAGTACCACAATTGCTTACTGCAGCTTTGTGGTAAGTTTTGAAATCAGGAAGTATGACTTCTCTGATTTTATTTTTGTTGTTGTTATTGTTTTGGCTATTGAAGTCTCTTGCAATTCCATATGACTCTTAGAATCAGCTATCACTTTTTAGAGAAAAAGAATGAAATGAAATTTAAAAATAAATAAATAAAATAAGAACCTGGCTGGAAGTCTGATTAAAAATTGCATTTAATCTATGTTTTAATTTGGGAAGTATTGCCATCTTAAAAATATTAAGTCTTCTGATCCATGAATATGAGATATCCTTCCATTTTTTTAGGTCTTTAATTTCTTTCAACAATACAGTGTCATTTTCAGATGACCAGTTCTGCACTTCTTTTGTTATAGTTATTCCTAAGGATTTTACTCACTTTGCTTATTATAAATAAAAATTATTTTTTTAAATTTTATTTTCAGATTGTTCATTATTAGTGTATAGTAATACAATTAACTTTTGAAAATAGATCTCATATCCTGTGGCCTTGCTGAATTTATTTATTCATTCTAATAACTTTTTAAACTTTAAGCATAGATTCCTTAGGATTTTCTATATATAAGATCATCTGCAAATAGAGATAGTTTTACTTTTCCCTTACCAGTCTGGATTTCTTTTGTTGCTTTTTCCTGCCTCTTTGACATGATTAGAACCTCCAGTATAATCTTGAATAGAAATGGTGAGAGCATCATGCTTGTTTGTGCCTGAATTTAGGGGGAAATGCATTTGGACACGTTAAGTATGGTGTGATGGAATTTTGGTAGATGGCCTTTGTCAGATTGAGGAAGTTCCTTTCTATTTCTAGTTTGCTAAGTGTTTTTATCACAAAAGAGAGTAACATTTTGTCAAATGTTTTTCCTGCATTTATAGAGATGATCATGTGATTTTTGCCCTTTATTCTATTAATATGGTGTATTATATTAATTTAATTTCACGTATTAACCCAACTTTGCATTCCTGGGATAAATCCTACTTTATCATAGTGTATAATCCTCTTTATATGTTGCTAGATTTGTTTTGCTAGTATTTTATTGAGGATTTTTACATCTGTATTCACAAAAGATATTGGCCTAAGTTTTGTTTTCTTGTGATGTCTTTAACAATCATTTCTTTTGAAGCCACATTGCATTGATGACAGCAATTTTATTGTAAGCCATTCCCTCCTACCAGATGTTTGGAGACCTGGGCTGATCCCAAGGTTGACACAATCAAACGTTGCAATCTTGAATTTGCTCTCTCTGGACCACAGTCTCCTCTTTTGTCATTACAAGATTGTAAACTTTTTGGATTCAGAGGATCTGGTGGCTGGAATAGCCAGCGCCCCTTCTGCGGGGCCTAGTCTGAAAAGATCTTTATTGTGTCTACAGATAAATAAGGTAGGCCTGTGCTTTCAAAACAAAGCCTATATAAACATGTATGTGAATCACCAGCGAATCTTGTTAAAATGCAGATGCTGTTCCAGTAGGTCTAGGTGCTGTTTTGGGGTCTGCATTTCTCTTGGATACTGCTGCTGATTCATGGACCCCACTTTGAGTGATAAAGAGCTAGAATGTGTATCTCCCCCAAACTTTGGTCACTAATGCCAATTTATATTTTTGCTACGTTCAAATTTAAATGTTTTTTTTTTTTTAATTGAGGAAAATTAAAAAAGAAAAACAACAGAAAAATTGACTAGCAATGACATGGCTTCTTTGGGTGAAATTTTGACTCATTCTAGGCAATGATATACATCAAATCACAGGTTTTATATGCTAGTTATATATTTCTAATACATATTAAACATTTCTACTCAAATTTAAAAATGTGCCCAAAATGATCTTATGTACCACTGGTCCATGAATCCCCATGGTTTAAGTGTTGCATTAGAACTTCTAAGGGACTGCGAAGGTGGTTCTTGCCATTTAAACGTCATTATACTTTAACTGGACACTTTTGACTTGCATCTCATGCTCATGCCCCATTTTTTTTCTGTTGCAATTTGGCCAGTGATTCCTGTCTTTCCCTCTATTATCCATTCTGATTAACTCAGCTGCACCTGTCAGGCTGTATTCCGGGGAATGCGTGGAGAGAGGCGTAGGAAAGAAGTTGTTAAAATGCATGAGTTTGATCATTTTCACTCTTTCCTGTCCAGAGTGTAGGGAAATAAGGCTCCATGTCAGGGCTTCGTTCCACAGGCCCAGGCTCCTGGCCCTGGGCGAGGCTTCCTCTCAGAAATCAGCACGATCAACCTGAAGGCTTCATCTGCGGGATGTTGTCGGGGGACTGTGGCTCAGCCGGGTCCCTGGGAGGCTGTGCATTTCCTCTGCGGTGCCCCACACCGTGGACCGCAGGATGCAGGGACCTGGATGTTCAGCATGTTTTATCTTATCCTCCAGGAATGGTGCTTATGAAGATGAAACAAGGCTGGCTTGGCGAATTTTGATTTCTCTTGTTTCTACTTGTTTGTTTCCTTCGGGTAGGAAATATCACTTAACCTTACTGAGCCTCCTTGTCTTCACCTATAAAATGGAAGTAATGACTGCCATGTGAGGTGTGAGGTGTGATAGGTAAGAATCCGGATTTTGATGTTCTATAGGCTGGTTCTGTCATTTGCGATGTGTGTGACATCTGTTTGCTCCTCTGTGAGGTGGAGATAACAATGCCTACCTCACAGGGACAAAGGGAGTATAAAGTGGTGTAAAGCCAGTGGCTGGCATAAGGTGAGCGCTTAGTAGACCAGAGCAATTACTACAATCATTGTTGTCATTATTATTCTTATGTAAAATATTTGACCAATCTGAAATATTTTTTATGCCCAACATTAGTTCCCTTTTCCTTCCTCTTTCCCTCCCTTCTTTCCTTTCCCCTCTTCCCACCTTCCTTTCTTTGCACCTTCCAACCTTCCTATATGCATCTGATCACAGCTGCAAGGAGCAATGGGAGCTGAAACTGGAAAAGTGGATTGTGGGCAGATCTTAGAGGGACTTACATGTCAGGGGAAGGAGTTTGCTCTTCATCTTAAGGGCAGTAGTGAGCCACTGATGTTTACAGAGCAGAAACAGGATGAAGTGAAAGTGGGAGATGAACCTGGCCGCCTAGATTGAGAAGGAATGGTGAGCACAGAAGCTGGAGCTGTAGAGATGAGACAACACAAGAGGCCTAGAGGTCAAGTGATAAGGGAATGAGGAGAGAGGAAAGGTGGCATCTCTGCCCAAAGCTTGTCTGGGAGACGCAGCTCCATTCCCAACTTCCACCTTGCCCAGAGAATCCTGCCAGAGCACCCCGGCCTGCTGTGTGACCTCAAACAAGTGCTTGACCTCTCTGAACCAGCAGCGAAGGAAAACCTAGGCCTCAGTGACACCTCCTGGCTTCCCAGCAATGACACTGCCGGATCCTCCAGGCTTTCATCATCTTCCAGGCTGCTCCCGGTTCAGAGATTAATTTGTTTACTCCCTTGCCTGGAGATGAACCGAGAGAACTAATCGTCCATCAGCCACAGCTCCCCCCACCCTGCACCGCCCAGCCCCTGAATGTCCATTTTCTGGTAAAATATGTCCTTGCTGCTGCCAAGGCTGCTTGGAAAATGCTAATTTTATCCTCGAATTAAAATTTGTTCCCTTACCCTCATTTTAATAAAAATGAAGTGTCCAGAAACATTGCCATGGTGCGGAAGAGAAAGATCCAACATAATTTTTAAAATGCCTTCAATCACGCTGCTTTCTGAACGCTCTGTCCTCTCACCCTGACCCCCACCCCTATCTTCCTACCTCCTGAGGCAGCATTTACATTTCTTAATAACCCTTCATTAATATTCATGAGAAGGGGCGGGTAATAATGGCTTGAGCACACCGCACTAATTCAATTTCCACCCCCTCGGCCTGTTTACTTAATCGCCAAGGGACCCAGGTTACTCAGTATAATTATTTATTCGGAATTAGATCTGGAGGCATCTGGACTGGAAACAGGGAACCGGGAGCAAAATGGAAATCTAATTCTCTTTGTCTTGCCCTCCTAGCCGCCTCCTCCTGACTGTCTGCCAAGGCTCCAGGCAGCCAGCAGGGCCTGGAGGACAAGCCTCAGGGCCAGTAGGGCTGTTCCTGAAAAGCGCTGGCTTATGCCAGGGTTCAATGCGTTCCAGATGCTCTGGCCCTGGCATGGAATCTCTCATCAGCTGTGGCCTAGGGGGTTATTGCCAGTCCCCCCGGGTGGCCAGGCTACGTCCCAGCTGAAAGTGTGTCCACAGTGGGGCCTCCCGGGGGTTCTGGGGGCTTAGCCCAAGCTGGACATTTAACGTGGCCAAACACTTGATCCCAGTCCTTTGTAGAGGTGAGATCTAAATAATGCCTGCATATCATTCACCTCCAGCTTAGCTGTCACCTCCTCCAGCTCTCTAGACTAGGTTAGGTTCTCCAGTATACACTTCCTTTACAACCAGGATGTGGGTGTTCTCACAAAATCATTTCTAATTTTTTTTTTTTTGGGGGGGGAGGTTCTTTCTCCCAATAGATTGCCAGCTCCATGGGGGCAGGTCCCATGGCTGTCCTGGTCACCCCTGACCCCCAGCATCTAGCAATACCCGGAATAGAGGAGGTGCTTGACAAATATTTGTTGATTGGTTGACGAGCTGATTCTGGAGCCTTCAAGGCCTTATCTGCAAAGTGAAAATAAGAATATCCACCTTGCAGGATTCCGTGACTGCAGTGTGGTGTAGAGAGAGTCAGAGGATTTCAGTGTGAAAGGTGCAAAGCTTTGAGCCCAGTCAGTACCTACACATGATAAATGCTCAGTTAACCTGAGAGGCTGTTATTATTGTTACTGTTATTTGGCTGGTTTGGGAAGATTCAGGGAGCCCTTTCCCAAGTTCGCACAGTGAGTAAGGTCAAACTTCAATCTTGACTTTGCCCCTTAAAAGCTGGAGGACTTTGGCAAGTTGCTTAACTTTTATGCGCTCGGTTTCCTCGTCTGTCAACTGAAGATGATAATGGTGATCATCTACGGAATTGCCAACAAGACTCAGTGAGGTCCCTTATGGAAGCAGATACAGAAATTCAATAAAAATGGCTATTGTTATGGCAGATGTGGCAGGTGGTAGTCAAAGCAGGGGAATGGCATGAAGGTATTTATCCATTAGCTCATTTATTCATTCATTCAACACGTACTCATAGTCGCTGGTCCCTGCTAGGTGCCTGGCCCAGGGCCACGCTCTGGGCGGGAGCAGAGGTGAAGACCATGTCTCTCCTTCCCACCAGGAGCTCTTGGCTGATAGGAAGGGTGAGACAGGCAAGCCAGGCACTGGCACATCAGCGAACACCAAGGCCCTGAGGGGTGTGGGAAAGGTAGCTCCCAGCTCTGGGGTTTAGGGAAAGGAAACTGGAGGGAGGCATCCGGGGCAAGAAGAATTTGGACCAGAGTGAGGAGGAAGAGCCTCCTAAGCAGAGGAACCAGCGGAAGTAAAAGCCTGAAGATGGGAATGTTTTGTTTCTTGCAGCTGAAACATCCTCGACCAAGACACTTCTGCCTGTGCGCCGCTGCTCAGACTGCACCTCTCCGCCTGCACGCTCACCAAACTCCTCCTCATCCTTCAAAGCCCAGCTCCAATAGACTCCCACACCTCCTAGCGAGCCACAACTCTGTCTCCAGCACTGTGTTCCCAAGACTTCTCGAGTAGTATTTCCTGCTTACCAATGTCCCCAGTCCTTGCTTTCCTGCCACCCTGACACGTGTTGCAGGGGGAGTTGAAACCTGCAGGCTGCCTCTCCCAGGCTTCTTGAATGGCTGGCTTCCAGCTGGGCTGAGTCAGTGGGAGGCACTGGTGGGAGATGGGAAGGCAGGAGGAAGGGAGAGGCCAGGGTTGTTTTCCCTCTCAGCCTTAAGCAGCATCTCTAGCAGTGGCTGTGTCTCCTCCTTCCTCCAGCTGTCCTGTAGCTTCATTGTTTCATATTCCACTAAATGACCCCACTCATAAGCTGTCCCTTAGGTCAATGGGTGGTGGTGGGGCTCCAACTGTTACTCATCTTTGGGCTGCTTCACTTCTGCCAGTTGGCTTCTTAGCTCTTCCATCACTTTTCATTCCCTAGATTAAAGTTGCTCTTTAGTAAATATTCATGTGTTTCCTGATTGGACATTGACCAATATACTTTGCCACCAGGCTATGAGCTCCTGGTGAAAACGGCACCATCTTGTATCCTCAGGGTCTAGACACAGAGAAGCTATCGAAGTGTGAATAAATGGCCCTGGCTGGTGTGGCTCAGTGGATTGAGCACCAGCCTGTGAACCCAAGGGTCGCTGGTTCAATTCCCAGTCAGGGCACATACCCAGGTTGCAAGCCAGGTCTCCAGCCAGGTCTCCAGCCAGGTCTGTAGCTGGAGGCAGGTGAAAGGCAGCCATACATTGATGTTTCTCTCCCTTTCTTCCTCCCCAACTTCCCCTCTCTCCAAAAATACTGAATTCAATCTAAAAAAAAAGTGAATTAATGATTTGAGGAATGAATTAATGAAATGTGATTGCATGACTTTTCTAGAGAAGAGGCATCAAGAGAAAGAATTTCTCCCTGAGGTGCATATACATTTGTATTAGAATGACACCAGTCATAATGATAATAATGAAGTGCTTTGTAAACTGGAGAAGGCTTTATAAATAACTCTCCGCCTCTCAAGTTCTTTGCAAAGTGTAAAGTTCTCTGTCCACATTGGGCTGTACTTCTTCAGCCCAGCTGTGTTCCTGCTGCTGTGGCTGTGAGCTGGGAGGTTGCAAGAAGAAAGGGAAGAAAATGTATTGGAGGTAATAGCTCAGCTGAAGAACAAAAGGCAGGGGGAGCCCAGGGAATAGCAAATGATTTCATCATCACAGCCTCATTTAGAAAAGTCCCTGCCTCCCTTTCTGCCTCCAAAACACCTGCCTTCCAGGTGCCCAGCCAAGTCCCTTCATTAAAGTTTCTCAGAACTGGGGCTGGGTTGGAAGATGGTTAAGACTGGTCAGCTTGTCTGCCAGACAAGGAGTAAAGGCTGTGGGAGGGGGCATTTCTCACTGTCCCTTGTGAACAGCCCGGCAGAGGAAACCTGGGATTCAGAGAGAGTGAGTGAAAGGGAGTTTCAGGGTTGCCTTTCTTAGGTTATGCTCCCAAAAAGAAGAGCCTGAGACAAGGATTTGGGTACAAGTGACTTGGGGAGGGGGTGATCCAAGGAAGCAGGAGTGAGGAATTAGGGAGACAGGGAAGAAACGGGTCACTGTGGTGGGCAACTGGGGGGGGGCCCTCTGAGTCCTGGGTAGAGTTGTTCATCCAGGGGACAGGAGGCTGGGGTGCACTTATCCACCGACTCCTGTCACCACAGGGGCTGAGCACTGCTGGGGGGCATTAACATGCTTGTACCTCTGGGCTGTGCCTATGGGTGGGCTGAGCAAAGGGCCAAGGCTTTCAAGAAAGCCTCAAGGTGGAAAAAGGGCGCATGAGGAAGGGACGCCACCAGTGTGCGTGGGCACTGTACACCCCAGCTGCGGCTGAAGGGTTGGGCATCCACAGCATCTTTCACCCTCTAATGCCCGTGATGTTCTTCAGCCTGAGTGCCCAAGCTCCATGACCCTCTCCCTCCCTCCCTCCTTTCTCCCTTCCCTCCCTCCTTTCCTCTCTTCCTCCCTCCCTCCCTCCCTCCCTCCCTTCCTTCCTCCCTCCCATGACAACAGCTGCTTAATGCCGGGCAGCCCCCACACCAGCCTCCCCCCACCCTTCCTGTTCCCCTTTTCCCATTCTCCTGAACAAGGAGCGCATTCTCCCTCAGCCAGCCCATACTGACTATCTATCTACTAAATGCCACATGCTGGGTTAAGCATTTGACACCGATCACAGGCTGGAATCTCCATAACCAGAGTTCAAGTGCAAGATATTGATCAGGGACCAACACCTGTAAAAGAAAAGGTAGAAAGCAGACTTGGAAAGGTGGGGAAGCCAACAGACACTGGCTCTACAGAGCCTCAGCCAGGCCAGCAGGGAGCTCTGGAATGAGAATTTCCTGGACAAGCCTGTAAACCCCTGGCTCAGGTGCTGGGTGCAGGCTGCCCTGGGCAGGAGGGGACCTCAGGTAGGGCTGAAAGGGATGACAGCTGGGGACTGCTGACTGCACTCCCGACCGGGCAGCAAGCCCTTCCCTGAAGGGCTGCCTGGCAGTGCCCATCTGTCTACTACAATAGCCACAACCTAATTGAACCCCCACGCCCCCCGGCATCTGTGCGGGAATTAACTAACCTATTTTACAGATGAGTTCACAGAGGTTGAGCAGAACCTAAAGCAGCTTCCAAAAAAGAATGTTTGAGTTAGAACGCAGGTCCGCCCACAGCCAAAGTTTTATGGATTCCTCCCCCTGCTATAGAGGTCCTCTGCCTTGGGGATGCACTTTTATCCATTTGCCAACGGAGGCTGGATGGGGAGCACCAAGGATGATTTTCCCTGAGTGTCACCTCTACTGTGTGTCCTTAGCCGCCAGCCCCCCTTTCCCTCATTTTCCTTTAGGACCCTCCCCTCCCCTCCCCACTCTCAGTCCATGTAGTTCCAGAGGGGCTCCGCCTCCGGCTCCAGGACAACGGGCGTGAGTCAGGCTAATCCAGTCATCGCATGGTGTTTCCCTGGTCTGACTATTGGCTTATGGCTGGCACACAACTGGAGGGAAACCAGTCAGAGTGAATTCGAGGACTTTCGCAGGAACTGCCAGAGAAGTCTGGCCCTTTCTAGCTGCCCTCAAGCCCGTAACTATCGAACTGGAGCTGCTAATATGTTTCAGTTATTCATTGCTGTGTAACAAACAATCCCAAATCTTAGTGGCTTAAAGCAAGAATGATTTTGTTTATCTCTGAAGGTTCTGTAAATTGACAGAACCTTCTGTCATGTGTGCTTCTGTCCCACATGGTGTTACTGGGGTCACTTGAGCAGCTGCATTCAGCTGTGGCTGGACTTAGAGGATCCAAGAAGCAATAATGGGAGTGGGGTCCACCCAAGGTGCAGGCAATAAAGGGAAGCATTAAAACCCCACTCCACTGGGCCAGAGCACCATCCCCCTATTACAAAGGCCTCTCTCAGGTTCTGGAACCTTTGTGGTGACTCTTAGCTTTTTCTCCCATAAGGTGTATCATTTTCCCAGAGCTCTCAAGTGGTCTTTAGCATGATTCCCTATGTTCTTGCACAGCATGGCAGCAGGATCCCAAGAAGACACATTGTAAGAGGCCAGGGATAAATGGACAAGTGCTTATGAAGCACGCAGATGTCAATATTCCATTGTCCAAAGCCAGTCACATGGTCAAGCCCAGCATGCAGTGCAGAAGGAAATTCACAGGGGCATGGATCCTGCCTGGCATGGTGTCCTGGGGGACACCAATGGGACAGTCTACCCATGTGCGTCTTAACACCTGGAGAGGAGGATCAGAGAGAGCCTTGAGCTGCCGGGGTGTTGTCACACAGGCTTTTTAAAAGAAACAGATATGCCCTAATTGTAATTTCAGATGAGTATATTAAAGGGACTTTTTACAAAGGTGTCAATAGTGTTGAGGGAGTTCAACAAAGGATGGTGCTGTTCCTCTGGCCTAGTAATAATGGGGACTTGAGGACCCCTAGGTCTGAAGGGGAAAGCAGAATGTGGTTGCTAGAATCCAGAAAAGGCAGCTGTGGCTTTAAGAGGAAGCTGCCTAATAGGAGCCCGGGGCCTTTGGTAGAGGGATCTGAGAGGGAAGAACTGAGAGGGAGAAATAGCCTATCTGCCTTCACCTTCTCCCTCCCTTGATCACCTGCCATGGCTGGTGGGACCCCACCAGAAGCCAGAGGGCAAGGAGGGCTAGCTGTGCAGTTCACTCAGGTGAGCCTCCATGCCACCAAGCAGAATGGGCAAGGCTAGAGAGCAGATCTGCAGGGCCTAAGGAACATTCTTGGCACTAAGGGCCATCCTTGAGGAACCTGAAAATGAAACGACACAGCACAGGACAGAGAGCCCAGGTGGAAAGACCAGATCCTGAATCTATTACCTGGGCCCCTGAATCTAGCAGAGCCTAAAGCAGTTCTGTTCCTGGGATCTCTAGCTACATAAGTTCATACATCCTCTTTGTTTGGGCCAGGGTGGATTGGTTTCTGTCTCTTGTAACCAGAAGACTTCTCTGATAGATGTATCCCATTGAGGAGCCCTTCCCCTGCGTCAGGGTCCTCAGGGGTCCAGAGGGCAAAGCACAGTGCAGGTGAGCAAACCGAGGCTCAGGAAGGGTCAGGGACTTGGTCAGGGTCATCTCGTTCATTAGTGGCAGGGATGAGATCTGAACTCGGCCCAGTCTCAAGTGTCCTAGCCACATCTAGCCATTCTCACTACCCGGAAAATGCCACATTCCCTGGCCTGTGGGTCTGCACTGGGTTGAATAGTGCCCCCCTTAAAAAATACATGTCTGAGTCCTAACCCCAGGTATCTGCAAATGTGACTATTTAAAAATAAGGTCTTTGGCTCTGGCTGGTGTGGATCAGTGGATTGAGCACCAACCTGCAAACCAAAGGGTCACTGGTTTGATTCCCAGTCAGGGCACATGCCTAGGTTGCGGGCCAGGTCTCCAGTTGGGGGTGCTCAGGAGAGGCAGTCACACATTGATGTTTTTCTCCTTCTCGCCCTTCCCTTCCCATCTCTCTAAAAATAAATAAATAAATATTAAAAAAAAAAAAATAGGGTCTTTGTAAATGTAATTAAAGATTTTGAGATAGCATTCCTAGATTTAGTGTAGGCTCTAAATCCAATGACAGTTTCCCTTATAAGAGAAAGGAGGAGACCAGAGACAGAGACTTGGAGGGAAAGACCAGGTAAAAACAGTTTGGAGTGATATGTCTATAAGCCAAGGAACACCAAGGCTTGCGCACAATCACCGAAAGCTAAGAAAGAGGCGTGAAACAGGTTCTCTCTCAGGGCCTCCCAAAAACACCAGCTCTGCTGATCCCTTGATTTTAGATTTCTAGCCTCTGGAACTGTGAAAGAATAAAATTTCTGTTGTTTTGAGTACCCAACTCAGTTACAACAGCCCTGGGAAACTAATACACCGCCTTTGCATATAGCATTCCATTTGCCTGGCCTAGGATTCTCTTTGATTCCCCAAACCTCCACACCACTCTGTAATTTGAGGCTTATTATACACAAATCTGCAGAGAAGAAAGGGGACTTTGTATGTCTTAGCTCAGAGGACACCTCCTCCAGGAAGCCTTCCTTCTGTCCCTCTCTGACCTCTGATTCCACAGTCCCCTAGACTGTCTCTGCCACAGCTGTGCTGGAACTGTATGTTCACATGGCTTGCTTCCCACTCCTCTCTGTACTGGGCACTTCTCAAGGGCAAGAACTGTGCACCATTCCTCTTTGTGGCTGCAGCTGTACCTAAAGCAGGTTCAGGCACAGGAGGGCTATTCACTAATGTTTGCTGGGTGGATAAATGAACGGGTGTTCCCTTCCCCTTTAGTTCTGCTCCACCTCTGGACCCCAGCCCCTTATAGGAAAAGCCCTTGCTGAAAGCATGTGTGAAATAGCTTGAGGTCACTAATGACAGGTGGGGGTGGGACACCCACCCTTGAGTCCAGCCATACCTCAGCGCAGCCCTCCTGCCTGAGATCTGAAGACCCTGTCAGAGGTGTGACAAACAGCTTGGCTGATGGCTTATAATGTCAGAAATGATGGAAACAGGGAGGCGATGGCTGAAAGAATGGGTTGGGGACGCTTGTCATAACTTTATTTGTGGGAGGTGAGTTCCTGTCGGCTGGGTGATGGATGGTGGCGGGGCAGGCACAAAACAGACCCTGCCACTGCATCTCCCCTTCTCTCTAAGCCAAATGACTTTGGGGATGAAAAATGACTTTCTTGGGAAAACCAGGGAGAGGGGAGCTTCAGGGGAAGGGGGCAGTGTGGTTGGCACCTTGGAATGACTTTTGCTTTCCTTGCTGAGAGTTGAGTTTTGCCTAGTGCAGCCTGGTAGTTTCTTTTCTTCCTCCCTCCCTCCCTCTCAGGACACGTTGCCTGCCTTAATCCTCAAAACTGCCTGAAAAGAAATGTATTCCTTTAAAGATGAGGAAGCCGCGGCTTGGTGAGAGGAACAGACCTGGGATTGGAACCTGGGTTCAAGTACTTTACAGCCTGACTCCTCTCAGAACAATGTAATAAAGACCATATAAGTAGCATTGTGCCAAGTTCCGAGGAAGCACAGTGAAGAGAACAATTAATCTGATGGGGAAAAAGTCAGAGAAGACTACCCAGAAGAGATGATATTTCGGATGATTCTTGAAGGGTGAATAAAATGGTAACTGATAGAGAAAAGGGGTAGTAGGTTGTATTGGAAAGCAAAAAGAGAGGAGTAGCATACATTTTGGTTTGCTTACTCCAAACCAGTCACTGACCTCTTTCTTCTTTCTAACGGGATCCCATTTAGGGGAAGGTAATCTGTCTTTCTACAAATAACCATGGGCTTTATCAAGCCATTCATGAAGCTGCCACTTCCCTTGTGAGTGATTGGTTTGGAAACAGGAATGGGAACAATTCTGACCAATGATATATAAGGAGTGTTACTCAAGAGCTTCTGGGAAAGGTTTTCTTGTCCTGGGAATAAGAAGGTCCCTCTTCTTTTGCAGCATGTGGCTACGTCTGTACCTGATGCCTAGAGGTGTGGCAGCCTTCTGTGAAGTGACACGCTAATGATGACACCACGAAGAAATGGAAGCAACATCATTGAGCTGCTGAATTAATGACCTTGCAGCCATCATATCTTGGAACTTAATCTTTGAGCAGATACATTTCTCTCATTGCTAATCAGCTAAGATGATGACTTCTTCCTTTGCAGCCCAAAGCATCCTGCCTGAAAAAAGAGGTAAAAAAGATAGAAGGTAAGTGGTTGCTTCCACAGCTCAGGCTTGGGGAAGAGCTAAAGCTGAGGAACAGAGCTGGGTTCAAGTCCCAGCTTGGCTGCTTCCTAGCTATGTAACCTTGGGCAAGTTGTTTGATGTCTGCGAGATTCAGGTCTTGGAGATGAGAATAATACATCATAGGGCCTTGATGATTTTTAAAAGTGGACAAAATGGTCGCTCAGCAGAGCGCAGGGTGCACAATAAATACTCACTACATCATACCGGGGGTGGCTGTTACCATTTTTGAACTTTTGACCTCTGTGAAAACCTCTACAACTCACTCCATTCTCGCCCTAAGACTAGACTCATCTGATCCCCACTCACCCACATACAGTTCCCATAGTGACACAGAGAGATCTGACTAAGATCCCTGGGGAGAAGTAGGAGGGGCCATAGGAGGAGGTTGCCCAGGCAATGGAAAGCAGGCTAGGACGGGAGTGGCTGAGAAGCTGATGCCTCCAGAGCCAATGGAAATAAAAGGAGGGCGGGCCCTTTAGCTGGAGAGCTTTTCTGGCTCCCGAGCTGGCTCTCGAGGCTCTCCTCCTTGAGCATGCCTGAACGACCGTGCTGCAGCTGCCTGCATTTCCCAACAGCCTTTTGTTTGGGAAGGAACTCTGGGCACAGCCTCGGATCAGCTGGCCTGGCAGAGAGCGGCAGATTTATTCTTTGGGAGTTCTAGCGGGAACAAGCTCTGAGGCGGAAGCCTGCCATCCTTCTGGAATGGAGTAGCTTTTGTGTATTATGTTTTAGTTTGTAAATTAACCCTACAGAAACGAACAGGGGCATCCATAGGAGACCCCGGGGTTATGGGTTTAGCCTTAGTTGATGGGTTTAAGTGACTGAAGCTGTGACTTGATATGCTTAAGGGACTGCATTTGCTTAAAGACTTTTCCTTTATCACCAAAACCTCTGCCTCTGGAATTTTGCCTAGAGGGTGGCCGCAGGCAGAGAGGGACCCCAGCTTGATGGTTTGGTAACCACAGCATTGGCAGTTAGGGTTCTGGGTCTTGAAATTGCATTCCTGATTCTGGAGCGGGAGAAGGGAAGTGTTGGGGCCAGGTCTTGGCACTGGCCTCGGCATGACCTACTCTGACAGGCGTTATTATGGATTGGGTTGAGGTTCTGCAGCCATAGATCAGCCACAGACTTTCCCCTTGGCCAGGGCTGCTTGGATCTTCCACATCTCAAGCAACTAAGTTATTCTGCATCTCAACGTCCTTGATAGTAGTGGAAAGCAGGTAACACCAAAGGGTATACTAGGAAGAAGGAGCAGCCTGTTGGCCCCAACCTGGGCCTTATGCACAGTATAGCCAGCAGGCAATGAAGCCTGGGCTGCCCCACACCATCTGGGGCTCCTTGGCTTGGCTTGAGGTTTTGCTCCTCCTCCTTGCTCTGACTCTGTTTCTCTACCATTGTGGTTTTCATTTCTAAGAGGCATCCCTTGGACTTAGTGCTGAAATCAAAGTCAGTATTTCCTGGCGCCAAGGACGTCCATTTTTGTACAGAGCCTACTTTCATCCTGCCATGCTCTTCCCTTGTCTCCCCGCCTTCCTCTGAGCCCACCTTCTGGGAACCATGCCTCCTTTCTCTATCCTTACGGTTCCCGAAGGAGTGGGTATGTTTTTACTTGGTTCCATCCCTCAGGCCATAGTTAATTGGGCCAAAGGTGAACACCCAACCAAAGCTAAACCAATCAGGAGCTTTTTATTAGATGTTCAAACCTAGGGGGCAGAGCCAATCTCTTTCCAAGGTACAAGTTGTGGGATTTAAATCTAGAGGCTACAGGTAGTGTGCATGCTTCTACTCTGTGCTCTGTGCTCGGAATCAGGGTGTAGTGGGAGAGAATGGGAGAGCGGACGCAAACGATGGTGAGGTGGCACAGGAAGCCAGCCAGCCACGGGGTTATCTAGCAGGACACACTGTGGGCACCTGAGGCTTGTCCCACTGGGGCCACCTCTGGGAGCCAGTGAGCAAAAACTGAGCTGCAGGGTATTTAAGGACTTACTCCAGGTGGCAGGGTCAACCGACGTGGCGGAGGCAGGCTGCAACCCCAAGAACGCCTGTCAGAGGGCTCAGAGTTCTCCCTCCCGAGGTAGTGTCATGGAGACAGGACTGCGGCCAGGGCTGACAGCTCCGGGATGGGTTTCTGGCAGCTCAATCCTTGCTCTCCAGCATTGGCTCAGCCAAGTGTGGCAAAGCATTTGCGTCCCCTTTTGCCCCCCTTCCCTCCTCTCTGCTCTCCCAGACCATATTTCCCTGGGGCGCCTGTTACCCGCTTTCGGAGCAAAGTCATGCAGAGGCGGTTCAGGGGTGGTGCAAGCTCAGCGGTTCTGGTATTGTTTTTAATTCACTATTTTGTCCCTGTGCGCCAGCCTCCTTTATTGGATGAGAACGCTGTTATTGGATCCTGCCCTGCAGGAGGAAATGCAGGCTTCCCTGGGCGAAGGCAGCGAAGTTGTTCTAGAGTCTGGTGAGTCAAGGCAGGGCGAAAAGACAGCAGAGAGTCTCAGAAAATCTGGCGGTTACAAGCTGTTCTGTGACATGCACAAAAATATTAACATATGTATTCTTGACCTTTCCCCTTGCCCCCTCCCTTCTAGGGAGGACAAAGCCCAGGAGGCAGCTTCCTCCCTTTGCTGCACATTCACTGTACAGCTTGGTCCTGCTGCTTTTACCTGCACTTTCTCCAAGTCCAGTGTCACTCAGTTCAAATCCCAGCACCTCCAGCCAGGACAGCTAGTCTACCCCATCCTCTCCTGTTGCCTGGAAATCCATTATCCTTAATGATAAGACTGTCTTATTTGGGATCTCCTAATAGCATGAGATAAGGACTCAGATGTACAGAGTTTATCTGTGGAGTGTTCCCAGGAAACTGGCAGGAGAATGAGTAAGTCAGGGAAGGGAAGGCAGCCAGTCAAGACTGGTTGTATTGTGGGCACCTGGGGCTTGATCTGACTGGAAAGCCCTGGTCCAGAGTTACCTCACCTGAGGAATGAGGGAGCTGGGTATTTATCTGCTGAGTCCCATCAAGATGAGGGCTGTTCTGGATTGAGAAATGGGGAGGGTTATGAACTCCCTGGCACCTCTGACCTGCTCCATAGGCAGGCAAAGCCTGTTCCTGTGGTCAGAGAAAGTCCTCGGTGAAGAAACACAGGTTCTGGCATTTGGAACTGTGCTCTGTACACTACAAAGTAAGGGCTAAGGCACATGGGTGAGAGGCACTACCAGCACGTCTTATATACAGACACATTTTTTGACTTAAAGCCCCCTGGTGGCTTCCATGTAAAGACCCAAATCCTCTTCTCCATTCTACAAGGTCTCATTGGGCTGGCCCCTGCCCATCTCTGCTGCTTCACCTTACCCCAATCTCCCCCTTGCTCCCTGGGCCCCAGCCATCCTGGCCTCTTCTCTGTTCATCAGTTGTGCTTTCTCTCACCACAGGACCTTTGCACATGCTAATCCTGATGCCTGGTCCTTCCATATCACCTAAGAGTTCCTACGCATCCTTCAACTTTCTAGGCAGCCCAATGTCATCTTGGGTAGAGCCACAAAAAGAAAAGAACCCAGATGCCTGAGTCAGTGTGTGGAAGAAAGGCCAGATGCCAAATATCCACATTTGACTATCTTATAAGCAAGAAGTGAACATCCATTTTGTTATTTATTATAGCAGTTAGATTATTTTGATTAATACACTATTTTTGCCCACATTTTACAGATGATGAGAAAGAGGCTCAGAGAAGTGAAGTGACTTGTTCAGGATTGCATAGCCAGATATGGCAGAGCCAGATTCTGGGTCCAGAATGTATACAAAATATAACTGATGCTGCTTTACACTTGGAAGGTTTTTAATAAATACTTGTTGAATGAGTGCAATGAAGAGTTTTGGTTCCGTAGCCTTTATGTTAAGAATCTAGGGGAAAAGTAGTTCAAAAATAAATGAGAGTAACAAAAGAAAACAAAACAAAAATGCATGGGTTTCCTCCACTATGTTGTAAGTTTCTGGAAGGCATATACCTTCCTGTCCTCGTTGTAAAATCTTACAGCATCTGGCATAGTACTCGGTACATTATAGGTGCTCAAACATAGTGGCTCAATTGAACCCTACAGAGTGGAGAAATACTTTGAAACCTTTGACTTTCTTGCAGAATAGCATGAAAAATGACAAATTTTTAATTTTCAAATGAGTAAATTGTATAATTTTATGCCAAAAGCAAATACTAGCTTGTACTAGGCTCTGCCATAAAGAGAGTAAGCTGCATGCAGACTGGTGTGGCTCAGTTGGTTGGAGCACTGTCCCGTAAACTGAAAGGCTACAGGTTTGATTCCCAGTCGGGACACAAGCCCAGGTTGTGAATTTGGTCCTTGGTTGAGGCATGTATAAGAGGCAACCAACTGATGGTTTCTCACATCTCTCTCGCTCTCCTTCTCTTTCCTTCCCTCTCCCTTTATCCTTCCCCTCTTTCCTTTTTTAAAAAAAGATTTTATTTATTTATTTTTTAGAGTGAGGAGAAGGGAGGAGAAAGAGAGGGAGAGAAACATCAATGTGTAGTAGCCTCCTGAGTGCCCCCCATTAGGGACCTGGCCTGCAACCCAGGCATGTACCCTGACTGGGAATTGAACCAGTGACTCTTTGGTATGCAAGTTGTTGCTCAATCTACTGAGCCACACCAGCCAGGTTCCTTCCCCTCTTTCTAAAATCAGCAAGCATGTCGCTGGGTGAAATTACCAAAAATAAATAAATAAATAAAAATAAAAGCCACCAAACATACTTCTATTCATAAACTGCTCTAAACCCACCAGGCCTCCACAACTGGATTTTGGGGCAGCTGGGCCCAGTTCCTGAAAGTGTTCACAGGAGCACAATTTGAGCTAGTTGGAGTAGAAGGGGTCAATTAATTAACGGACAAGTTTCTATTTTCATATTTGCTAGTTAGTGGCTTAAAACCATCTAGTGGCCTCTTCAGAGCAAGCTACCAGGACTCTGTGTGTTTTTGTATTAGCTTCATTCCTATCTCTGTTTTATGCTCTTCTCTCTCTCTCTCTCTCTCTTTTTTTTACATGTTCTTTTAATTTATGCTACCTTGCTGTGTTTTATGTGTCTGATGTAAGCTATCTTAAATCCTTGCTGGAATAAGGTAGTGGTATAAATAAAAATATATAACATAAATATAAATATAAACTGTAACAACCTCTGTAAAACCTATTCCTAAAATACCAACAGTGGTTGTTTATCATGGAGAGAAATAGGATGATTAGAGGTGTGTTGTGAGTGGGGGGCCATGCTGTACATCCAAAGGGGACAGGCCTATGTAATTTACAAGGCCCAAGATGTAGCATTACAAACAACTTTAATAAAGAGCATGATCATAAAAAATTAGTTTTATTTTATTACCTCTTGATATTTATATAGTTTGTTCAGGATAGAAATAGAGAAAATACAAATAAACAGAAAGGAAATTAAAGCCACTCAAAGCCTGCTATTTGGAGATCATCATCATTAACATGCACTTTCAGAACCTTTGCATCTTTTTCATGTAAGATTCAGAGAGGGGGACCCCGCAGACTGAACGGAGCTTAGGGTCTGATGGGCCAGATAATGGGGGAATGAAAGGAAGAGAAGGAGTGAAAAGAAGAGGAGAAAGGAAAGAAGGAGGGGAAGTGAGCAGTCCGGGGTTGGGGCTGGGGAAGAAAGAATCTTTGTGTGTGGTCACCTGAGGATAGATGGGGGAGTGGGAGGATATGACAGTGTGTCTACCATCTGATCGACACAGGGCATGAATGCCAGAAAAGGGGATTCACTGAGCCCATCTTAGAGTCTCCAACTCCTTCAAATCAGTGGTTGTCTGATCATCCCTCGTCTGACTCAGGGATGAAGGCTGATTCTTATAGGGAGAGTTGCTGTGGACGTAAAAGGTAAATGCAGGGTACAAGCAGAACTGCCCTTGGGTCCAGGTGACAAGTGTCACTTAGCACTGAAGAGAGATGCCTGTACCCCATAACTCCACAAGACAGTCTGGACCCTGGAGGTGCAGGTTCTGGAGTGCCTGATTGCAATGTCCGGGGCAGGGCAGCAGTGGCAGGGGTAAGGCTCCCCTTTAAGTGACTTGGGGGCAGTAAGTGCCAGTGAAGAGGCCAGAGCACAGGATCCCTGGAGAGGACATGGTCATATGCACTCCCAGAAAGAACTCCATCGTTAATGAGGGCTGGGGCCTACGCTGGCGCAAGTGGGAGGTCTAAGTCAGAGAACATTAATTCTCGTTATTGGGACATCCTTTATATGCTCAAGATGTCAGGCTTGGAAAAATTTAGGTCCTTTATTAAATATATTCTCATACATGGACATGTATGGTTTATTATTTTTTCCCAAGCAAAAATTTGAGATTTCACTTGGAGCAACAAATTTTCTGAAACTTCTAAAGCATTGACATAATGATCACTTTCTTAAGGTGTGTTTCTCCTAACACTGCTTCCCCCAGATACTAATAAGTATTACATGACAAATGGCTTCTGTGGTCCAGTGGGCTCGGAAAACATTGGGTGAAACAAAGTTAAACAGGTTTCTCCCTCCAGGGCTGCTCAGGGCTTTTAATATACTAACATGCCTTGTGATCCTCTGTGAGAAGGTGTTCATTTAACAGCTGCTCCTGCTGCTGATCTGAGAATCAAGGCCATTCTCTGACTTCATTGAATCTGCCGGGAATGGTTCAGGGAGTCTAACATGTATTAATCAAATGCTTAATTTATCAATAGGTCACAGTATCTGCCAATAACAGGAATGTCACTCGTTGGCACCTAACCTGCTTCGACTGTGTATATCTATTGCTGCATAACAAATTACCTAAAAACACAGGATGTTAAAATGCCAGAGCATTTATTATCTCATTGTTTGGATTAGGAAGCTAGGACCAGTTTAGGTGGATGAGTCTGGCTCCCCATGGCTCATGAGGCTGCAGTAAAAATACAATAAACTGGGCTTGTAGTCATCTAAAAGTTTGACTGGGATTGGGGTTCCATTTCCAAGACAGACCCAATGAACCTCACTTCCCATCATTCATGCCCTGTTAGTCCCCTCCCACAATGAACAGGTCTGGTCTGCCCAACCTAGAGCATATTGCAGAAATGATGGACAGTGATTTCTGAAGCAAGGTCGCAAAGCATTGTGGATTCTATTCTGATCTCTCTTGCTCTAGGGGAATCCAGCCACCATGTTACAAGAACCACTCACAGGTAGCCAGAGATCC
The DNA here is from genome assembly GCA_004026585.1 of Noctilio leporinus. NCBI lineage: Eukaryota > Metazoa > Chordata > Mammalia > Chiroptera > Noctilionidae > Noctilio > Noctilio leporinus. Next base: position 146,299 of record PVIW01002021.1, on the reverse strand, counting down.
ACATGGTGAGGAGTTACTGTGTCTCACTGTCAGCAGGCATCAACCTGGGGGCATGTGAGTGAGCCATCAGCCATCTTGGAAAAAGTAACTGACACCTTGACTACAATCAAAATAGACCTTGCTCCAGAACTATTCTGCTAGGCAGCTTCCAAATTCCTGATCCACAGAAACTGTGTGAGATAATAAATGTTCATTGTTATTTTAAGCTGCCATGTTTTGGGGTAATCTGTTACACAGTAGCAGATGAATTAATACACATCCTTAGTTCCCAAACTCAAAAGACCAATGTCTTTTCACTGATCCCCAATTAGTAGTAGCATAAATAATTATCTCCAACCCTTATTATGAAAGCATCTCTGGATGGTCTGACTTATGAAGATCATTGGTGTGAGGTGTTGATGAAGGGAGTCTCTCAGAATTAGGGGCTTATGAAAATCATTACATTCTTATGAACCATTATGAGCCAGTTTTCATGGCTTTTCCAGCCCTACACATTTTATTGTAGAATCCTTTCATTGTGCAATGGACACAGATGGCCCCTACACTCATCTTTTCTTTCTTTTCTTTTCCTCCTAAGAGAAAGGTCTAGGGTAAGATGATCCCCCTTCCTCTTCCTGATGTCGGTGTGCCTGGCACTGCAGCTACTGCTAGTTGCAGGAGAATAAGAACATGAGTTCTAATGTCTCCATCACCCAGTTTCAACAATTACCATCCAAACCCATACCTGCTCCTAGGTTGGATTATTTTGAAGCAAGTTCAATCATCAAATTATTTCATACAAGGGTCAACGGTTCAATTCCCAGTCAGGGCACATACCCAGGTTGCTAGCCAGGTCTCCAGCCAGGTCCGTCGCTGCAGGCAGGAGAAAGGCAACCACACATTGATGTTTCTCTCCCTTTCTTCCTCCCTTCCTTCCCCTCTCTCTAAAAACAATGAATACAATCTTTTAAAAAGAGATTATAAAGTTTTAATGTGCCTAGAATAATTCCTTATCATTGTATCCATGACTCCAGAGTCCTTACTTGGCTCACAATGTTTCATTGAGACCAATGTCAGCTAGGAGAAAGAATTATTCTATAGCGTTCAGTAATACTCTGTGTCTGAATCCTTAGTGTTAGTACTGTTTGAAAGGCTAACTGAGCCCGAATCCCTGCTGTACCGTGCATAGTCAGACTGGCTTGGGTTGGAGTGTTACCAGTTACTAACACCATGACTGTGACTATGGGCAAGTAATTAAACTCTTTACATTTCAGCTTTCACAACCCCAGGGAGCTGCATTTTGGCAATGAGAGGCAGAGGGAACAGGGACTTCTGAGCTCCTGCAATTGCATTCTGCTCCCCAGAAAACGTATCCCCCTTTCCACTGTCCATTCAGTCAGAGCTTAAATCTAGGAGTCAGGATTTTTCCTGCACTGTCGTGTGTTTCCAATCAGCTCACGATTGCAGGGTAGGAGCTCAGTATTGGTGATAAATATACTTTATGAGTGTTTTTTTGTGGGTGTTTATTTTTAAAGGCTGTTCCAATAAATAATTTACTGAGGCATTGAAAGATGGAGGAAGCGACTCTGATTACATCTTGAAGCACCAAAATCTTGAAGTTTAAGGAACCTAGGCAGCCACAGCTATTTTAAAGCATTCTGAAAGGGATAATTCTTCACCATTACATTAAAAAAATTTTAAAAAGGTTACATACAGCTTCTCGGGTGATGCCCTTTTCCCATCTCTTCTTCTGGATGCCACCCTGAAATTAGCATCATCAGCACGTGCTTTTGGACTGCTTGGTGTATAGCACATAGCTCTTCTTCTTTTTCCCTTGTTAGTTTTTTTTTTTTTTTTTAATATATATAATTGATGCAGTATATTAATTTAGGGGATACAATATAATTATTTTATATTTGTACTGTATATATTGCAAAATGATCACCACAATAAGTTAACATCATCACTATACATAGTTAAAAATATTTTTTCTTGTGATGAGAACTTTTGACATGCACTCTCTTAGCCACTTTCAAATATTAAATACAATGTTATTAACTACAGTCACCATGTTGTACTTTCTATCCCTATGATTTATTTGTACCTTTTTGATCCCCTGCATTCCTTTCACCCACTTCCCAGTCATTCCTGTGTCAGGCAACCACCAATCTGTTTTCCATGTCCCTGAACCTGTTTTTCTGTTGTCTTTCACCTGCCTCCAGCTACAGACCTGGCTGGAGACCCGGCTTGCAACCTGGTTATGTGCCCTGGCTGGGGAATCGAACCAGTGACCTTTGGGTTCGAAGGCTGGTGCCTATCCACTGAGCCACCAGCCAGGACACTGTTGTTTGTCTTTTGTAAGATTCCACATGTAAGTGAGATCATATAGCATTTGTAATTTTCTGCCTGACTTATTTCACTTAGCATATCCATAGATCTTCCAAGCTTCCATTTCCTTATCTTTAAAATTAGAATAGCATATTGCCAGGGTTTAGGGTAGGGATATGAAGATACTTGATAGTATAATGCCAGCAATGAATGAATCAATCAGTGGATTGACTGGATCACTAGTTAAATAAACAACTAAGTTGAATGCCAATTAAGTGTTAGGTGCTGAGGTTATTGTGGTAACACAGCAGTCTCTGGCATTCTGGCGCTTAGAATATGAAAGGAAAAATAGATCCCAGATGAGTAAAGAGAAAGTAAATATAGACATACGAATCACAAGTGCTCTGAAGAGAATGATCAAGAATGCTAATAGAGAATCTTGATGTAGTGACATTACACTGTGACTTGAAGAATGAGTACCCCAAGCCTCATCACCAATGAGGTCCCCAAGGAATTTTTTTTTTTTTTAGAAAATTGGCTTTAAAAAATATTTTATTATTTTTAGAGAGAGGAGAAGGGAGAGAGGCAGAGAAGGAAAGAGACATCAATGTATGGCTGCCTTTCACCTGCCTCCAGCTATGGACCTGGCTGGAGACCTGGCTTGCAACCTGGCTATGAGCCCTGGCTGAAGAATCAAACCAGCAACCTTTGGTTTCACAGGCTGGCACCTTATCCACTGTGCCACCAGCCAGGGCCCCAAGGAATTTTTAATGGACCTTCTCATCAAGGTAAAATTGTAATTATATGGTATTCAAGTTCCACTATGATTAGAATCACCAGATAAAATGGAGGATGTCCTTTAAGTGTCAGTTTCAGACAAGCAACAGAAAGTTTTTAGTCTGTTATTAAATATTGTATGGGACATATTAATACCATGTTTTAGTTGTTTAGCTGAAATTTAGATTGAACTGGGTGGCATATATTTTCATGCACTAAATCCGACAACCCTACCTTCCTATCTTTAAACTTCCCCAGCTACTCTTTCCTGCTTTCCTTCCCACATTTCCTGTACACACCCTGTGGCCTGTCTGCAAGAGATGGTCCAAATTCCATGTCTTTGCTCATGCTGTTCCCTCTGCCTGGGTACCAGCCTCCCACTATCCCCGTTTGGCAAACCCTCCTCATCCTTGAAATCCAGTCTAAATGGCATTTTTGGCAGAGCACATTATCCCCATTCCAGGGTGATCACCAGACCTGGTTCTCATAGGGTTGTGCCTTATGATTCTTTTAAGGCCTGATCCCTAAAACCGCCTGAAAAAGAAAAGGCATAAGGAATGATGTCATTTTTTCCACCTCCCTTTCCGCACCAATTCTCACTCAACTCCTCATAATATTAACATCAAACAATTAGCAAGCTCTGTTCTATTCCAGGCTTGTGCTAAGAGCTTCGCATGAAGCGTACCATGTAAATGCCCCATCATCTTATGAGGTAAATTAAGCTAATGACCACTTCCCAGGCAAGGCAATCAGGTACATAGCGGTGAAGCCACTTGTCTCTGTTTCCAGATCTGCAAATGATTCTCATAACTATATTTTTCTCCTTAGGTTTTCTCCTACATTGACTGTAGATTGCAAGAGGTCAGGTTGTTTTTTTCTTATATATTTATACATCCTTGGAAACCAGAATTGTGTCTGGTATTGAGTAGGCACTCAGTAAACGCTTGTTGAATACTTTACAGATGAAGAGACTACCATTTAGAGAGAAAATAACTTGCCCAAGTGTATACAGGTAGGTAGATGTGTTGGAACTTTGACTAGAATAGCTGAAAAACCAATAACCTTGATTTGTAGCATTTGTTAATTTCCACCATGTAAGTACTCCTACTGTGACTGATTTCAAGCAACCAAGCTGATGTCAATCTGCTTGCAAAGTTCTTGAAAATCTAACCATAGGTTCTTTCAAGCCTGTCTTTACAAGTTGGCTCCAGCATTCCAAGAACTAGGACACACTTCTAAAGGACACACAATTCTAAAGGACACACTCCCACCATTTCTCTATCCTGCTGCCCTGAACAAGGCAAAGTCCATACTTATAGCTAAATAAGAGGGGAAAAGACACTGAGATAACTCAGTTCAAAGCAGATTGCAAGGGTGATTCATTAAAAAACAAACAAACCATAAACTCAATCAAATGCTTAAAACCTTCTACTATTGAACCAATATTCTTAGCACATAAGCCAGTCTTCCTACCATGTCCCACAAGGCTCATTGTGAAACCTTCCCCTCTGTCAGGCACTGTACTAGGCTTTTTGTACTAAGGTTTAATGGTGAAGATGACATATACAATTCCTGCTCTCATGGACCCTGTGTCCAGTAAAGGAGGGTGTGAATAAACCAACAAGCAACCATTAAGTACAAATTATGAAAGCAGACATAAGTGCCATAGAGGAGGTGCTAAGAAAGAATGATAAGAAGAGATTGCTTACATGGGCTGAAGTTGGTTTACTTAAAGAAAATAACATTTGAGACCTGAGGAATGAGAAAGAATTGGGTGAGGTGTGGGGTGAGTGGCCTAACAGAAAAGGAGAGGATTTGGCCCTTTGAGGAATAAAAATAATTTCTGTATAATTACAGTAATGAGGAGCTGGGGAGGATGGTTATAAATATGGTTATGGTCTGAATATTTGTGTCCTCTGAAATTCCTAAATTGAAATTTAAACAAGGTGTTGGTATCAAAAAGTGGGGCATTGTAGGGGGTGGGGAGTTGATTAGATCATAAATGTGGAGCCCTCATGAATGGGATTAGTGTGTTTACAAGAGGCAAGAGAAAGCTCCCTTACCCACTTCTGCCATGAGAAGACTCAGTGAGAAGGCAAACTTTAGGAACCATAAAGTGAGCTTTCACTTGACAATGAATCTGCCTGAGCCTTGATCTTGGGCTTCCTAGGCTCCAGAACTGTGAGGAATAAGTGTTTTTTTTTTTTTTTTTTTTTTTTTTTTTTACTTTATTTTATTTTAATGAAAAAGGAAAGGAGTCTTTATTCAAAAGCTACACAATTTTGGAGTAACAGCTTTCCACCTGCATTAGCCACTTAAGCCTATCAACTAAGGCAGAAATCTTTAATTCTTGAGTTCTAGCTTTAATCACTTAAGTCTATCAACTAAAACTGAAACCTTTAACTCTTGAGTTCCCCCTGTTAGCTTTTAATTATCTTATTTCTAAGGTTCACAAACTAATACAACATATGACACAAAAGCCACACACTTTTGGAAGAATGGCAGGCTTCCGCCTCAGTGCCTGTCCACTCTAGCACACCCAAAGCAAAATAACCCTGCCACCCTCTGCCAGATCAGACCAATTCTAGGCTGCGCCCAGAGTTCCTTCTCATATTTAAAACACCATCCTTTGGGAAATGCAGGTGGCTATCGCACGATCGTCCAGACATCCTCGAGGAAGAGCAAGAGAGCAGTTTCTGTTGTTTTAAAGCCACCCAGTGTATGACTGTTTTCACAGCAGCCTGAACAGACTAAGACAAATATAAAACATGAGAGGCAAGTGGCTAACTAACGGCTAAGGGGACTAAGGGACAGGTTTAACACCCTTTTTATGTCTCTTGGGTAGAAACGGGATAATCCAGTTCCCACCAGGCCCTGCACAGATGAATAAGCAGAAGCCCAAAGAGGATAATATGATCAGCAACAGTTTTTCAGCTAGTAATAGTTGTTTGCCCTTGGACAGTATATGTTCTGAGCCAGCATCATCCAACAAAAATGCAATCGGAGCCATCCACAAAGAGAGCCACACATTTAATTTACATGTTCTACCAACCACACTAAAAAGTAAAAACAGCCCTGGCTGGTGGCTCAGTGGATAGGCTCCAGCCTGCGAACCCAAAAGTCGCTTGTTCGATTCCCAGCCAGGGCACGTAACCAGGTTGCAAGCCAGGTCTCCAGCCAGGTCTGTAGCTGGAGGCAGGTGAAAGGTAACCATACATTGATGTTTTTCTCCCTTTCTTCTTCTCTCCCTGCCCTTCTGTCTAAAAGTAATGAATAAAATCTTAAATAAAAAAAAAAAAGTAAAAACCAACATGTGAAATTAAGTTTAGATTTTATTTGACCCACTATACCCAAAATATTTCAATAGAAGTCTTAAAAATCCTGTGTATTCAGTTGGCCAAATAGTCTGCTACAATTTTTTTCCTTTAAAAATGATCCTAGTAGTGCTTAATTGTCTTTAACTTCATGTGAAACAATTTTGTTAGTTTGTATTGTGACAGCTGTCATGTCACCATGATTTAAAAAAAAACTTATCAAAGTTGGTGAATTTTTGTGCAGCCATTTTAATACTGAAAATGGAAGAAAATACCTTAACATTTTCAGTGTATTATGCTTTATTATTTCAAGAAAGGTAAAAACACAACTGAAACACAAAACATGATTTGTGCAGTGTACAGAGAAAGTGCTGTGACTGATCGAACATGTTAAAACTGGTTTGCAAAGTTTCTTGGTAATATTGACATTTTTGCCAAATAATTCTTTGCTGTGGGGGCTGTTTTTGCACTGGAAGACGTTTAGCAGCACTCTGGCCTCGCCCACTAGAAGCCAATAGCGGGAGACAGCCAACATACTCAAAATATTCAAACCAATAAAGTTACTGGAGAAAATGAAATATATACCTTTTATTTTAGGGAAAAAAACCTAACAGGAGTTTTGGGCCAACCCAATATTTTATTTACACTTACAGCACATTTTAAATTCATACTATCCATATTTCGAGTTCCAATTAGCCAAATATGGTTAATTGGATAATATAGTACTGAACAGTGCAGTTCTATGCCTTGGGTTCCTCATCTGAATGAGGGCAAAATTGCATAGGCCCCAGGACCTTAGGTCGGCGGATAAATGCTCCCGGCCCTGCGTTTAGGTCCCTCGCCATAAAATACTGGTTCCTAAGGGCTTTTGGCTCAGAGGACCGCCCTCTTTCAAGTCTCCGCCCCCTTCCAGCTCCGGGCGGAAGCAGCGCTGTCACAAATGCAGCGCGCTTTACGGCAGCGCTGCCTTTAGCCGCAGTGTGTCTGGCCCGCGCGTCCCGCACACTTTTACCTCATTGGCTCTGCGTCCCAGCTGACTGCGCTTTTCGGCAGTGTAGCTGGACTGGCCGCGGAGAGGGCCACGGCTTGGGTGTGAGTGGAGGGAAGGAACCAGAGTTCCTGGGGTTGGCTGCGCCTGGAACCATGGATGTGGGCGAACTTCTGAGCTACCAGGTAGGTGTGACAAGAGAGCTGGACGCCCGTACCCTCACCAGGGGTCGTAGGTTGCAGGATCAGAGTCCCTTCATCTCACCTGTGTCGCGGGCCCTGGTCCCCTCACTGGCATGCCACCGAAGTCCGATCCTGTCATTTCACTTCATTCCCTCTTGAAAACCTCCTGGGCTCTTCAAGTTTATTCCTTCTTAAGGCTCAAGTCCCTTCTCAGCTCCAGTCTGGGCTCCTTCACATCCCACCCTTGGGTCTGGTTCCCTTCAACTCTTCTGATGCCCGCCTTCAGCTCTCTTCTTCGCCACCCACTGAGTTTGTGGTGGTGGTGGGATGGGAGAGCGCTGCTCTTCTTTGCTTTGAGCCCTAGCTTCTCCACTGACCGGCTACGTGGCTTTTTGACAAGGATTTTGCCACCTTTGAGCTGCAGGATTTCCATATTTAAAACGGAGACAGTAATGGCTCTCTAGTAGGGTTGCTTGAGGACTCTATCAACTAATGGATGTGAAAACGAATTTTAAAGTGTAGAAAAGCTGTACCCTATTCTAACTGGGCAGATGTCGGGAAATGTGTGGAAGTCTAACACGGGATGGACCCCTAGGAATCTTCTTGGCCCCTTTGCTCAGGGTACTTGTGAGGAAACAGTGGCCCAGAAGGCAGAAAGGACTTGTCCAAAGTCAATCAACAAGAAGGAACTGGAGTTAGAGCTGAGGTCTCCTGGCTCCCAGTTTAAAATTGTCCTCCCTCTTTTGACTTCCTAAGGAGGCTCCTTATCAGAGGTAGTAGAGCTGTTCTGTCTGATGTTGTCGCCACTAGCCGCCACGTGTGGCTATTGAACACTTGAAATGGGACGACTATGAATTGAGAAGTACTGTGTCAAATCACACTGGATTTTGAAGACTCAGTTTGAACAAAGTACAATTTTTATATTGACTACATGGTCACATAAACCACATCAGTGACATTGATCATTCACTGGGTGAAATAAATTTTGTTTCAATTTTACTTGTTTATGTTTATTTTTAAGTGCAGCTACTCACCTTTTAGTTTGGCGTTAAGATTACACATATGGCTGGCCTCATATTTGTATTGGACCAGCTCTGCGGTACAGAGGGTAGGTAATTAAGAGTTATGAGTCCAGAGCCTCATGTTGCCTGGAATCTCTGTTTTGCAATTAATTGGTGGCTGTAACATTGAACAAAATACTTGTCTATGCCTTGGTTTCCTCATCTGTTAAAGGGGCAATATTGGTACCTACCATATAAGTCTCTTGTGAAGCTTAGTTCAATGCTTGTCAGATAGTAAACATTCAACAAATATTAGCAATTATAGTTGTGCCAATGCCTCCGCCACTGTACAAAGAACTGACCTTGGAGATTAGACAGAAGTTATAAGCAATGGTGAGAAATGGAGCCATGAAGTTTCTCTTTTTTAAGACAGCAATTGAATACGAAAGGAAGGAAATAAAACAGTTGTTGAATGAGTGTTTGTATATATGTTTGGGGGGTAGGAAGGGCCAGCTATTAACCCATGTAATAGTAAAGCTAGAAGAGATTCATTCATTTGCCCAACAAATATTTAAAGGCACTCTGTGCATTGAGTAGACAACATTGAACTAAACAGACAAGGTTCTTGCTTTTGTGGAGCTTATAGTTTGGTGGGGAAAGTAATAAGAGAATAAGTGAGTAAACAAGAATTCAGATTGTGATAAATGCTTTGAAGAGTATAGGTAATACTATCAAACTGCACTGTTTAGTATGATAGCCAATGGGTGGTTACCCATTCTTGGATTGTGGAAATGTGGCTAGTTCGAATTGGGATTTGCTATAGGTGTAAAATACATACTGGATTTCCAAGTATGTATGTATGTATGTATGAAAAAAAATGAATGTAAAATACATTAATAACTTTTATATTGGTTACATGTTGAAATGATAATACTTAGTATATGTTGGCTTAAAAATATTAAAATTGTCACCTTTTTGAAAACTTAATGTCATTATTAAAACACTTAAATTATATGTTTGGTTTGTAGCTTTCAAATGTTTTTTATTAGACAGTGCTTCTACAGAAAATAACCCCTGGGAGTGGGAGACAGGACCTATTACTTTAGATAATATGGTCTGTGAGGGACTCTGTGAGGAATGGACCTTAAAGGACTGAGGGTTGAGAAGGAGCCAGTCATGTGGAAAGGGCAGAATGATCGTAGCAGAGGAAAGAGCACAGGCCTAGGCCACGAAGGAGGGAGCTGGTGCAGCCTGTTAGAGGAGCAGAAGGATTTTTGATGCAGGTGGAACATGGCCAGCGAGCAGGACAATGGCAGGTGATGAAGTTGGAAATGTAGGCAGATGACAGACAATGTAGACCTTCCTGTGGGACATAAGGAGTTTGAATTTTATTTTGAGAGATGTAGATAACCTCATTCATCTACATGTTTGCAGCTGAATAGTGAACTCCATTTTGGTAAAGGGACTTGCCCGAGATTAAGGCCAGATGGTAACAGGGTTGAAAGCAGAATCCTGATCTTCATGTTTCTAGCTCTGTTCATTCCCCAATGCATTATTCATGCATTTTTCTTTGTGAAAGATTAATGTCCACACCGTCTGTTCCTAAAAGATAGTACAGTCTGGAATCTAGTCCATAATCATTCAAATACACCCATCCTTTTGTGGAAGTCATGGGGATCATCTATGAGTTAATGGATACAAAAGCTTGTTGAAAATAGTAGCATTTTATAGATAAGAAACATGCCCACATACCTACATAATCTCCCAAAATTTTTATAACCCTATGAGATGCCATTAAAAAAATTTTTTTTTAAATTTATTTAGAGAGAGGGGTAAGGAGAAAGGTAGAGAGGGAGAGAGACATCAATGTATGGTTGCCTTTCCCCTGCCTCCAGCTACAGACCTGGCTGGAGACCTGGCTTGCAACCTGGTTATGTGTCCTGGCTGGGGAATCGAACCAGCAACCTTTGGGTTTGCAGGCCAGTGCCTTATCCATGAGATGCTATTTTTAATCCCTGTTACATAGATGAGGTGCAAAAAAATACCTATCTCATTGTGAAGCTCCTAACCACTGTACTGACCTATCTGTTTACTCTATGCTAGACACTGAGCTAAAGTGCTATCAGCTAAGTTCTTACATTTAATTCTCAATAGGCCCCTTTGCCTGCCTTTCTTTATAGAAAAGGAAACTCAAGTTTGAGAAGTCAAGCTACCTAACCAAAGTTAGAGAACCAGAACCTACTGAAGACCCATATCTAATTTTCCATTCTGCTTTCAGATTTTTAAGAACTTTCAAAATTGAAGTATGGTACACATATAGAAGAATGGAACAAAGTTGACTGATTTGAACATCCCCGCCCCCAGAATTGGATTCAGTAAACCTCCCATGGGACCTTGGAATTTGCATTCCTAACAAGATCCCAGGTGATGTGGGATCACCTGGACCTAGCTGTTGGTCCAGGCACCACATTTTGAGATCCCCTGGTCTAGAATGTTCTATGTTTCTTTTGATATTTTCTTCAGCTGAGACATTCTCCCTTCTCATGGCCATTAGTTTGCAGGTTTTTTTGAGCTTAAGTTATACTTTTTCCCTGCCATCCACGATATTGAGAGTAAATCACTTAATCTTTCTGGGCCTCAGTTTCCTCCTATGCCTAATGAGGGGCTTAAACAAGTCTCTCTGAGGTCTCTTCTAGCTTTAAAATTCTGTGGTACTAATTTAGGCCAAGAGCTCCAGAGATTTCAAGGGATAAAAAAGCTTGAGGTAATAGAATGAACCAGGGCTGGAAATCTGGAAGATTCAGTTTTAATCCTACCTTTGTCATTACTTATCTGAGTGATTCAGGACAAGTCACTTCCCCTCGGTGTACATCATTTTTAAAAAGTGCTAGAAAATCACCTATAAAATGAGGGAATTGGTTCTTTCCTAAAACTCAGAGTCCAAGGTAAGCAAAGAAAATATGTAATGTCAAGAAATGTTTATTAAAAAGTATTTAACGTTCTTTGTGTACTCACTAAATTTCATTTTGGAGACAACTTGATGGGAAGATCCCAATTTTCTGCTGAGATTGGTTCCTCTAGTAATAGAGTTAGGCAGCAAGGGCTTCTCTCTATAGGTCTTATATCCTTGGCATATGTTAACTATTCATTTGAGGAGACAGGAGAATAACAATGTGGACAGGAGGTGTTGGAAAAAGTCTTAAAGAGGAAACCAGTTATGTTCCCAATATGGAAATGCACTTTTTTGATGCCTTCAGGCTTAGACATCTCATCAGGAAGTGTGCCCAGCCGTTCCTTGGTTGAGAAGTTTTTACCGCATAGGCGCGTGTATGAACTTAAGGGCATTCTTGTTAATACCAATTCTACAGATGGTCTGGAAAAAGTTCTTGCATCCGATGTTTTGTAATAAAGAATTCATATTTAGTACATCCTGGCTCAGTGGAAATGGCTTGCTTTGTGACATGAGAAATACTCTGCTTGAGGCAGATTGGGGTCAGGGACCCTTGGTTTTAGCATTATTGCAGACACCACTCTTGTCACACCTATCAGTGATGTCATAGCACTTGCTTGGATTGCAGGTGCTTATAGGAATCTGTAATCATGCTCCTTTCCCCTTATTCTTTCTGTCTTTTTTGTAATGAAAATAAGCTGACAGGACCAATATTAAAAGAAAGTATAGAGAAGGCCCTGGCTGGTGGCCCAGTGGATTGTCACCGGCCTGTGAACCCAAAGATCGCTGGTTCGATTCCCCAGCCAGGGCCCCTAACCAGGTTGCAAGCCAGGTCTCCAGCCAGGCCTGTAGCTGGAGGCAGGTGAAAGGCAACCATATGTTAATGTTTCTCTCCCTTTCTTCCTCCCCCTCTGCCCTTCTCTCTAAAAATAATGAATAAAAAAATTTTTTTTAAAGAAAAGTTAAGTGTAGAGAAAAGGAAAGCTACTAATCAATAAATATTTTTATATTCCCACAGTCCTTAGGTATTTTTCCTGCCTATAACTATTGTGCATACACTGTTTTATGGTCTATATTTTCAATTTAATATTGTCAGAAATATTTCCTGTCTTTGTGTTACTATTAATGTTTGTATATTTTCAGTTGACTGATAGAGTGACCATTTTCCTCCAAATTGTTCCTTCATAATCCAGTATTTAGGTGGTTTTCAGGTTTTTGTTCTTGGAGATAATATTGCAGTGAATTTCTTTATTCATGTGATGTTTTTCCCTCCTTTCTGGAGGGAAATTACCATGTGTCATATTCTGTGCTAAGTATTGCATATACTAAAATTATTAAGATATTATCTGGACCTTAAAGAATTTCATAATTTGCCCAGGCTGGTGTGGCTCAGTGGATTGAGCACTGGCCTACGAACCCAAGGATTGCTGGTTTGATTCTCAGTCAGGCCACATACCCAGGTTGCAAGCCAGGTCTCCAGTGAGGTCTCCAGCTGGAGGCAGGTAAAAGGCAACCATACCTTGATGTTTCTCTCTCTTTCTTCCTCCCTCTCTTCCCCTCTCTCTAAAAATAATGAGTAAAAAATTTTTTTAAATAGTTCATAATTTAAGGATCAAGGCTGACATTTTAACAACTAACTGTGAATAAAGCACAGTGGAAGGAATGATTGAATGGAATACGCCTACAGAGGAGGTGTATTGATGGGGATGGTTTGAGTCTGCTTGTTGGAGAAAAGGGAGGTGACACTGGAATCTCTATCTTGAAAGAGTAGGAATTCTGTGGGTAATGAAGGAGTCTGAGGAGAATCATTCTTGACTTGGATTAGTGAGAGCAAAAGCATGGGAGTGAAATATTCAGTGCATTGAATAAATGAGGGGGTGGCAGGAAATGATGGGGTCACCCTGCCTATAGTAATGTTAAAAGTAATATATAGTGCTCATTTATTTTATCATTTAAAAATATTTTATCATTTGCAGTGCTAAGAGCAGTGTGTGTCCTGGTTTTACTGCAAGCTTGATATTACTGATTATCATAATTTAATTTTCCCATTAATCTAACAAGTATATAAAGTATTTACATTTGCTTTAATACGCGTTTTTTTCTCATGTGTTTATCATTTGTATTTTTTGCTATCTGCTTAAAGTCAATATAGTTTGTAATTGAGCTTTTCTATTGTGTTTTTTGTTGATGGTGTGCATACAAGAAACATTGGAGGACTGAACACTTGGTGCTCAGATATATTTTTAATTTTTTGGTGGCCCTATTTTCCTTACAAACCGGAGAATGTTATCCTAACCATGATTCCATTTTATGGTATTGTGAAATAGGATCTTTTTGCACTACCATTTAGGCTAGTGCTTTTTGAAACGACTTTTTGTTAGTAGTGGGACTATCAATAACAGAAAAAAAGCTAGTCTCATGTACTATTCCCATTTCAGGGTGTTTTCTGTTTCATCTCCTGATTTTTTCCCTTAAGTTAATTTCCTTCCTTTGCAACCTTTCCATCCTCTTTCTTTCCCCTAGATCACAGGTGTCAATCTCACGTTCACCAGGGGCCACATCAGCCTGGAGGTTGCTTTCAAAGGGCCAAATGTCATTTTAGGACTTTTGTATAAATGTAACTACTCCTTAACAGTTAAGCAAGCTGAGTAGAAACAAGGTGCCAGGCAGAAAGTACCGGGCCAGACAAAACAAGGTGGAGGGCCGGATTTGACCCGTGGGCCTTGTGTTTGCCACCGGTGCCCTAGTGCATTCTTTTCGAACTCCCAAAATACATGTGTGTCGTCTCCTTGCACACTAGACAGTGAACTTAGAGGCAGGGACCAGCACCTAGCAGTGTCTTCCCATTATGGATGCCTCACAAATGTTTAATGATGGAGCAAATGTTAGATGTAAACTCCTTCCAGTTGTGAAGAAGATGCAGCTTGTCTACCTATGCCTCCATCTTGGCCGCTAATGATGGAGTGAATTGCCTTTAAATACGCTCTGGGTTTTCCCCCTTTTGCAATGCTTTTGTTCTAATATCTTATTTGCTCACTGACTTTATCTCTGCTTTCATGTTAGGCATCAAGAGGTTTGGAGTCAAATCTTGTACTTCAGTTTCTGAATTGTCCTCCTCTTATTATATCTTGCTACTCTTGCTATAAAGCCTACATTTCATTTTGAACTAATTTTAAACTTGTAATTTGCAAAATAGTAAGGAGTTTTAATATACTCCTCACTCAGCATTCCCTAAAGTTTAACATTATTTATAACCATAGTACAATGATCAGGAAATTAACATTTAAATACTAGGTAACTAAACTACAGACTTAATTCAGATATCCCCAGTTTTTCCACTAATGGCCTTTTTCTGCTCCAGGATATTACCCAGGATCTCATATTGCATTTGTCATTTTCTTTGTCTTTTATGATCTCGACTTTTTTTTTTTGGACTAGTCAGTTATTTTCTGGAATGTCTAAGACTTACATTCTTGAAGGTTGCCAGTGCCCCCTTTAAGGTCAGAGTTTTTCTTGACTTGTCCATTCTTGCCTTCTGCCTCTGCACCTTATGTAGACAACTCTTAGTTCATGAGCCATGAATTGGGTTTCATGTGTCTACTGAACATTCTGGCTAGATGTTCTGGTGTCACATAATTCTCTGCATCCTTCCGCCTTCTCCACCACCTAACCCTGATTTTGCATTTTAGTCAGGGCTGTCATTGTTCAGTAAGTCTTGAATAAAGCCTTGGGGCTATTTCTCAAAGATTGAAAGACAAGGTTCTTTTCCATGGGTCATACAAGTATGTAATCCAGGACTAGTTCCTGTCTCAGGAGTCAAGGTGTCAAGAGCTGAAGGTGATGAAATTGCACTTCTTGCTCTGAAGGACATCTTGCAGAGGAGTGGGGGGCATCCTGATCTTTGAATAATTCGGTACACAGTGTTGGTGCCACTTACAGAGGCATGGACAAGATGTGGTGGCACAGGGGCAGGCGCAGCTCAGCTGGTGGGAAGTTGGGGAGGCTTTTCCGAGGAGCTGTTGCTTCTTCAGGAGGCTCCTCTCCATCCCTTCCATTCTGTTTCAAGTACCAACCTGTTACGTGAGACTTGGTCAAATGTGTAGCTTTCTAATTGATCTTAATTTTTCCCTTGTAGATCTCATGTTGGCATGGTGAATGTGGTTTCACCTCTTCCATAGGCCAACAGAACTCTCTTCTCTGAGCATAGACTTCAGTCCTCTCTGTTTCAGCTCTCTTGGAGATAGGTCTTCTTGAGATGCCTCATTTTGGAGGTGAACTTGAGGAAGACAACCTTACCTTTCTGCAATCTCCCACTAGGTGTTCATTGTTTAAATTGGGAGATTGAATTTATAAGGCTTAGCCCAATAGATAAGTTTTAATATATTAAAATTGACTACTTTGGAGAATGTGGATGATTCAAAATAACTTGAAGAAAATAATTTCTCCATCACTGTTGGAGAAAGTAGTTCAAAGCACATAATGTTCTGGGTGTACCTGTGTTTGAACCTCTCTTCTGTTGGTTGCTAACTATGTGACCTTGGTTCAGTTCATTAAGCCCTTTAAACCTCAGGTCTTCATCTTTAACATGGAGATTATATGTAGTAGTGTTTATCTCATCTCACCATCTTCTTATTTTTTATTTATTTATTTTTAAAGATTTTATTTCATCATTTCTAGAAAGAGGGGGAGGGAGAGAAGCAGAGAGGGAGAAAGACATCAATGTACGGTTGCTTTTCACCTGCCTCCAGCCACAGATCTGACTGGAGACCTGGTTTGCAACCTGGTTATGTGCCCTGGCTGGGGAATCGAACCTGTGACCTTGGGGTTCTCAGGCCGAAGCCTTATCCACTGTGCTACCAGCCAGGTCACCATCTTTTTAAAATATAGGGTTAAGTAAGACAGTGTGGGGAATGCTCAGTAGTATAGTGCCTGATAGAAAGTAAGTGCCCAGTAAATGTTAGCTGTTAATTTTTATTATTGATATAATTCCAAGCAATGCATATACTATAACTATAACTTTAAAAAAATGTTTTTCTTGAAATCTACAAAGCTGCCTTAGTATTCCCAAGGTCATTGGTCCCTTAGAGATTAAGGTTTAGAATGCTATAAAAGGAAATGAGAACAGTTTGTCACCCACACATGCCACACTATAGAACTGTTCACAACAGATTAAAGCATACCCTATTCCATCACAGTTAGCAGTCATTGATATCAAGAATTATGTCATCAACACAGCAATTCTTTCCTGCAGATCTTTTTTTTATTTTTTCTTTTGAAATACGAAATTTTACTTAGAAACCATTTAAAGTAGGAAAAAACCCTGTCAAGAAAGACCAGGTGGAAAACGGGTTCCCAATAAAATGGAATTTTAGGGCAACAAAAGTCTAAAAGGCCACAGAAGAGAAATGGCACCACCGATACTTGAACAAGGTTAGTTTCTTGCATTTTTGGCATTGTTAATCACTGAATCTGGGTTCTCCTCTGAATTCTACACAAAGTATGCACTACGCAATAGTTTTGTCATAAAACACCTGCTTTCTACACACATTTTAGGACAAGCTACCACCAGAAACAAATCAATACAAATACATCAGGGGCTGAACAACCTCAGTAGCGGTGACCCACAATTTGCAGAACTCTGCCAAACAAAGGAACTGAACAGGCTGTGGGCAAAGCAAATGAGCAAGTATTAAGGAATGAAATATTTTAAATATTAATAATTAATTCAGACATGGCAGTGTACTTTCTGCAAAAAAAAACCCTAACATTTAACACACTAACGAATTTCATCTCCAAGGAGATCAGTGCACTGGCAAAGTGTCCTGTTAACAGTGGAGGGCTGCAGACAACAGGAACCAAAAACACGCAGCCTTGCAGATCCCAAGGTAACGATGGCCTTCACTGATCACTCCCTTCGTCAGAGGTCCAAAACCTACTTGGGGCGTGATCACCTGCCGACTGAACTTCCACTCTTAAAGCAGCAAACTTTAAGGAGCCAAAAAGGAGTCCCCCGTGGGCAAGGGAAGCAGAGAAATATGTTAAATATAAACTTAAAAGACAGTAAAATGGGACACCCTCATTCAAATCCCAGAGATATGGGCAAGTCCCCAAAAGTAGTTGTTAGATTTAAAAACTGAACATACCTCATTTCCCAAAAAGCATGATACATAGAAATTTCAGGGGTAATTGGAAAATCACCAGAAAAAAATGCTCAATGAAAATCAAGCTACATCTCAAACATTTCTGGGTTGAAACATGCCTTTTAGTCATTTGGCTGACAATGCCTCTTGCTTCTTCGCAAAGACACAGTTGGTCAAGGACACCAAATGGCTTTACAGAGCAACTTTTTGAAGTTTCCTTCTGGGCCAAGGTTAGGCCTGTGAAGGTCCAGGCAGCTCTGCAAGGCCTGCGAATAGTAGGTTCCAAAGTTCCAGGGTCTGGGCCTTCTTTCCCAGACGCAAGAGCAACACATAAACTCTCCTGTTAAGGACATTTCATATTTTGATACATGGAAGCATATTTTAAATACTCATAAGGCATTTATTTATTAAAATGCTTTTTGCCAAGGTTTCACATTAGCTTAAAATTCAAATCAGTCTCAGCGTATCACATAAAAGCACCTACTCCAGTAATCAATGTTACCAGCATCCATTCGGTGAGCCCATGGTCAGCCTCTTTGTTTCCTAGGTGAACCCACTAGATGTTAATACTGCTCTGCTACAAGGTACAAGTTCCTAACTCAAACTTATTGGAAAAGGAGTGAAACTTCTGCAAAGTGCACTTGAAGAAGAGGTGCTTTTAGCCTGTGGAAAGAAACCAGTGAGTCCTCTAAGAATAAGAAAAGGGAATATTTCACAGTTAAGCACATGACTTAGAGTGAAGAATTCAGATGTTGCTGGGCTGGTCCAGGCTGTTAATGCTCTTCTCGTTCCTCCTGTGAGCCCCCTTCATCAGGTACCACAAAGCCTTCATCTGTGCACAGAGAATGTCCACAGACCTCTGCAACACATGGTTGTTTCCCCCCTTGTTCTCCTGGCACATCGATTCAGCATTCCTTAGCTTCCCAAAGTAGAAATCTTTCTCCAAGTCTTCAGTGGTAAGTTCCAACATGTTGGCCTGCTGCTTCAGTTCAGCTGCTTCATTATCCCCATTGCCCACACCAGGATTAGCCTTAGGGATTGAAGCAGTTCCGAGTGTCACTCTGGGCTTCCGTGGAGTTGTACCACTACGGTTGAGAAGTTTCTTCGGTTTGTTCAGAGCTGGAACAACAAGGGACGGAGCCACTGCAGTTTCTTCACCTTGTTCGGCAGCTACAGGGTCATTGCCTTTTCCATCATAGTTCACATCAAAAAACTTATTGAACCACTGAATGAATTCAAAATTGTCCTGAAACTATCCTTTTACTGATTTGTCTATAGGAATTATTTTGTCAACACCTTTCTCTTGAAACCTGCTTGTAGTATTTTGCAGTTCTGGATGTACTCATGTTCTAGCTTAGCTTGGACTTTCTTCAAGGCAGTGGAGCCAGGGAACAGCATGTCCATAAACTGACAATAGGCATTCTCTGAGCACTTGTTCCAGTTTTGTCAAATTCAACTGCAGTGACTCATTGATCCAAGGCCAAGCATGTCCTGTCAGCTTAGGTTATCGCTGGTGACTGATGTTGAATATACATTCACTGTCATCATCGGCTTTTGGCGAAACCCACCCACTGCCCGGGCCCAGTTCCTGTTCTGTCTTCATCTTATTCAAACCATCTGACCTCCAGGTCTCATTAATATCACTTAGATATCTCAGTTTTTCTCTTTTCTAGTGCCAGGAACCTTATTTACCAATTACTCTTTTCTTTGTCTTTACCCACTAAAGTTCCTGAAGGAAATGGTTTTGGTCTGAGTCTTGTATAGCTGGAGAGAAATTGGAGTTAGGAGAAAGTATTGCAGGAATTCTTTGACCTTCTGCAAGGTCAGCCATTTGATTTTAGTATTTCAGTTGAAGAGGTCAAAACCCTTTCCTCTACCATGGAATTCTGGGATTGACTGATCTGAAAGTGTTAATAATTATGTAACCTGAAAATGCTCAAGTTTCTCTGATCACTAATATGAGATGCTAATAGCTAGTCCTGTGGAAGCATTAATGTTCAGAGAGGTAAAAGATAACATGAGTAACTGTAATCACAATTTTCTTCTTTTTATCCAAAGATGCCAAGGAAATAGCATTCCAACATGATATACCAACAGAGGATGGATGTGCTGTTAATGTTTAAGTCTATTAAAGATCCCAAAAGTAATTTTAAACTCAGTTGCTGTAAACTGAAGGGGGAGTCTAGTAAAAGATGCAGTCAATCCTCAATTTTACTAACAGAATAAGTACATGAATAATACCAAACAAAGTGTTCAGTAATCGACCATACCTGCCACTGGAATATAGTCAGCTGCATGCAGAGAGAAGCAACATAATACTCTGCTTGATTTCAAATCCTTCTAGGTTCAGTCAGTGACTTCTGGACATTTTGGGTAGCTGAAGGGAAGTCTAAAGAGCCAAAGTAGATAATCTCTTTACAGACAACTGATAGTCTAAAATGAGTTAAGAAATGAAAACTAAGGCAGCAGTCTCACTAGTCCTTTTGCTGAACTTGAGATGAAGCTAATCTAGTTTTTATTTCCCAGCCCACAATGGAGCTAAGGTCCTAAAGGTTAGGTCACCAGTGGACAGTCCCAGTTCCTTGTGTTTATGGAACGTACATCCAGGGTGGCAAGACAGAATAAACAAGGAAAACAAATACAAGCAGGCAAATACTAGATAAACAAAAACAAGATAATTCAAATAGGAATACGAAGGGGGAAAAAAGGCTTGATGTAATAGCATAGAGCTTTGGGGGACATCAGAATGTTCTAGAAGGCCTCTGAGGAGGTGGCATATGAGCTGAGGACGGAATGCGAAAGATCCAGCCATCTGAGGTGCTGTGGGAAAAGCAATGTAGGCCAAGGGGAAACCAGTGCGGGAGTCCTAAGGTGGGTCAGTCATGTTTGAGTCAGTATGACTGGAGCATGGTGAGCGAGGAGGGGACAGTTGAGAAAAGGACAGAGAGAGGTCAGCTGTGGGGAGGAGGTGAAACCCTAAAAATTACGGATTTTATTGTCAGTACAATGGGAAGCCATTAGGGGTTTCAGGGTTTTCAAACAACTTGGCTTGTGTTGTAAAAGATCACCACTTCCGTGGAATGGGGAAGAGGTTGTCGGGAGCAACCTGGCCCACTTGGTTGTTCGGCGTGCAGTTCCCCTTTGCGCTGCGGAGGGTTGCAGCGGCTGCTTGTGCTCCCTGCCATAATTGCCTTCCTGCCTAGGCTGTTTGCAGAATCTCCCCGTTCTAAACATTTCATCTGTGTTCTGGCTTAATCAAGAAGCAACACCATCTGAGTGCCAGGCTTGGCGCAGAAAGTATGGGCATGGTGCCTTTTGTTGAGCACCCTGGCCTGGAGAGAATGAAGAAAGCAGCCCCTGGTGGACCTGAGGACAATGCAACTGACCCCCAACACCTGGTAACTTGTAGCAGGACGCTTTGGAATCCATAAACTTTATGTGCTTCTGTAAAACAGTTGCAGATGGTCTGGACTGATGATTAAATAGCACTGCTGTTTTGTCCTGGTCTGCTGTGCCATCCTCTCCATGTCTGGTTTTACATTACAGTGAGTAATTAAAGGGGCACGGCCATTTCTGGTTACTTCCAGGCTATCTTTTTCGATTGGCCAAGGGAATCATTTCAGTTTCTGCCAGTCCTGTAAGTGACTGC
The DNA here is from genome assembly GCA_004026585.1 of Noctilio leporinus. NCBI lineage: Eukaryota > Metazoa > Chordata > Mammalia > Chiroptera > Noctilionidae > Noctilio > Noctilio leporinus. The sequence goes on along the minus strand of PVIW01002021.1, from coordinate 124,991 downwards.
AGTGAGCCCTGGCTGGGAAAGGCTACTTTTTGTTTTCAAAATTAATAAAACAAACTTTTTAATAAAGAACGTTCCCTAATGAAAGGGAGTAATTACCTGCCTGCCTGTGCTGTTTCTGCTGATTCTCCAGTGGGAGTTGTGACACCAGACTTGTCAGAGTTGGTTGGCAGAGACTTCTTCTCCCGAGTTAGCACACAGAGATCTGAACGGGCAGAGATAACACAAATTAGCAATGGAACAAGCATATCTGCAGGGGAACAGATTTCCTTCTCACCAGAGATGCTATTGGTGGACACCACCCTAATTTTTCGGTGCATCTCTTACTGCCCATGACAGGACTTTTCAGCAAATACAAAGAATTGTTTAAGAACCACCTGAGCTGGGCAGTTTTTACAAGGTTTCAGAGTTTCAAAAGCCCTCAGGCGGCTCAGCCTGCCAGTGTGAAGTCACTGAATATTGTCTCTCTGGCTTCTCACTGGGGCCACTTACACCTCACACAGCATAATGAACTTGGGGAGACAGAAGTTCGGATTTCTCACTTCCTTTTTATTTTTATTTTTTGGCCAAAGATTTCTTTTTTACCCCCACAGAACTTATAAGGACACAGAAGGCTCAGTGGGGAGAATAAAAAGAGATGGTGCCTGCCTTCCAGCTGACAGGACTTTTGCTAGTGATCACATGGGGAGGCCATAATGAAGACTGCAAATCACTTTCCACCCTCTTGGAGCCAGTCCTACAATTAGAAGACTAAACATTTTGCCTAAATTCATAATCCACACCCCCCACCCTGCCTCGAGTGCTAAAAACCACTGTGAAAGCAAGATGGAGACTGGTTAACTAGTCTGATGCTTGGCCTCATGTTCTAGTTGTGATTATCAGTAAGAGGTGAAGGCTCATTTTAATTAAAAAAGCAATTTTTAGCCACAGGTCACATGGTGTGAAGCAGAGGCACTTCTGACCACGTGAACTTTCGATTGCTGAGTGCAGTGAATACAGCCTTTTTTTCAGGACCTAATAGGATAACATTGGGAGTAGGTGTGCAGCTGGGCTTGAAATATTTCCCATGCATTAATGGCGATTTGCCTTTAATTGACAGGTTTGTCTTTATGGGAGAATGGGTTATCTATAGGGATGGTACATTCCCAATTTGAAATGAATAAAAACCAGCTCATAGAGGGAGGAGCTTAATAGAAATTGTCATTTTTAAAAAAATGAAATAAAATAATATGTGTTTTCTCCTGCCTATGTCACCCAAGCAAAGGAACAAAACAAAGGGCTGGGAATTAGCAAGTATTAAAGCCAGTGAGCCCTGGCTGTGGCACAGTGAATAAAGCACCAGCTTGCGAACCCAAAGGTTGCTGGTTCGATTCCCAGGCAGGCACCCAGGCACAAAACCAGGTTGCAAGCCAGGTCTTCAGCCAGGTCTGTAGCTGGAGACAGGTGAAATGCAACCACACATTGATGGATCTCTCCTTTTCTTCCTTCTTCCCTGCCATTCTCTCTGAGAATAGTGAATAAAATCTTAAAAAAAAAAAAAAAAAGCCTAGTGAAAGCCAGGCATTGTCCTATTTGATTTGTATATGTTATTCCATCTCATCCTAAAGGCAGCCCTGGGAAGTCAGGGTTCTTATTCTCATTGTATAGATAAGGAAAGGAAGTTCAGAGAGGTTTAGTAACTTGTCTAAAGATACCAGCATGTAGATGGTAGAATCTTTTTCCTAATAGAGGGCTCCAGTGAGTGGAAGTAGCTTACAAAAAGAAACAACCTAGAAAGTAGAATGCGGCAGAATGCTACTATCACCCTACCCTGTGCTTGCCTCAGTCTAGCATGAATGGCATTCTTGTCCATGTGCTGGATGGACATCAAACCCAGGGGAGCAGAATACTGGACATTAGTTATCAGTCCCAGAGGAGGACTCCAAACACTTTCACCCATTGCATCTTGGTATTGGAGTTGCCAAGGAAAACACAGCATGGTCCAACACCGTATGGAAAAATTCTTTACTCGGGTAGAGAAGAGATGAAAGCAAAGGCAGCTTCAGTTGTGTGCAATGGTTCCATGTGGCTACTCCCTGCCCCCTATTTGGCCTGCTTGCACCCACCCCTCTGTTGTGGCACAAGGACCCTGACCTGAAAGGTGGTGGTATGCCTGAGGGCCATTGACATACATTCTTAATCAGAACAAAGGAACAGGAACACTTCTTGGGCCAGAAACAGGGAAAGATACCCCTAACAAGGTGACAAGCTTGGCACAGTCTTCGTGAACATATCTCTTGGTAACAAAGTATTTCAGGCCCAAGGCCCATTCTTTATTTTTTAAGATTTTTAAAAAATTTATTATTTTTAGAGAGAGGAGTAGGGAGAAAGGCTGAGAGGGAGAGAGACATCTATGTATGGTTGCCTTTCACCTGCCTCCAGCTATGGATCTGGCTGGAGACCAGGCTTGCAACCTGGTTATGTGCCCTGGCTGGGAATCAAACCACAACCTTTGGGTTTGCAGGCTGGAGCCTTATCCACCATGCCACCAGCCAAAGCCCAAGGCCCATTCTTATGTTGTTGAGTGGGGGGTTTTAAATTTTGCATGTGTGAGACTGCCTTTCCCAACAATTCTTTTCTATTTTTTAAAATATTTTATTTATTATATCCAGAGAGAGGGGAAAGGAGAGAGGCAGAGAGGGAGAGAAACATCAATGTATGGTTGCCTTTCACCTGCCTCCAGCTACGGACCTGGCTGGAGACCTGGCTTGCAACTGGTTATGTGCCCTGGCTGGGGAATCGAACCAGTGACCTTCGGGTTCGCAGGCCGGTGCCTTATCCCTTGTGCTACCAGCCAGGGTCTCCCAAATTCTTTATTGTAATAACTTGATTAAATAAATTTCTTCCTAGTGGACTCTGTTCCTCTTGGGCAGTGACCTGATCAATGCCTGTTGATAATAAATGCTCAGTTTAGTCTCGACTAAAGGAAAGAATGAGGGATGAATGAATGTAGCAGTGAATTACCGATAAGGTGCTGAATTTCAGTCTCTTCTATGTATCTTACTATGTTGAGACGTAGCACCTCTGCAGTTGCCTTTTTCCTCTTTCTTATGGGGAAAGAAGCTGTGTTTGTGAATGATACAGCAGGTTGGGTGAAACCTATCTTACATAACAAGATGATCTTCGTAAAAGCTCAGTTCCAGCACTGTAATCTGAGAGTTGACTGGCTTTTTTTTTTTTTTTTTAAACTGAGTTGTCTCTGGCTCCAAAGCAAAAGATTGATTGATCCATTTATTTCCCAAAGAATTACTGCAAGTCTACTGTAGGGCCAATAATTGCTATTTTCTCTTTACCCAGCCTTATAGGCAATAAATAAGAACAAATACAAACAAGATTAGTTTTTATTTTGTGTGGTATTTGGCATATCCATTTCTATTTGATATATTTTTTTCTTATTTAACATTTATTAAGTATTTTTCCTGGGTTAGGCACTTCACTAAGCGGCCTTTTCCAAAGGATGGGACAATGGTGATTTGCTCAAGATCACACACTTCAGTATTAACAGACCGAGGGAGCTGATCACAAAAGTCCGTTTTCTTCTCCCTGTACCATGCTCTCCTGTTGGTGGGACTGGCTTAACATCATTTCCTTAAGTGCATTATGTGGGGTTCTAAAAGGGAAACTAATAGAGCTGCTAAAAGTTTTCTTATGTTTAAGTGGCTTTAGGAAACATCTGTAGTAAAGAGAGAACCCCGTTAAGGCAGGATTAGTTCCCAGTCTCATGTTCGAGGAAAGACAAACCGGCAGTGTTTCAATCCCCACTATTTTATAGCTCTTTGACTTTAGGCAATTCCTAAGCAAGTCACCTGGGCTTTGATTTCTTCACTTGAAGAAATAGGGAATGGAATAAGCAGAATTAAAAAGATAAGGAGCTTTGGCTGGTAGGGCTCAGTGGGTTGGCCCCAACCTGTAAACTCAAGAGTCTCTGGTTCGAGGCCCAGTCAGGGCACATAACCAGGTTGCAAGCCAGGTCTCCAGCCAAGTCCGTAGCTGGAGTCAGGTGAAAGGCAACCACGTTGATGTTTCTCTCCCTTTCTTCCTCCCTCCCTGCCCTTCTCTTTAATAATACTGAATAAAGTGTTAAAAAAAAAAGATAAAATGTTAAGTTGCTGGTACATAATAAATGCACAGTTATAATGGTAATTACTATATAGCATGGATACCACTTAGGTGAGGAATAGGAGTTCTTTATGCTTTCCTTAAACCCTGTGATTCTCTGACCTCAGTGCCTCCCAAGAAGCTATTTGTGAGATTTATATCAGATTTTGCCTCTTGAGGCCCATCCTGACTCACTTATAGAGAGAGCATGGTTTAAAAAGAGGTGGCTGGCAGAATTCCCTTGTGTACAGGGTTTTTCAGCCAGTGTATCTCTGTTTTTGGTATGTTTACCAGGATTCTCAAGTTTCTAAGTAATTTCAGGCTGAGACAAGTGAGTAGGATTGATGTCAGGCTGCTTTAACACAGGTGTTATAAACAAGATTAAGAGGTTGTTGAAAAGATATCGGTGGAGCTCTGGGGCTGGCTTTCTGGAGTCATTCTAAATTGACAGCTAATGGGTAGTTTGCCTTGATGTCTTTCTCTGAGTTGGTAACTGATTAGAGATTCACCCACAGAGGAAGTCTGCTTATGAAAATTCACTTTCCTTTCCTTTATCAGAAAGTAAAGCTGTCATAACATCTAATACTGTCTTTGGGTCATGTACAAAATAGTCGCCCATTGCATTGTTTTAAAAATGCCTTTTTAAAAGTCTGCCAATTCATAAGATTTTTTTGTTTTGTTTTGTTTTGTTTTGATAACACAAGCCTGCCAAGCTTCAAAGGAAACTTTAAAAGGTGGGGAGATGGTTCAAGACAATTTCTTCCTCCCTCCCTTCTTTCTTTCTTCCTTCCTTTCTTTCTCTTTCTTTCTTCCTGGCTTCCTGCATTCCTTCCTTTCCATTTATATAAGACACTCATTTATTATCTTACCCCTAGGTAGAGTGTTTTCCTGTCCAGCAAGATATATGTGTTGCCCTATCTGGTCGACTAGAGGCTATCCCTAGGAAATTGAGTATCCTAAAGTGTTCCTGAAGTGAGCATTTATTAGTTTAAAATCACTTTTAAGTCAATTTTATAGCCTCTCTGACAGAACATTGTGCTGGGGGGATAGAGCTTGTAGGGGGGATTTGTAGGTGGTAGCTATGCTATCAGAGAATTCCTTTTGCTCATTCATACTCCTTGTGGACAGGTGGTCCAGATTCTCTGTTGGCTATGTGGAAGGACTATTTCCAACTTTAGAATAACTCATTCAGCGTCCTTATCCTTATTGGGGATAGAGGTATTTTGCTTACGTTAGGGTTTGTAAAGCTTCTGGAAATACCTTTAAGTTGAGGATAGTAAAGTGCATCTTAGACAAAAGCAGACATAAAACCATCTCTTTTCATTGTTTTTGATGGACTCATCAACAGTCATGTATTGAGGCTGTAACACCAGATAGCTCAGTCAAGCTGAAAGATAGGTAAATCAGCACTAAGGTGCTGGAAGGTATCTTATAATATCATGCTATGTTTTCAGACTCTGGAGTATTACCTATAGTGTTGAAAAATATTCTTTTTAACAAGATACTCAAGGTAAAGTTTCATGTGAGGTCTGTTTTCCTTGAAATAAATGTGACCACTATTATGTAACAGACTTATATGGATAAGTTTTAAGCTTTAAAAGAAATAAGGGTGATAGTTAATGTCCTCCTATGCTCCTGAGATGAAAACCATGTTGTTACCATTAAAGAATTAATGAGTAACTGTGGAAGACTCAAATTTTATAAATGAATAAAATGATTTGTGTCTCAACTTATGATCTATCTGGTTCTCACTTATTCAGTCGTAGATCATTCATTCCCCTTTTCCATTTTCTCAAAGCATTTTCACTTTTTTCTTTCCTATCTTGTCTTCCTGCTAGTATATACACTTTCTCCCCACCCACTCCTGAAAGAGGAATGCCGTTTTGATGACCTCAGAGGCAACTTTTCCATAGAAATAGTAATTAAAGATTTCCTTGGCCTACTTGAGTGTTAATGAAATTGCCCGTTGCTAGAGGCAATATTCCACTGTCTGGAGACTTCTTTTGTCAGCGTAATTTTATGTAACGGGTCCTCTGGTTGCTGGATCCATACACTATCCCCCTTGCCCCCCATGCAGCTTCTGTGACATACGCTTACGAAGTATCTAACCTATGTGTCACCCTGAATTAAAGTGAATTTATTGTATCTGAGCCCTGGTTTAAAACAACAGATAATTTAAAATAGCTTGGCACATTAATTTGTTCATGGTAAATCCTTCCCCCCTTCCCCCTGGGCTCAGTGTGGGTTCACCAAATGATCTGGGAGAGGGAGTTCTTACTAAAATCTCTGTTTAGACAGATATCACTAAGCTTTTCTGGGCAAGGAACTCCCAAGTGAGCAAGGTACAACCATGGAAAGGCGTTTTCCTGGCTAAAGGCATGGGCAGAAAAATAGCAGGAGTTTTCATGTTGGTTGAAAGATGATGGCAGCAAGGGGACATGATGCCTGTTATGTCTTTAAGATGATAGTTTCTGAGGTTATAACTAAGAAAAGGGGTCTGGAGGCTGTGCACACTGCCCACACACAGGTGAGAGTCAGATTTCAGACCCAGTTCTGTGGGTTCAGGTTCAACCTGGTTGCATCCTTGATGTTTATTCATCTGTAAATTACGAGGTTGTACTGATATTCTTTGTCTGAATCTGAATCTTACTATTCTTACTCTCTGAATATCACTTGGTGCCACCATTAGAAAATGTACTAAGCTATAAACAGGGTGGGCAATAGGTTTACAATTGTAATATAAATAATACAATAATTAATAACAATACAAGAATGAACTCTTTTATGTACTCACGACTGTATACCTGCTATTTCCCACCCTGTACAGAGTATAGTGTAAGGTGGCATAAAATGATTAAATATATAGGTATAGAGCAGATGGTATATAGGTATATAGGTATAGACCACCTGGCTGCGGTCACCTTAATGACCCAAGGAACTCTGAGAATGTGTACACATTTTAAACATTTGCTAATAGGTAATTATGGTTCCTGGGCAATCCATTGGTTTAGCTGTCCTCTGCTATCTCTTTAGCAACATGGGTTCAGTGCCTGCTATAAGCTGGACGCTGTTCAGTGCTAAGGCGTTAGGAACAGGGCCAGATCCCAGGGTTCCTGCCATGATTTAGTAGAGGAGATGGAGGTTTATTGATGCATGTGTTGCATTCTGATAGAGGCATGGAAGCTCAGAAGTCTTAACTGGAGTATTTGGAAGACTCTTAGAGAAAGTGACCTTTGAGCTGGGGCTTAAGGCTTGAAGTAGGATTTCTCTAGCTGGAATGAAGGGGGAAAGCAAAGTGAGCTGCTATTCATGGTAGCAGTATATGTATTGACCCCATTCCAGGGGCTTGTTTAAATACAATAACTGTAGGTGACTCCAGTGTTCCTCCTTCACATCTTCTTTGATTCCCTTATTGATTTTTTCTATAGCAAGGTTTTCAGACCCTTTTCTATCCTGTTCTTGCATTCTCTAGATTATAATGCCTCTTTTAAAGTGTGGTGACTAACTCAGCTTCTTGAAACTAGAGCTGAATTGGATGTTCTGCTTCTACTATTACTCCCTTAATATGAATTAGCTTTAAAAAAATTACACTTAATCATCCTGTTGATTTGTTGAATTTGACGTTTCCTAAAACCATCAGTTCTTCTCTGAGTGAGTTATTTTTAAGTCACATTTTCCTTGACAGGGAAATTTTGTTATTTTGACTTTAAACAAAGGTTTCTAATGCCTCATACTCTTCTGGTTCAACCAGTTATGGATCTACATATATATACTACCGTTCATTCACATTTCTTCTCCCTGTGTAACTCTGTGAAATGTCTTTTTGAGATAAAGGTACAGAGTACGTACCTTAAATTAGCAGTAACAATATCAAGGGATTACCACCCTGGGCATGACTTGTTCTCCATGATCCCTGCTCACTTCTAGAGTTCTCCCTCCTGCCCCACTCAAGACATGTGCATAAACATATCATTTGCCAAATTGAATTTTGATCTTTTTTAAGAAATAAATTATTATAAATACAATTGAAGTCTTCTGTGTACCCTTCTGTAATCTCATTTTATTATGTACCCCTACCTAATCCAATTTCTTTATTATCCTTCTTAGAAGTAATTATTATCCTGAATTTGATGATTATTATCCCCATGCATTTTTTTTTTACTATTACTACTTAGTATGCATTCATTGATATTTGAAATTTCCTTTTTTGTATATGCGCCAGAGAACATTTGTTAAATATCTCCTTGCATATATGTCTGAGAATTCCTCTAATGTTAGTAATTGTACATATAGGCAAGATTGCTGGGCTAGTCATAGGCTATATGCTGTGTGTTATTAGGTATCACGAATTAGCTCTGTCCTCATTTCCACCCCTTCCACTCCACAAGCTTTAACAGTTCCTGTATCTCCATATTCTCACCAACATATGGTATTGTCAGATTTTAATTTTTTTCATTTTTGCCAATCTGATGATATCTAATGGTTCTTATGTGTGGTCTCCTACCTCTGGCAACCATGAAGCTATGAGCTTGGTTTTATTTACATATAGATATATTTCTCTATATGTTTTTAAGATTCCACCTATAAGAGAGGTTAGCATAATGCCATCACGGTCCATCCATGTCAAAATTTTTTTATCCATTCATCCATTGGTGGACACTTAGGTTGATCTATTTCTTATCTATTGTAAATAATAATGCAGTAAACATGGGAGTACATACATCTTTTCAAGTTAGTGTTTTCATTTTCTTTGGATAAACACCCAGAATTGGAACTGCTGAGTCATGTGGTAATTCTATTTTTAATTTTCTTAGGAACCTTCATACTGTTTTCCGTAGTGGCTGCACTAATTTGCTTTCCCACTAACAGTGCACAAGGGTCCCCTTTTCTACACATCCTCACCGCCACTTGTTATTTCCAGTCTTTTTGATAATAGCCATTCTAATAGCTGAATGATCTCATTGCGATTTTGACTTGCATTTCCCTGATGATTAATGGTGTAGACCATCTTTTTATGTACTTGTGCCATGTGTATGTCTTTGATGTCTATGTAGATCTTCTGCCCATTTTTTGATTGAACTGTTTGTTTACTCCGAATTGTCTGAGTTCTTTATACATTTTGGATATTAGCCCCTTAGCAGATACATGATTTGTAAGTATTTTCTTCCATTCAGTAGGTTGAATTTACATTTTATTGATGGTTTCCTTTGTTGTGCTTTAGTTTGATGTAGTTTCCCTTGTTTATTTTTGCTTTTAGTGTCAGATACAAGAAATCATCACTAAGACCTTTGTTCAAGAAGCTTACCACCTATGTTTTCTTCTACATTCTCTTTAATCCATTTTCAGTAAATTTTAGTGTGTGGTGAATACAGCTGCCTAGTTTTCCCACCACCATTTATTGAAGAGACTGTCCTTTATTATATATTCTTGCCTCTTTTGTTGTAAATTAATTGGCCATATAAGTATAGGTTTATTTTTGGATTTTCTGTTTTGTTCTATTGATCTTTGTGTCTGTTTTTATTTACTGTTTTAATCACTATAGCTTTGTAATACAGTTTGAAATCAGAGTGTGTGATGCCTTCAGCTTTGTTCTTGTTTCTCAAAATTTCCTTGGCTATTTGGAGTCTTTTATGTTTATTTCCCTGATTTTTAATTATATTGGGTCCCTTTTTTTTTATGCTTATGGGTGACTCTGTATTTCTTCTTTTGTGATCATGATTGTGATTACATTTCTTGTCAAAAGTCAGTTTTAACTAATTCTAAGAGGCTGTTATATATATATGACTTTGCAGTTAGCAATTATTGAGAAAAATTGAGGCCCTGGCTGGTGGCATAGGGGATAAGGCACCGGCCTGTGAACCTGAAGGTCGCTGGTTTGATTATCAGCCAGGGTACGTAACCAGGTTGCAAGCCAGGTCTCCAGCCAGGTCCGTAGCTGGAGGCAGGTGAAAGGCAACCATGCATTGATGTTTCTTCTCTTCTCTGCCTCTCTCCCTTGCCCTCTTTATGGGAATGATGAAGGAAATCTTTAAAAAAGAAAAACTGAACCCCAGGCTCAGTTTTCTTTTCAAAGTGCTTTATCTTATATAATCTTACTTCCCTTATCTTACTGAAGACAATCCTATAAGGTAGCAGAGAAAAGGCAGAGCATTTTTAGAAATGTGTTTTGTAAATTAGTCATTTTTATATGTAAATGACTTATCTATGGTCATGTGACTCTTAAGTGACTCACTAGACCCTGATTTTTATTATTGATCTGCTGTTTTTTGCGCTGTACTATGTTACTTGTTTTAGATCATCATAATTCTGTTGTTACTGTTTTTGGACTGATTCTGATATTCTCTTCAGCACCGAATAGAGTCATGTTCAGGTTCTATTAGCTCAGTAAACACTTCCTTGAGTGAATGAATGAATGATAATGGTTCTGGTGTACCTGACAAAACATTCATAAGTCTCCTAAAATGGAGGTAGTTTACTTCCAAAAATTTACCAGTGCCTCTGTTAGCCTTGATAAGTAAACTAAATCAACATTCAGCTTTCTGATACAGCTGCAGAATTAATCAGAGAAGATGTCAAAGTAAATCATGGATGCTAAAATATAGTTTGTATTTCTAAAAAAGAAACCCACACACCCTTTGGAGGTGATATGAATATATATTAAGGCTTTAACAAGTAGTGAAAATGTTTTTGGTAGGAAAAATTGATTAAGTAGAGTCTTTATAACTAGTTATTTAGACCATAAATCACATCCATGTTATTTATCAGCCAATCAGATTACAGATCATAAGTGAAACTGTTGGTGGTTTTAATGTTTGATACATTGATTCCACATCCCTTCCCATTGTGGACATTGATAAAACCCATATTTCCCAGTAATTATTATGGTCTCAGTACCTGTAATTTTTTAAATTGGGAATTAAGTAAACGAAGGTTTGAGATTTTGAGGAATTTCTGGCATGTGTTTTTTCTTCCAGAAAAAAACACGTTAATAAATTACCATGATTTATTGATTTTTTCAACGTTTAAGTCTCATAAAGGCATAATATATTATTCTATGTGCTATCCGGAATTTTCACTAGGATTTTTAAAAAATTAATTAATTATTTTTCAGAGAGAGGGGAAGGGAGAGGGGCAGAGGGGGAGAGAAGCATCAATGTACGGTTGTCTTTTACCTGGCAACAAGGATTTTTTTTTTGAAGTATGATGATAATTCCTTACATTGGTACTTTAGAGTTTACACAGGGCCCCTTTGTAATGTGTTCTTTTCAGCACAGCAACCCTTTGAGGTGGGTGGAATATTCTGTCTGATGACTTTGATCCCTCGTTATGAACTTTGGCTGATGGTAGCTGGTATTAGCGATTGTGAGCTTTTTCAGTTCTGGTGCCTTAAGCAAATTTGCAAGGGATCCCTGATGTTAACTTTGGCAGGTTCCATGCCTGCAAATATTGATTGAGCTAGGAGTCCTAGTTGTAAAATGTCACCGGTGAGTGTGCAGCCAGCAGAGGCATGGGAAACTCATTACTGCAGCTCGTCTCTAACTCCTGGGTCAGGCCACTCACCACCATTTGGTAAAAATTAGTGTTTGAAAACTCCATTTTATTCTGACAAAATGTAATCAAGCAAGGTTAACAGCAGATGATTCTGAGCATTTCAAATTGGTTAAACCAATCCTTTTACAGACTTGAGTTTGTGACATTCCGTATGCCTGATTATTTTAAGAGGCATCAAAAAGCTTTTATGAAATCCCCAAATAATGGTAGGAAGGAATTCAGTTATGTGTATACCTCCCTTTCTCCTCTGTTGCGTGCCTTCCCATGCTGAAAATGTTTATTCTGAAAAAGGAAAGGCAATGAAAGATGGAGAAAGCAGTAGGATTACTGTCTTGAAATAATATGAAGATTTTTTTAAAAGACTTTTATGTATTATTTTTAGAGAGAGGGGAAAGGAGAGAGGTAGAGAAGGAGAGAAACATCAATGTGTTTCTCTTTCACCTGCCTCCAGCTATGGACCTGGATGGAGACTTGGCTTGCAACCTGGTGAAGATTTTTTTTAATGTGAAAGTGAGACTAACCTGTTTTACATTGCTTTAAAGGGAGAAGATTAGGCCCTGGCTGGTGTGGCTCAGTGGATTTGAGCACCAGCCTGTGAACCCAAGGGTCGCTGGTTCAGTTCCTAGTCGGGGCACATAACCAGGTTGCAAGCCAGGTCTCTAGCCAGGTCCCCAGCTGGAGGCAGGTGAAAGGCAACCCTACAATGATCACTCCTGCAAACAGGTTAGCAGTGACTGGTTAGTGTGGAGGAGAAGGGAGAGCACTGTATTGGGAATTAGAAGCCTTGTGTTACTGGCTTCTAAAGACAAGTTGCATAAACCCACTGAGCTCAGATTTCCCTGTTGTCTGTGAAAAGAGGGATAAACTATTATCTTTTTCAGCTCAAATTGCTGAATCGTATCATTGGTTCATATTGAGGAAACAGCGAAACAGCTCTTCGTGCTCCACTTAGAAGGGCTCTTCTGAAGTTGTCTGAGGTGCTTGGTCTTAGGTAAAGAGTTCCTGGTTTATTGCAAGGTTATAGAAGACTTCCTTTGACTTTATTTCCTTAATAGAACTGAACATATTTTTTCTTCCATTTTTTTTTAAGATTTTATTTTATTATTTTTAGAAAGAGGGGAAGGGAGAGAGGCAGAGAGGGAGAAAGACATCAATGTATGGTTGCGTTTCACCTGCCTCCAGCCACAGACCTGACTGGAGACCTGGTTTGCAACCTGGTTTATGTGCCCTGGCTGGGGAATCGAACCTGCAACCTTTGAGTTCGCAGGCTGGCGCCTTATCCACTGTGCTACCAGCCAGGGCCTATTTTTCCTTCCATTAATGTGAAAGTACGCTTTATGAAAATTGCCCCCTTTCTTAGCCAGGTAACTTGGAATATTGAGCTATATTTAGATGTTCCCCCCACAATACACATCTAAACTGTTATATCCTGGTACAAATGTGCTCTTCACATTAATAATTGCACTGTGTGTTTTCATAATTTATCATAATGATGCCATTATTGCTTATTATAGAAGTCCCTCCCCCCGTCCCAAGTCTAATTGAGGTTGAGACAGACCATAAATGTGATAATATAGGTTGCATGCTCAGAGGAAATAGAGTTGGTTTCATAGTGGAGTTTTAATTTAGGATTCGTTCTGGTGATGTAGCCTCTTCCTATGGTACATTACTTTGAGCCCAATATAACTAACTACATGCTCCCACGGCCCCTCATTATAGCTATAGCTTCTCACTGCTTTTTAATTAAAAAATAGAGGGAAAATGAAACCTAAAGCTTAGGTTGGATATTGTCTAGGTACACAGGGAGTATTCTAGGCAGATTGCTTATTTAATTTTTTAACTCTTTCAAAGGTTTCATGGAGATGCCTTGAGTTGTGTTTCTAGGGGATAGATGATATATATGCATAAATAGTGGGCAAAAGTAGATTTACAGTTATGAATACATAAAAGTTTATTCTTGTTATTAATTATTGTACTCATTTGTATTACAACTGTAAACCTGCTTTTGCTCACCCATATATGTGTATAAATTATCCATCACACAAGCTCTTGTATACGTAACAGGCTTCAAGAGTTTGGGAAAGTAACTGTATCTTATATATACATCATCTGGAAGCTTTGAGCAAGCGGGAATTCTTTATGTATCCTAGAAAGGCTGTGAGCTGTGTGGGTGGATGGCGGCAATGCTTAGTGAGCATTACACTGCTCACCACCTATTGGGAATAAGGCTGGGAATGTAGAAGATTGTAACAGTTCTTAAAGGCTGATGTTCAGATACATCTGACGTTAAGAGTTAATCATTTTTCCCCCTGTAGTGCTGTGGGCAGCAGAAGCAGAGAAATGACTTTATTAAGAATGTTTTTCTATTCTTTTTTTGTCTTTTCTTCTTCTTGACGGATTCCATATACTTTTCAGGTGCCAAAACAAATTAATCTCCAGAGGTAACTGTTAGGAATGGCTTAATCCTCTTGAGTTTGGCTGTGTAAGACACAAGGAGAGCTGTTGACCACTTGGACAGGCTGTGGGTGCTCCATTCCCTTTCTAGATTCAGAGCCCTTTGGCCCTTCTGTATTGGAATCAATTTGACAGCTCTGAGGCTCTTTCCACTGACATGTTCTTGCTTTTATTGTTTAACTGATCACTCTCTCAATGGTGAGTATTGATAAGTATAATCTAGAAATTTATTTCCAGGTCCGGGTATTATTGTTAGGGTTACAAGTTTTAGTGGGGAGCCTTTCTCAAACAGGATTTTATATGAGTCCCTATTTCCATCCCTTTTTGTCTTTCTTAGGAGACAGGAACTCCACAGATGAGAATCTGCTAGACCTGTGCTGTCCAGGGTGGTAGCCTCTAGCTGCACATGGCTATTGGGCCCATGAAATGGGGCTGTTTGTATGAACATATACCACACGTGTAAAATAATATCTTACCGAGTTCCAAAGACTTCATATGAAAAAAAAGGAACAAAAAATATTACATCAGTAATTTTTAATATATGTTGAAATGATAATATTTTGGACATATGGTTTAAATAAAATAATTATTAAAATTAATGTCACTTGTTTCTTTTTACTTTTTAAAAATGTGTCTACTAAAAAATTTTAAACTACATCTGTAGTTTGTGTTATATTTTGGTTGGACAGACCCAAACAAAATATAATGCAAACTACACCAGACATGTGGTGAAGATTTAAATAAGTGCCTTAAACCCCTAGACTGTTAAACCCCTTGATAGTAAAGCAGTGTCTTATTTACATTTATGCCTGTCTTACACATAGCGGACATTTGTTAAAGAAATGAATCCTGATCAGTATTACTCAGAGTGGTTAAATTTTAAAAAATGAATAGGAATTTCTCTATTTGGAGTGTCAGTATCTATATAAGAGACACTTGAGGGAGAAAAGTTCTGAAATAAAATGTATCAGGGCCTTGGCATGGCTAATCCATCTGTTGGAGAGCAAAGCGATCTGTTGATGGGGGAACTGTCTCAGCCTTCTGATGGGTTCTGCTGTCGTCCACCACAGAGATGTCACGAGAAGAGTTAAAGTTGAATATCTCGTCTGAGGAGGAAGGGAGTTGGAGAACCTAAAGGTTGCCCTCTTAGTGATGCTGGGCTTAGGTTATCCATCAAGGTTAGCAAAACTGTTTTTATCTCAAGAATCCATGCTGGCCCTGTCTACCTGTGTTCCCATTTAGACATTACCGTAATGCAGCCATTTTCAGCTGATGCGCTGCAGTATACCAGTACGCCCCTGGAATTTTTAAAACATGCCACACCTGACTATTGAGTCAGGGGCACTGACCTCTTTTCTGTTGGATTGTCAAGTTGAAAAAATGACAATAGACAATACAACTATAGCCATCCGGTGTGAATGAATCAGAATTATACCTATTCTTTTTCAGATGGGCAAAAATTGTATATATTTTTGGTTTGCTGTAGAATAATTTTAGCAATTAGTTTATGTATGTCATGAAATGAAAAGGTTGAAAATGGTCGTTCTCATGGAAGCCTGGAACTGCTCCTGGGCCAGCTGTTTCTTGAGGACCCTTCAAGCCTTGAGATTTTTGGTAAATTATTTGTTGAATGAATGGTTTAACAAATGTCACTATAACTCTGCCAAGGGCTTTTATTATATTTACCTGTATATGTTCTTGCCCAAAAGTCCCTCAGATCTGTCTCAGGATCCAGGAATCAGAGTAGATTAGCAAACTTCCCAGAGATCAGGTTCATCTTTTATTATTTTATTTTATTTTTAAAGATTTTATTCATTATTTTTAGAGAGAGGGGAAGGGAGGGAGGCAGAGAGGGGGAGAAACATCAGTGTATGGTTGCCTTTCACCTGCCTCCAGCTGGGGACCTGGCTGGAGACCTGGCCTGCAACCTGGTTATGTGCCCTGACTGGGAATCGAACCAGGTATCCTTGGGTTCATTCGCAGGTTGGTGCCCAGTCCACTAAGCCACACGAGCCAGGGCTTATGCTCATCTTTTAGAACACACCAGGTTGTCTTTGCAAGAGTTTATTGAAGGATCCCAGGCATTCTGTCTCCTGCTTATAAAATAGAACTGTTAACTACTTCTCTTCCCCAGCGATGTGATGAAGATTAAAATAGGTGTTTTAAGTTCTGCTGAAGGAGTTGTGCAGAACTTCAGTGGAAATTTTAGAGTTAAAAATGAAACTCCTCCTGAATCTCTGAAATGTTTGTTTTAAAGAAGTCATTGGCCTTTGCGTTGGAAAGAGACATTGCTGGTGTTATTTTGCATTTCTTAAACTGTAGCAGTATTTAGCTCTTTCCTTTTGATTGTGGTCCACTCCTTCAGTGATAAACAGTACAGAAATCTCCGTTCTGGGGAGAGCGGTGGGGCTCAGGCTTTGCTTGCCTGGGCTGCTGCCGCAGTCTCCTGCTAATCAGAATCACAGCAGGGCTCGTTTTATGAGCCTGAAAGAATTAGTGCTCCCGGGGGCTGATGTTCCTCACCTGCTGGGGAGCTCCAGATTTAGTTTGGAGCCTGTTCTCTTTTAGGATCGAGCCACCTTTCCTTCCCCTTCTCATAAGAACACCACCGCCTCTTTTTTTTTTTTGTAGTCCATGTTTACTGGCATGTTGATTTCTTTCTTGTTTTTCTTTTCCTTTCTTTTTAAAGTGTAGACCAGTAACAATTGTAGTAGATTTTTATACTTATGAGAGTTGGTTTTGACCATATGAAATTATAACCTATCTCAGGGAGACTGGGAACAGTAGAGTGAAAAATAGCAGGTGGTACCCTGCAAACCAAATTGTCTAATGTGAGTTTTCTAGGGAATGTCATGAGCTTAAACTTATGAAGCACCTGGTATGTGGAACCAGCAGGGTACCTGAATATACTGGGGGATGACTTTGCACCTCTGGGATAGTTGAGTTCAGTTAACAGGGTGGGTTTTAGGTCACCGTGAGATATGTGACATGTATAATAGAAATTTGTCTGTTATTACTGAACAATTTAGCAATCTGGCAATGAATGTGACGTTTTTTCCTGTTTGGAAATTACATACCACATCACACCTACCATGCTGTTGGTTGTTAAAAAGGATAAAGAATAGCTTATTTGAGGAGGCTAATGCAGATGTTTATGTTGGGGAAGACAGAATCATTTGGATTACCTCATAGTAAATTTTTTTACATTTATTTAATACTGTTATAATTTAGAGTTCATTCATCTTTTAGTATAAACTTCCATTTATAAGGTAAATCAGTTCTGGAGATCTAATGTAAAACAGCATGACTGGTTAACAACCATGTATTGTATACTTGAAAGTTACTAAAAGAGTAGTTTTTAAATGTTCTAAAACAAACAAAAAAAGGTGGTGGAGGTGTTAAGGTAGTAACCTTGCTGTGGTGATCATTTTGCAGTATGTGTATGAAATTAAATCATGTTGTACACCTTAAACTTACACACTGTTATATGTCAGTTATATCTCAGTAAAGCTGGAAAAATATAAAATGGTAAACACACATAAAAAAAGTATCCTTTTGAAATTCACAGGGGAAATGGCTATCATCTCCATTTGTAGATAAGGAGACTAAGTCTTAGGGAGGTTAAAGGAGATGCCCGAAGTTGTGCCCCTGGTGACCTGATCTGAAAGGGAACATTGGGCTGTTCAGTGTGTGGTGCAATGCTGTTTCTCCTCAACTAAGGGGAAAGCAACTAAGAGCTCCATGAATTGCAGCGTTAAAGGCAAAATGTAGCCCTAACTGTACAATGGGAAGAGCTCAGGACCAGGGGTCAGGAAGTGCCAGTTCTGTTTTTAATGCTACTGCTTGTTTTGTGACCTTGGGTAATACTTGACCTCTGGGCCTTACTTCACTCTTCTGTAAAGTAGGAAATTTGGAGTGCAGGGGCCCTTTGGAAGTTACCTGTAATAGTCTGTTTGAACTACTTGGGAGTGACTGTAATCTTCCTTAGACGTGAGTTAAAGCTATGTGCTAAGGGGTTGGTGGTGGGGATTAGATGTATCACAGTCACCTACAAGGCAGTTGGCTTTATTTTTCCTCGAGTAACAGTACATTGAGCCTAAGCCAGTGTCTCCATCTCAAAGTGACTGTATTCCCTATGATTTCTGTGTGAAGTGGTAAAACTTTGCATATGGAATACATTTTGTAAAAAAAAAAGCCAACTACTTTATAGGCAGGTTTATTCATGTATTTATAGAATCATTAAGTGCTTGAAAAATACCACTTAGAGCTTTAATTCATTTTATGGGAGATATTGTAGGCTGTAGTGCTTTTTAGTTGGGGAATTCTTGAAAGGTTTTAGAGTGTTTACTAGGTATGCCCTTCTGTGTGTTCTCCTACTCTAAAATCCCATGTTTCTTTTCTCTCAGCCCAACAGGGGTACGAAGCGTCCCCGGGATGATGAAGAGGAGGAGCTGAAGATGCGCAGGAAACAAGCTGGTACCCGGGAACGGGGCCGCTATCGGGAGGAGGAAATGACGGTGGTGGAGGAAGCGGACGATGACAAAAAAAGGCTGCTTCAGATCATTGACAGAGAGGGCGAGGAGGAAGAGGAGGAGGTAACGTGGCAGATGTGGGAGGAGAGCTGGCTCTGATAGTCGCTGTACAGTGTAATTTGGGGCCAGTTCCTTAAGTACTTAATTTCCCTGAGCACTCTAGCCTAATCTGTTAAATGGGGTTAAGAATACTTGTTTCACAGTATTGACATCAAGGTTAAATGGGGTACAGATAGAATTTAAAAATTATTTTGGGTTATGTGTTGTAGTAACGGCCCAAGCACTGAACTGTGGAGTTACTGATAATGACTGAGAGCGCTGGGGAGACTCTCTAGGCACACTGAGGGCGCAGCGGAGAATTTTATTGAGCAAGCAGAAGACGGGCTTTTCAGGAAGTTGAAGTGGCATTAGCAGAGCAGCAAAATGAGTACAGTGGGGAGCTAAGGGATTAGGTATTTAGGTGTTACCAGAAAAAACAATACAGTTTAGGGAAAGAGATGCCTTTCTATTGCTGCTCCTCAAGATTCCTTAGCGCCTTTGCACCCACTCTTGCCCCTGGACCCTATTCCTTCTCTCCACTGGCTGGAATGCGCTTCTTGTCCTGATGAAGGACCACCCTGTGCACGGCTGGTTTCTTCTCAGGCCTCAGTTTCCCAGGGGAGTGTTCCCTACCTCTGAGGTAGATTGTCTCAGTCTCTTGTTACTTTATTCTGTATATTCTCTTCACAGCACTTACCACGATCTGAAATTTCGGTTTATTTATTGTCCTCATTTGTTGAGCTCTCCTCAGCCTCCTATGGAAGCAGGGACTGGCTCCGTTTTGATCACTGCTCAGAGCACGGAGCGCAGTGCCCAGCTCCTGGTAGATGCTTAACAAATATTTGTTGAATGAATAAATGAGGCTGAAAAGAGGAGAGGTAAAATATCAGTGACTACAAATAAAATAGCCATACTTATGTGTCTTTATAAATCCTTAGGTGTTAACTTGTATGTTATTTCACTCTGGCATTTTGTTCAACATGAATTATGGAAATAGATTCTTAGGAGCCAGCTGTTTTTGGTTGCCTCAAAGGCCTGATGCAACATTTGGATTTTAAAAAATGAAGCTGGAATGTGAATCGAAGAGGGAAAAAAAGTTGACTCATATTTCACAAAGGTCTTTACTGCGTTATGCCAATAATTCTCTCGTTAACATTTATACCAGTTCTAATTTGGGGGTCTGCCCTAAAAAGATGGTCACGCACTGGAAGTCTGTGGTGGGAGACAGTTCCAAATTTCCTCTCTGAGGGCAGCAGCCCTGCCAGGCTTTTAGCCAGACAGTGTGTGCAGCTCCTCCTCCTGCCTCCCCTTCCTCCCTGCCCTCCCTCGCTGTCCCCTCTCCCTCCCTCCCCTCCCACTAGCTTCTGCTCAGTCTGTTGGCCCTGCAGCAGCAGTTAATTGGCAGGTATAATTCCAGTGTAGGACAAGGCTGGTACCGGGGGATTAGGATAGTAACTGTCATGGGTAAGTGCTTTCTGGCCTGAGAGACAGACATTTAATGTGGGACCAGCCCTTCTGTTAAGGGGCAGGGAAAAAGAGATCGCTTTGTAAAAATGACACATGGAAGGCTGCAAGTTCACGAGTTATTTTCTCACTGCCACCAAAGCCCCATTTGATGAAAAACAAGTGACGTTTGCCCCTGTAAAGTCACGTGAACCTGTAAAATATTATTGTCCTTTTTGTGCTACATCACCAGCATTCATCTTTCTGAAGTCTCCCTCTGGTTTCCGACGTTGAGCTATTGGAGACGCTGCTGTGGCTGTTGACTAAGACCGATAGTTCCCTTTCCCCGCAGTGTTGGAGAGAAATTAAAGGAGGGAAGGCCAGTCCCTGGAGAGACTTAAGACTTTGGGAATCCTATGAGAGCTGTATTGACACCAACACTTATTTTTTTCTATAGGGTGGGTAAGATGTTAGCCAAGGGAAAGAAAAGCAGTGGATATTGAGGTTGCTTGAAAATGATTTCACTCTTTCCTAGAAATTTGGATTATTTTAGTTAAATCCTCATGACACGGGTACATCGTGCCTGTTACTAATAGTGTAAGAATACCACCTTATGTTAATATAGTGTCATATAGTTTATAAAACAATTTTATGTGCCTCATCTCTTTAGAGCAACTCTATGACCTTAGAAGATACAGGTAATATTTCCTCCCTCCCTCTCTCCCTTTCTCCCTCTTGCCCTCCCTCCCTTTCTTCCTTTCTTCATGCCTTCAACAGATCTATCTGGATGCCTGCTGTGTGCCAGGCACTGTGAGGGGAACTGCAGAGCCAGCACTGAACAGATAGAGATGGGCCACCAACTAGGCTGTTTTCCCTGGTATGGGGTCAGGGAGCCTCTCTGTAAGATGCTGAGGAAGGGCTGGGGGCCCAGCAGACTACCTGAGGGCCCAGGAGTCATTGATAAAAATCTGTGAAATGTGTCATGCCCAAAATGAATTTATAGGTATCTTCCACTTAAAACCTAATATATACAAATCAAAATTTAACAAAACAATAGCTAGCAATTTTAATGTCCTTACAAAATTATGGGATGATTCAGTGCTTTTTGAAAAGGTCTGTTACAGGGTCTCTTAATAGCAGTTTCTTTACTGCTTTTAGGTGTGAGTTATCGTCAATGACTACAAAGCTATGAAGCAGCAGGGAAAGTGTCAGGCAGAGTGTATTGCAGCACATTACATTAAAGTGGGAACTAAACCGAAGAGAAAACATTTCTGAGATTTTATTGTAGGTTTTCTTGGGGAAAATGATTCCGTTTTCAAAAATTTATTTACCTTTGTGTAAATATTATTCTAGTATTTGAAATAAAACTCTGTGCGATCCACTAGTTTTTAAATGTTTCCTCTATGCTGTTTCTAATTTTTGATGTTACAACTGGATTCCAAGAACCTATCTGATTCCTTTCTCAGCAGCTAGTACTGACCACATACAGTACTGTAAGAAATCTACAGTAAGAAATCTACAGTGAGACTGTAAGAAATCTACAGTGAGACTGTAGAACTAATTAACAGCCATTCCTGCAGTCTGTACAGAAACAGGGGGAGAGTTAGATTTGACCTGTGGACCATAGTTTATTGACTCTTGTGTGTGGGGAAGAGGTTAAGGGCCGCTGTCAATTACTGCACAAGTTTTTTTAAACCACTGAGTGTTGTCTTATATATACAACAAAGGAGAACAAGGATAAGATAAATGTTAATATTTATTGAATATTGTTGCTTAGGCCATGCCAGTACAGTCTGCTCAAGAAATATTTGTTGACTAAGTCTTTAACATCTTAAACGGAACTTCCTATGTTAGGTACGAGACCCACAGAGTGATATAAAGTAGTGTGAGATGTAGACCCTTAACCCTCAGTCTAGTCAGGGGATAAATTATGTACCGTACATTTATCTTTCATGAAGAATAGCATGTAAAACCCACGGAAAGGAGGAGTGATTGGTGAGTTGTTGCATTTGTCCCTTTATACCAGGAGGAACCACTGGATGAAAGCTCAGTGAAGAAAATGATCCTTACATTTGAAAAAAGATCATACAAAAACCAAGAGCTGCGGATCAAGTTTCCAGACAATCCGGAGAAGTAAGGCTCTGTTTTGCTGATACTGTTGCTCTCCTCTGAGGCGTTTGTTGGCTATTTTTGTTTGTTTTGTCTGCTTTGGTTTTTGTAATTTGGGTTAGGAGTCCCAGGACAACTCAGCTGCTTGAGAAACTACTAGAAGGACTCACAGGACTGCGGGTAGGTGGTACTGAGGGTATACAGCCAGACCAGCAAGGGCAAGAGCTGTACTAGGTGGGGTCTGGAGAAATTCACATGCAGACTCCCCATGTGTTCTCCCGCCCACTGAATGGGGTCAGGCTGATAAGCCCCTTTCTCCAGCAGTGAAATACAGCAACACCTGTGCAGGGTCTGTGTCCCTGCCGGTCCTTGTGAGATTCCGGGATTAGGGGTATTTAATTAGGACACACCATGTAGCTTTCCTGTGTCAGGAACAAATACCAGAATTCTAGACTCACCTAAGGAAAAGCAGACAAAACAACCTGATCACCTAGGGAACTTTTCAAAAGCCATGTTCTCAGATGTCAGCCTAGCATTAGGCCCTTCCAAAGATTAGGCCTGTTATGTTAACTCTTTTCTACCTTATATATTCTCAAGGCCCAAAGAAAACTGTCCTTGGCGGCTGTTAGTGACAGCTTTACTGCTGAGAAAAATGTCAAAGGCTTTGGGGTTAGACAGATATGGGTGTGATTCCCCCATGACCTTGAATAAGTCACCTCCATGTTTTAGTCTCAGGTATCTCATCTGTATAAAGAAAAAATAAAGCCCCTTTACAGAATTGTAAAGGTTAAATAATAATTTTCAAGTATTTAGATCAGTACTTGGCATTTAGTGTGTAGTTATGAAATGATAGTTATTACGGTGGCTCCTGGGTGCACTGTCAAGTACTGTAATGAGAAATCTGGTGTCTTTTAGTCAATCTTGAATCCTAACAAAAGGGATTTTCATATTTATACAGATTTTAATGTTCTAAATCTCTCCTTCCCTGCTTCTTTTCCTCCTAGGACATATACTTTTAATGAATCTTAATATGTCCACGGCCTCTAGGCAATTAAGAGTTGGATAGTATAGTTTTTGCATTCAAGTTTAGAGGTTACTAGGCACAATAGCCATAAATGCACAGAAGGAAATATACTTTAAAGGAGATATAGACAGAATACCGTGGGAGCCTACGGGAAGAAACTGAATACCAAATTGGGGGCTATTAAGGGCTTCACAGAAGAGATGGTATTTAAGCTGGGCCTTGTGGAATGATTTTGATTTTAGTAGGCAGCAGAGAACATGGAAAGGTATGCCGGGCAATGTGACTAGCGTGGACAATGGTACAGAGGTATCGGAAGTCATCAAGTCATGGCAACCTGGTAAGGCTCATGTGTCCCTCTGCGTTCTCTCTGCACTTGGATGAGGAGAGGAGAGAGAGGAAAAGCTAGTTAGTGGACTTAGGGTCACAGCCCACTTTGACGGGAAGAGCAGCCAGCTTGCGGCTCCTCTTTCCCAATACGAGAATCCTGTCAGGTTTTGTGTTGATTTTCACCGTATAGTAGCACTTGTCATTCTGCACTGTGTGTGTGTGTGTGAGTTTGATTACATAGGTAACATGTGAATAGATTTTCATTTAAAAAATACCAACGTACATAAGCAGGGGAAAAACCGAAGTTCTCTTTCACTGCACTGACCCCCTTTCTATTCCCCTACCTAGAGAGAGTCCTGGTGAACACTTCCGTGAGTATCCTTTTGGATTATCTTCTGTATACTGGTTTATATACACATGCAAGTATTTTTTTCCTACCTAAATTATACTGTACATATTCTGTACCTTGATCTTTTTTGGACACATAACCAGAACTTTTCATTTTATTATATGCATGTTCATGGTGTGTGTGTGTGTGTGTGTGTGTGCACGCGTGTGACTGATTATAGTATTTCATGGTTTGTAGATACTATGATTTATTTATTGCTTTTCTATTACAGACATTTGGTTATTTAAAATAAATATGAACAATGCTGCAGTAAACTTTGGTATACATATGTTTTGGTTAAAACATATTTCTGTGGGATAAAGGTTGAATTCCCAGATTAAAGGGTACGAGCAGTTTCAACTTTGATAGCTACTGCCAGTTCCCACTGTATTCCTTTCTTCTCCCACCAGCCGGCCTCTTTTCTTATTTTCTTGCCCACAGTGAATGGGATCAGTCTTAAATGCTTTGCTCTTTGTTTTATTATTTCTTTACTCAGTGGTCTTCCTGCATCAGAGTCTGTCCTTCAAGGAAGTGGACTGTGCCTTGTTTGTTGCTGTTTGTAGCACTGACCACAGAATCTGCCACATTATAGGTGCTCAGGAAACATGAGATCTTAGTTGATGTCATCGTTACACTTCTCAGAACCTAAGGATACATTATAAGGAAGCTGTGCCCTGGGTTGATAGCTCTGGAAATGTAAGAAGTGCAGATTAACTTCTTTCTTGGCTATACCAACCTAGATGCCTTGCTTACACCCTGCTTGTTTACAGCTTATAGATTGTTGTTCCTTATAATCCAAGAAAATGGAAACTGAACAGCCAAAGGAAACTTCCCCAACACTGAAACCAGTGGTGAATTTGGTAAACGCACTGCAGAGTCGTGGAAGAGGAACAAACTTTTAAAAGACCTAGAAACAATAAGATGGTCGAATTACACAATCTTCTCAGAGCAGGAATGCTGGAGCACTGATTAGAAAAGGAAGCAGGAATACTAAGGCTTGCCCTGACCTGAGTGGCTCCGTTTATCGAGCATCTGCATGCAACGTGAAAGGTTGCCAGTTTGATTTCCCATCAGGGCACATGCCTAGGCTGCAGGTTCAGTTGCTGGTTACGGTGGGTACAAGAGGCAATAGATCTGTTTCCCTCTTTCTCCCTTTCTTCCCCGAAGAAAATTTATAAATAAACAAACAAATAAAACTTAAAAAAAAAAAGAGTGTTAAGGACCTGTGTACAGACTACAATGCCAGTGTTTCTGTCCCAGACAGCAAGGGCCCAGAGCACATATTGAGTATCAGTGTTGATATTGAAGCAATTGAAGAAATAAGACAATCATCCCTACCCTGGAGGAGGGCCTGCAGTTGCCGTCACCCACTGCAGCCAGCCAGCTCCTGCTTGAATCAGGTGCTGTGGAATACTTAAATTACCAACACTATAAAGGAAGCAACTTTGTGAATTAAGACTGTTGATTCATCAGAGTCTGGCAGGAGAATTATTGGGGTCAAAAGTGCTAAAATCAGAGAACTTTAAGAGAAAACTCAGACAACAAACAAACCAAACAATGCTGTGCCCATTCCACTCACAGAATTGTTCTTATTGGAGGAAACCTGATGGGGTGGTAGAGGGCTTAAGATCGTAACCTTGATCTCCTATCAGAGTCTTCTACCAAAGGATGTGCACAATCTTATGATCCCAGTTTTGGCTTCACAGTCACGTTTGATGACTGCCATGGGTGTCCCAGGGGATTTCCTATGCAGGGAAGAGATGGTTTTGACAGAATGCCTCCTGGTCAGGGCTGGTGTCTGATGCCTCCATCTAGAAGAGATCATGATGTAAACTCGTGGCGAGGACCTCCTCCTGGACAAGGTGGCCAGGGTGGTCGCAGAGCGTGGAATCGTCCTCTTTCTTCTCCACCACCACTTAGCACAGGAGATCTGGACAGGAGGTCTGTGACAGAAGAGGGAGACCTGGAAACTGTTGAGATGGCATGGCTGGTTTCAGGGCTGACGAGACTTGGGTCCCCGCAGTAAGATCCATGCAGCCCTGCAGGATGGGAGAGGCTTACGAACTGCAGGTGGTTCCAGATACGATTGTTCCTAGGCAGGGGTCATGGCTCATAAGGTGATCTTGGTGGACCTAGTATTACTACGCAAGTAACTATTCCCAATCATTTGTCTGGATCTAGTATTGGCAGAGGTGGTCAGAGAATTAAACAAATTCATCATGAGTCAGGAGCTTTGATCAAAATGGATGATCCTTTAAAAGGGTCTGAGATTGGATCATTACCATTAGAGGAACACAGGGCCCTATACTGAAAGCACAGTATTTACCGTATGCAGATGTTGAGGATAGTTTTTCTTTTTTAAAGTGTGAAGCAGTATACTGGAAAGTTTTTTCTAAAACTAGTGAAGAACTAAAGGGTCCTGTATCTTTTTTCTTTTTTAAAAAAATCTGCTTCTGTTTAAAAAGCCAGCAATCCTCAGCTTCATAGTTCTGCATTGGAGGTGTAGTGAAATTTTGCTGTTCACCAGATGTAATGTTTTAGTTCCTTACAAACAGGGTCAGGGAGTGAGATGTGTAAAAACTAACATTGAAATGTGGAAACAGCAGCAGAGTGAGTGAATTTTAATATTTGTTCATTGCTAGTGGTTAGAAAGGAAAACTCCCCGGTGTAATGAACGTTTTGCTTTGTGATGGCTGTACTATCTGGGGTGGGGGAGTGGTGTAGGGAGGAAAAGTAACAATAGTTCATGTCCCTAACATCTATTCAGAGCAGAGTGCAGAATGTAATAATGCTGTTTTGTAAGAAATGTTTATGATTTATTTTATTTTCTAAAAGATTTTATTTATTATTTTTCAGAGAGACGGGAAGGGAGAGAGGGAGAGAGACAGCAATGTATGGTTGCCTTTCACCTTGCCTCCAGCCACGGACCATACCAGCCAGGGCTTATGATTTAAAAAATAAATTTAGTGAACCTAAGAAAGAATCCAGTTTGCTTCTTGGAGTGCCAGCATTGCCTTTGTCCCTTGATAGGTTTACTTCTGTCCATTTAGAGCAGTGAGTTTCTACAGATTATGTACCACATCTGAGGTAACACGGATACCCTAGTGTTACAGTACATAAATTGGTGTTAAGGAAACGTTATTTTGCTCCGGCTGGTGGCACAGTGGATAAGGCATGAGGCCTGCGAACCCAGGTTGCTGGTTCGATTCCCCAGCCAGGGCACTTAACCAGGTTGCAGGCCAGGTCTCCAGCCAGGTCCCTAGCTGGAGACAGGTGAAAGGCAACCATTCGTTGATGTCTCTCTCCCTCTCTGCCTCTCTCCCTTCCCCTCTCTCTAGAAATAATAAATAAAATCATTTTTTAAGTTATTTAAAAAATATTTTATTAAAAAAATCAGTGTTTTCTATTCAGACAAAATTTATATGCTGGTTTAGTTTTTAAATCTGAACATTTAAAAATTGAAATGATGCAAAGGAAATATTTTTTTAAATGTCTAAACATGATTAGGGAACTGCATTGTGTTTTAACCTTGAGGTTTTGAATTCTTACTGGTGTAGTGTCTTTTATAATTCTCTAGACCAGCGAGGTGCAATTAAGATGAAAATTGCTAGAGCAATTTTGAATGGAACTTTCCGGTTGAGATCAGAAACATTCAAATTTATTTTCCCATACATGCAATTGTCACTTTGGTTACATACCCCAAAAATGCCTCTCTTCATTTGGCCGCAGTTCAGATTCAATTGACAGTTCTCCTTTGCACTTTGTAATCTTTGCGCTGTGTAATCCTCCTCCCAAGCATCCCATTGAGTAGAGAGTGCTGTTTCCCTAGTAAGTCATTTTTGCAGGGGCAGAATTATTTAGTTTAAAGGTTAACAAACTTTAAAATTTCTGGACCCCTTTGTACTCTTAAATTATGAGTATACCCTAAAGTTCTTATCTTAGAAAATTCTAGAATACACAAGTACACATTTTATTAGCCATCAGGGCAATGATATTATCATATGCCTGTGGAAAATTCCAGTGTTCACTCCTGAGAGAATGAGAGCTTAAAAGGCAAATACAGGCATACCTTAGAGATACCAACAGTTTGGTTCCAAACCACTGGAGTAAAGTAAACATCACAGTAAAGTGAGTCACATGAATATTCTGGTTTCCCAGCACATATAAAAGTTATATTTACACTGTACTATAGTCTATTGAGTATGTAGTAGCACTATGTCTGAAACAACAATGTACATACCTTAATTTAAAAGTACTTTATTGCTAAAGAACGCTAACCATCCTCTGAGCCTTTAGCAAGTTATAATCTTGTTGCTGGTGGAGGGGTCTTGCCCTAGTAAAATCAAAGATCACTGGTCTAAGATCACCATAGTATATGTAATAATAATAACAATGTTTGAAATATTGCAAGAATTACCAAAATGTGACACAGAGATATGATGTGAACAAAAATGCTGTTGGAAAAAATGGTGCCGAATTGACTTGTTTGACTCAGGGTAACCGCAAAACTCTAAATTGTAAAAATGTGGATTCTCTGTAAAGTGTAATAAAGCTAAGCTGAATAAAACAAGCTATGCTTGTAATACTTTGGAATTACTACGAAAATAGCTTTGATTTTTGTAGACCCCTAAAAGGATCTCCTGCCACCTCCTACCCCTACCCTGGGGTTCCAGAACCACACTTTGAGAACTCCAGTTTAGTTGGGTGGAAGAAGCATTGTCTTCTCTCTGCATCGGTTGTTGGTTTTGTGTTTGTAAGAGGACTCATCAGTTTCCGTTGCTTTTCTGGTTTGAAATTGCTGGTAGTATTCACCCTTATGGTTGAAAGAGAGCATCCTGCTGATCTGAAGCAAATGCACATGGACAGGCTAGCAGAATATTCTCTGTCATACCAGATGGAATCAATGACCTCATCTCAGGTTTACTGTTTAATAGGTAGTCTTGCTTTCCCATTGGCCTCTAACTTGATCCATTCCCCCAGCTGTGAGTCATCCGTTACTGACGGTGTGCTTGCTCCCTACACAGCCTTCTACAAATGTTGTAGTGTGTTTTTTAATGAGTAGGCTTATATTTTGTTGACAAAAGAGAAGAAAATTTTCCTTGTTAAGCATAGCGAACTTGAGGGTACCTAGATTTGCTGAGCACCTATTACGTGTCAGCTATCATTAGGCACTTCATATTTATTAACTCTTTGAATCCCCACTGTAATTCAGCTAGGAAAATGGAAGACACTGAGGCTTAGAGATAGGTTAGTTGCTGTTCCCTGTCTCCCTCAACCGAGGTGGTGCCCCATGATCTGTGTTGCAATGAATGGAGTCTCTTGGGCAACATTGGATCCTTAATTGTATGTAATAGAGTGTTTACATTTGTGCTGGGCTAGGGGGCTCCACCAGGACAGCAGCTGGGATTATTTTTTTATCTGTTATATCCTTGGTACCTAGTAAAATGATTGGCAGCTAATGTGTGCCCCCAAAATACTTGTTAATATACTGCTTATGGTTACATGGCCAGTAAATAGCATAGCTGGGAGGGTGACCCAGATCTAGCTCATCCCCAAGTCCAGGCGTTTTCTGTTATATCTGTTACTCAGTGTAACACTGGACCTCAGTGGTCTTGTTATGTTTTCCTGCTCACAGTTGAGTTTCTGTTTATTTAAAAAAAATTTTTTTCTGACTTTCTAAATTTAAAAACATTGGGCTAAGACCACCTATTTAGAAGAATTTCAGAGTTGGAAGGGACCAAAAGGTACAGTTTGTTCTCCCTTCTAATTCTTGATTTTTTTTTATTAAATCACCCTTTATTATCTCCAATGACAAGTATCTAACTTTTCAGAGAAACCTTTTCTTTATTCAGCAGTTCTGACTTCAGATTTCAACTTAGAATGATAAAGAATTTCAACAAATTTCTCCTCTGAGAGAATATCTAGACTCCTTATAGTCTTGTGTGTTCCCCAAACTAATTTCTATATCCTTCCTAAAGTGTGGTTTCCATAACAAATGTTATAGAACTTTAGGGTCATCTGATCAGAATGATAACTCTGTATCGCCTTATTCTAAATAGCCTGAAACCAAGCAGCTCTTGTAGCAGCTGCTTTCCTCTGCTCCTTCACTTGGCAAGGATCTGAATTGCAGACTCAGGAGTGTGCCCAGTGCTGGGTGCCCGGAGATGAACGAGTAGTCTCTGTCCTGGTCCGATTTGCATTGTGGTTGCAGTTGACTAAAACCATCACATGCTTTCTACACATGTGCTCTTCTCAAACTGTATCTTTCCCACCCTATGCTTTTGTACTTGGCTTTTTGGTTCAAGGCCGCTTTCTATGTGGATCCTAGGTAATTTTCTCCTGTTAGAGATGGACCATCACTGCCTGTCAGGAACTTTTTGAATTGATTCTGGCAGCTGCTATGTTCACTTTCTCTGTAAGCTTTGTGTTCTTTGACATTTGTTAAGTTTGTCTTTTATATACCTTCACTCAAGTTATTGATTTAAAAAAAACAATAAAATAATATAGTTGGCCTAAACAGGTCCAAGGATGGAGCCATGTAGGATACCACCAGAGGTGTCTCTCTGGGCTGACATTCATCAATTAATTAATTCATTCCATTCATTCTCATTCAAGTCCCCAAATCTTTTCCTTGTACTTAACATGATTTTGTTTATTACCATTCAGTGCCCAGTCTTCCTTGCCAATTCTTCCAGTGGTGAGCTGTAAAAATCTTTTGTCAAGTTTCTCTTCACAAATCAGATTTTTTAGGTACCCATTTAAGGCAAATAAGCCTTAGAGGTGTGCTGAGTCTATTAGGGCCAGAGATTATAGAGATCTACAACCCGTGACATATCTGAATTCTGCACCAGCCCTCACAAGTCATGATTCTTCTGATTTGGCTTCCACACTTTAGGTGATGAGAATAATCTAAAAAGGCGGTCTATTCATAAGCACAGTGAAAGGAGGCTTAAAAAAGTGGTGTGGATAGAGGGGGAATCTTGACAAAAGTAATTTTGAAATGTACTTGAAATAATAAGCAGGTGAGAATAAACAAGGAAGCATTGAAAAGGAACGCAAGCAAAGGAGTATTTTTGCAATAACAGACAAAATATACTGTAACGGTATGGAAGTGTGATCTTGGCTCAAGAAGTTGTAGACAAATCATTGAAGTAGAGCAAAAAGCCCATAAACAGATTAGAGCACACATTGAAATTTAGTGTATGAGAAGCATGGCATTTCTTCAAATCTGAGGATAGATTATTGTATTGGGGCAATTGGTCAAACATTTGCAGAAAATAAAGTTAGATCTTTGTCCTATATTATACGCTAAAATAAATTTCAGATTTAATGCTAAATATTTAAATATGTAAACATAAATGTACATAAAATATATCTGATCTTAACATACAAAGAAACTTTGCTCAGGATACATGTAAAATATAGTTCATAATGGCAAAGATTTGACTACTTAAGTTTTTTTTTTTAAGATTTTTATTTATTATATCCAGGGAGAGAGGAAGAGAGAGAGAGGCAGAGCAGGAAAGAGACATCAATGTATGGTTGCCTTTCACCTGCCTCCAACCATGGACCTGGCCGGAGACCTGGCTTGCAACCTGGTTACGTGCCCTGGCTGGGGAATCGAACCAGCGACCTTTGGGTTCGCAGGCCGGCACCTTATCCACTGTGCTACCAGCCAGAGCTCAACTACTTAAGTTTTTAAAAACCTTTATGTCAGAAAGCATGGTGGACTTGTAGTCAAGCTGGAAGGCATAGGTAGACATGCTTTGCCTCCATGTGCAACCACGGAATTACAACTATTTCTCAAAAGAAATAACAACAACCATATATTGATCTTTCTCTCCCTCTCTGCCTTCCTACCTTCCCCTCTCTAAAAATAATAAATAAAATCTTAAAAAAAACAACAACAACAAGGACCATTAGAAAATCGAGCTCTATGGAAGTCTGACAACCAAAGAGTTAAAGAAGCCTATTCATCCAAATGGGTAGGAGGGGCAAAGTAGGGTGGAGAGGTGGTGGCAGCAGTGGAGCAGGTGTTCCCACATTCACACGTGGTGGATAAAAATTGAGAGGGATACCTTGGGAGCTAGCGATGCCAGACAGCACAGCCCAGGGTTCAAGTGCCAAAAAGATAAAGCTCCATAACCTCTGGCTGTAAAAACAAGTGGGGGTTGGGGTGGCAGGAGAAGTTGCTAGATTTTCAGGAGAATTGGTTTAAAGGGGCCTGCATGGATTTAGAATGCAGACCCACCCACACTCTGGCATTTACCTCCGGGGCAACATCTGAAAGGGCACCAGTCACATATTGGAAGCGAGTAAAATGACTAGAAATGGGGCTAGTGCCAGGCAAACTTCCAGAAGCCATGCAGTGGCATTGTCCCCTCTCTGAGCCATTTTCTCAACACAGAGCCACTAAGTGGTTAAGCAGGTTGCCCAACCCAGCAATTACCTAAGGCTCTGCCCCACATAATTTACAGGTGCCTTTACTAAGATAGGGAATTAAAGTAGCTCTAGCTAACATACAGACACACACAGGAAGGCTGCCAAATTGAGGAGACAAAGAAATATGGCCGAAATAAAAGAATAGAACAAAACCCCAGGAAAAGATCTAAATGAAAAAGAGTTAGCCAACATATCAGATGCAGAGTTCAAAACACCAGTTATTAAGATGCTCAGAGAACTCATTGAGTATGGCAGCAAATAAAGGAAGATATGAAGGTCACACTAAGTGAAATAAAGAAAAATCTACAGGGAACCAACAGTGAAGGGAAGAAAGCCAAGATTCAAATCAACGATTTGGAACATAAGGAAGAAATAAACATTCAACCAGAACAGAGAGAAGAACTAAGAATTCAGAAGAAAGAAACTGAGGAAAGTGTAAGACGACTCTGGAAGATCTTCAAAAGTGCCAACATCTGAATCATAGGGATGCCAGAAGGAGAAGAGGAAGAGTAAGAAATTAAAAACTTCCCTGAAAAAATAATGAAAAAAAACTTCCCTAATCTGGAGAAGGTAATAAACATAAAAGCCCAGAAAGCACAGAGTCTCCCAAACAAGTTGGACCCAAAGAGGACCACACCAAGATGTATAATTAAAATACCAAAGTTTAAAGATAGAGACTCTTAAAAGCAGCAAGAGAAAAGAAAGTTACCTATAGAGGAAGTCCCATAAAACTATCAGCTAATTTCTCAAAAGAAACTTTGCAAGCAAGAAAGGACTGGCAGGAGGTATTCACAGTGATGAAAAGCAATGCCCTACAACCTCTGTCCAGCAAAGCTATCATTTTGAATGGAAGGACAGATAAGTGCTTCCCAGACAAGGTAAAGCTCAAGGAGTTCATCATCACCAAGCAATTATTACATGAAATATTAAAGGAACTTAAGAAAAAAGATAAGAACTATGAACATTGAAAGGGCAACAAATTCACAGCTATGATCAACTGAATCTAAAACTACAAATAAAGCAAACAACCAGAAGAGGAATAGAATAAATAGATGTGGGGGTCATTTTGAGAATTCTCAGCTGGGAGGGAGAAAGGGAAATAGAGGAAAAGGTGAAGAGATTAAGAAACATAATTGATAGGTACAAAATAGACAGGAGGATGTCAAAAATAGTATAGGAAATGGAGAAGCCTTGCATGACCTGTGGACATGAACTAAGCATGGGGGGATTGCTAGAGGGAAGGGGGATACTGGGTGGAGGGGGACAAAGGGAAAAATTAGGATAACTTTAATAGCATAATCAATAAAATATACTTAAGAAAAAGAAAAGACAGTGTACTAATTAAAGGGTAAATATATTTCTCTGGTTTATTATATATTTTCGGAGCTTATGAAAGAAATTAGTTTTCTTAATATATAGAGTACTTATAAATCAATAAGTAAGAAGAGCACCCTGATATAAGATTGGCAAAAAAGAAATACAAACGCCTAATAAACATTAACAAAATTCTAACCATCTTAGTATCAGAAATGTAAAATAAAGTATAAGTCCTACCTCAAATTGGAGATTTTAAATAACATTTTAAGTGCTGTTTTTGAAGAAGGCGAGGAAAACAGGCACTTTCTAAGCCATTGATACCTTTCTGGCAGAATATATCAAAACCTGCTAAATTATGTGTACTCTTTGACTTACCACTTTCCTTCCTGGGAATTTATTCTAACACAGTAATTACAAATATATGCATCGTAGTGTCACTTGTTATAGGGAAAAAAATTAGAGACCATCTGAATGTCCGACAAAGGGGGATTGATAAAATAAATTACCCATAAGGGAATACCATGCAGCTTATTCAGATGTGTTATTTGGAACAGGAGTTTTGGATAGTTTAATCCCCCACACCAGTCATGGACTGGTAGTCTTTTTGTGGAACACTATTGGGAAGGATCCTGAGACCACGTCTGGCCTCAGCAGGGAAGAGTGCTATGCTCAGTGAGGATTTTGCCATGGGAGGAGAAAGACTGACAGTGGTGTCAGACATTGGTTTTTCCTGTTGTAGAAGCATGTTTAGTGATAAGGGGAATTGTTCAGCCCATGTTAACAATAGCAAACATTGAATATAAAACTGTTCTTTGTAGGCCTCTTGTTTTTGTGGGGAGGGCATGAGTTGAGAAAGATGACTTAAACATACCAGAACATTATCAGTTGTTACTTCTGGTTAATAAGATAATAGATAGTTCTCTTTATCTTTTTTGGGCTGGTCTTTTTTTTTTTTTTTTAAGATTTTATTTCATTATTTTTTAGAAAGAGGGGAAGGGAGAGAGGCAGAGAGGGAGAAAGACATCATTGTATGGTTGTGTTTCACCTGCCTCCAGCCACAGACCTGACTGGAGACCTGGCTTGCAACCTGGTTATGTGCCCTGGCTGGGGAATCAAACCAGCGACCTTTGGGTTCGCAGGCTGGCGCCTTAACCACTGTGCTACCAGCCAGGGCTTGGGCTGGTCTTTTCTCCCCAGTTCTACTAAAGGTAATGTTTTATAATCAGAAAACATATATAATTGTTATGATTTAAAGTAGTAATGGGGAAAAACGATGGTTAGATATATTGTCTAAAATATGGACATATTTTAAAAGGTGTAGTTTCCAGATTTTGTTACTTACAGAATCCAGATTTCTGGAGAGGTGGTATGTACCTAGTCAGCATCTGAAGTTGATGAGTACTTTATGACTTAAAGAGCTCCCCTACCTATGTTCCTTCCTTTGTGGCCTCAATTCAATTAAGCAGGCATCTTTGGACATGTAGAGACAAAAATACATAATTTCTGTCTTTAAGAAGTTTACACTCTAGCAGAGAAGAGGGACCTAATAATAACAATAGTAGTAGTAAAAGAAGGAGGAATGAGAACAAACATAGTGCTTTTCGTTTGTCGGGCATATCTAATTACTTATGTACCCTTTATAGTATCCCTGTGAGATAGGCAATACCATATTTATTTCATTTGCAGGTGAAGAAACAGAAGGCTTAGAAAAGCTAAATGCTTAGGTCAGGTTCAAACCCAGGCAGTCTGGTTCCAGAGTCTTTTTAAGCATCGATTCCTCTGCCTCTCTCATTTGGGTTTTGCTCACTTGCTTTACGTGGATGAGCTTACTTCCTTCTCAGAACAGACCTTCCCAGCAAGGCCGTCAGAGGCTTAGTGGGCATTTCTTACATGTCAGGCACTGGGGAGGGCATACAGAGGTGAATGCAGAGCAGTTCTGTCTATGTGCGGGGGCATGGGTCTGCCGAAAGGTTTAGGTGTGGAAATGTGAGTGAAATGCTATGCCACAGAACGTATGGTGATGATACGGAATGCCAGAAACTAGGTCTGTTTTGCTTTGGGATCAGCCGCCTCACTGAAGCTATTTGGGGAGGGGAATATATTTTTGAATGGCACCAGAATCCTAGTGCCTTCCTTTGGGTCAGGGAAGTCATTGGCCGCTAATCTGAAGTGGCAAGTAAGAGAAACCCTTTTTTGGATGAATAGGATAACTATGTTTAGGCAATGGAATTGCCACACCAAGGAGTAATGTTAGCGAACTCTCAGGACTGGTGGGCAGGTCATTTAACACTGCAAAATGCTTTGGGAGCCTATCAGAGGCCACTTGTGACTGCGACAGGAAGGGGAGCCCTGTAATGAGATCGGAATCCAAGATTGATTTTTGTAATGAGAAAATCGATTTCCCAAGGAAGTTATGTGACAGTATGATGTTTGGATGAGCGTCCTTCTTGGTTGGTCTGTTGTAGACACTTTGACAGATTGTCTGTCTGGGTTGTGTTGCTCTTTGCTGATAGTACCTTCCTTTCTGTGATGCTGTCTTGTTTTCCCCTCCTAGGTTTATGGAATCCGAGCTGGACCTAAATGACATCATTCAGGAGATGCACGTGGTAGCCACCATGCCAGACCTGTACCACCTTCTGGTGGAGCTGAATGCTGTTCAGTCTCTTCTCGGGTTGCTCGGACACGATAATACAGATATCCTTTTAGATCTGCCCTCAGTAGGAAGGCTGCCATGGTAGGAAATGCTGTTGAATGGCTTCTCCTGTCTGTCTCTGCTGTCACATCTGATTTTCTGTTTCCATTCTAATTATATCCCATCTTGAAACACATGCTGCTCTTTACTCATTTGAAAATCTGGTTTATATGAGTACATATTGGGCTGTGCTTAATTGTCCTATTTGCTCTTATCAGTACCAGAATTCATCATGATGTATATGTTCATACATAAATAGTGTCAGTTTTTCCACATCTTGGATTGGAGGCCAATAGGCAAGACTAGACAGGCCTTGAATTTTTGGTCTAGACGTCGTTCTGTTTGCAGATGCCCCAGTGAAGTTGAGACTAGAATGTGCAGTGAACTGTGATGGAAAGCACATTGCAATGTCCAGGAAGACAGGGATTTTTATGTTTTGCCCACTATTATATTTCCACTTCCTTAAAGAAAGGCCAGGTGCATAAAAACATTTAGTGTTTATTGAATTAGCGTTAGACCTAAACAGACCATCTAGATTTGACTCTTCATTCCACATTTTTGTGTGAAATTAGGTGCTCCTCTAGCCCTTAGTAGTCTCATCTGCAAAAATAGAGTTAATAACCTTTGCCTTTTAGTGTGTTTGAGAGGACTCAAGATCCCGTAAGTGCTAAGCAGTTTCTCATACATCATAGGCACTTAGTAAATGTTACTTTTAACTGAATCTGAAACATGACTTTGAAAACAATTTTATACTTTGTCTTTGCCATCTGATAGGCAACTACTTTAGTGCAAGAGGTTTTTCATATGCCTGTGTTCATTAAAGGAAATTTCCTTCCAATAGTTTTCCTGTTAGAATCTAGATATTGGAAAGTTAGAGACAAATGTAGTTAGTCTGCTCGAGTGATATTCATGGGGAATCTGCTGCTGCTTCATGTTATTTTCATCTTTCTGGTAATCCTTCTCTTGAGAGCATGTCTGACTAGATTCTTTCCTGCCTTATAGAAATAAATCAGTGAATAATTTTAATAATTTCTTGAAGGGTGTTCTTAAGCTATTTCTGATATTTCATGTAATGTGAGACACTATTAAGAATCACTGTGTCAGTCCCCCAATTGATGAGTGGTCCCCAGGGTTCACTGCAGAGTACTGGGTTGTATAAGAACCCTAGTCAGTTAGCTTGTTTCTGGGTGAGCTCAGTGAGGGTCTTGTGAATTCATTTAGTAGACATGCTTTGAGTACTTATTGTATACCAGCTGCTTTGTTAGACCCTGAGGAACTCCAGACTATACTGCATGCTCAAGTAGCATCAGTCAGTAAACATGTATGTTGGGTATCTACATACGATTAGCCCTATTCAAGGTGCTAACTGCTCCTTACAGAGTCAGTAACTAAGAATTCTAGTTGTGACTTCACATTTCAATTCACCTTCACAGAATGATAGATTTTTCAGAATCTGAGCAGACCTGAGAGATGACTTAGTCCCATGCCTATTTATTTATTTATTTATTTATCCATCCACAAGTCTGGGGTCCCCATATTGGGCAGCTAACTGTTGAGGTGGAGGCTGGCACTCCAGACCCCTGATTTCCAGTCCATTGTTCTTTAAAGTGCATGCTGAGGCTTTTCCCGCTAGGATTTACTAGGTCCCTGCCAGAGTTGCAGTCAGTCATTACCTTGCGTGCGACACAGAAATCACCTGTTTTGCTTCTGGAAACGCACCGCTCTCCTTTTTCTATCCCTGCTAACTCAAGATCATAGTAGCAGCTTTCTGAAGATCCTGACACTTTGCTGCCTCACCTGCCTGGTTCCTGCTGAGGAGAAGACGGACACAAGAAGTGCTGCTCACGTGGGTGTGCTTGGGAGAGGCAAGGGCACAGCTGTCACAAGGTGTGAAGTTCTGGTCTTTCAAAAGGGAAAAAACATGTCCGCCTATAATAACTTTGACAGACTGCCATTCCCTCCTGTTTTCTGAGCTAAACTGTTTTTTCCCCTCTTGTATGCCAACCTTCACTGTCGTGCCCTAATGATATTTTTTAAAAATCTGATTTTTAATTATGTCCTACATCAAATTTAAAGTTCATTTGAAAAATTTTTTTAATTACCTAATTTTAATTAGATGCAGCAATTAGGGTAAATGTCATTCTTCCCAAAGTATAATTTTTCTTGAAAGTGGTTTCAGAAAAGGGTAAGGCCTCTTGACTCGCATCTGGGCAGCCCTCTCTCGGTCGGCATGTTGAGCTCTCAGCAGCGCGTTTTGCGTCTTGTCTTATCTGTGGTCTCTAATGGAAGTTTTTCTTCCGGAAACGGTCATTTAGCAATTTACTGTGTGCAGCTGCATCTGCCTGAAACACCTTACCACGAATAAACAATTCTGTGGCAGTCATGATTTAAATTTTTAATCTTTTTTAACTCTTCATTTATCAACCAAGACCATGCATGGCTGGTTATGTTCCCAGAAAGCACAGGTCATCTTTGCTTTGTCCTTCTCTGAGCAAACACAAACTAGAGGGCTTTTAATTGGATCAGAGGCTGGTTTGCTGTAACCTTAAGAGGCAGAGGATGTGAGAAAACAGCTTGTGCCTTGTCCTTTCAACCGTGAGAAGCAGCTTCAGAGTTGATCCTGGCGCTTTGCATCACTGCTGCTGGTGAGGGCTTGTCAGCGCTTCTGTGCTCTGTCTCCCCCCTTGGGAGCCTGGAGCCTGGCCATCAGCTGGCTGCTGAGTGGAATTCTGGTCTGTGAAGAGCACCTCTGGGGTGTGGGGAGGAGCGGGAGGGGCACGCCTTCACACAGTGTTGAGGAGTCACTCTGAATGCACCAGGAAAGTGCACAAGGCGGGGCCCAACAGCTGTTGCCTTTTAGAAACAGAGCTTTTTAAAACAATTTTTCCTTTAAAGTAAATTACTTAAACACGCTTAGAGTTCCTCATTTTTTTTGTGAACCTTTTGGAATGTTTGTGCAGGGAACTGCCCACCCCAAGCTACATTTAAAGATATTTTCTTAAGGTATCGCTAAACAGATAGTTTGTTCGTGGCCTGGTTTGAGTCATATTGACGCAATTTGCCTGAAAGAACAAGAAGATAAAACCCCACGTGGTTGTTGAGTATCCCTTCTGCTACCACCACCAAAAAAATAATCTCCAAGGTATCAAATCCATAAGTACCCTATTTTTGTGTCATTTGCTTTGTTCTCAATTTGAGTGACAAGTCAGTGGAATTCTTCTAAAGTTCTTGTGGTAGATCATGGCATTTACTGGGCTCTTCCCTGGTCTGGTTAGCTCTATTGGGTTCTGTGAGGGAAACAAGAAATACTAACTCCAGTTGTTGGCAAAAACATTCAGGGTACTATGTATGGTGGTAAGTGCCCTTGCAGTATGATGCTCAGGAAATGCCATTGGAGTCCTGGGAAGGTGTGGATCATCTCTGGCTCAGGGTGATTAGGGAATTGGATATTGGAGATGGGCAGGCTTTTGATAGATGTGGAGATTAGAGTGCTTTTCAAGTTTATTTTCATGGTCTAATCATTGGCAATGGAATTGCCATTCCTCTCTTACTGGAAGCTGGCTGCTCCTATCCATCCACTCATTGGATGTCAGGCACATTAAAATAAAATCA
Source organism: Noctilio leporinus (assembly GCA_004026585.1). NCBI lineage: Eukaryota > Metazoa > Chordata > Mammalia > Chiroptera > Noctilionidae > Noctilio > Noctilio leporinus. The sequence goes on along the minus strand of PVIW01002021.1, from coordinate 84,927 downwards.
TAATTACTGATTCCTGGCTAAATGTCCTATTGTTTAATTAAAATCTAAACCTAGTTTATTCAAAGTTTGCTTTCTCTCCATCCGTTTGTGATTCAGAGGTCTCATTGTAAACATTAACTTAGGACATCAATACAGTGGGTTGCTAACATGCAGAAGGGGAGAAATTTATTAGTACTGGTTCGCTCATTGGTGCTGATGGGATAGCTATGTTCTGCCTGAAATTCTTTTCCAAATTATTGCTTAGTTTTCTCGGACTAAGAAAGCCCGTAGGACTTGCAAAATCCAGCCCTGCTGGATTTTGTGAAAAATTACTATGGGAATTGGAAAATAAGGAGCAGACAGAATTTTTTTTAGACTAGTGGGGATCAATTGAACTTGAGCAGTTTGAGTCTCAGAATGCTAAGGGGAACAAACTGATTGGGACACACCGTATTATCCCAGAGGGTGGTTACCATAGTCAGGAGGGCCTCTTGTTAGAGCCCTGGTGTTAATGAGCAGGAATAGGGCTGGGGAAAGTGTGAGCCTCCAAGGGCTTTCTTCTAATTGGACTGGGAGGGGGTTGGCTACTGCTCCAGTGCTGTCCTTGTAATGCTCTCTAATAAGACTTGTGTATCTCGAGCTGTTGTTCTGCTAGGAGCTAGTCTCATCTTGATCTATTCAGAATCAAAGTTACAGTAAAAGGAATTTACTTCTTTTTCTCATTATTAGTGTCACTTCCCGGGTAATCTGTACTGATAAACCACCCAATTTTTTTGAGCAGTTTAAACATGTTCCAAAGAAAGTCAGATTAGGTAAAAAGTGTCAAAGTGGCAGTCTAGGAAAAGGACCTCTAAATGTAATTTTTATTTCATTTATGAGTTTTAGGTGAATTCTCTGCCCCAAAGCAGGGTGGTTGTAGCCTGCTTTGGACATTTCCCTGTGGCGTAATAGTGCCCACTAGCATTTACTAGGTACTTAATAAATGTTAAATGAGTACATTTTTTCCCTCATAATAATTCAGGCTAGGATTTGGATAAAATTAAGCGTTCACGTTCATTCTGGGTAGCTCTGCCAGATGTTTCAAAAGGAGAAAAAGACCATTTTGTCTGTGTTTTGAAATTCATCTGCATTAATTGAACTATATCTAATCACTGTCCTATTCTATGAGTTTTTTTTTTTTAAAAGATTAAAAAAAAAAAGCCCCCTATTTGTTCCATTAAATCAGTTATATATTTTAAATCTATACCAGTTCATTTTTCTTAAGGAAACCTTTTAAAAGTGACTTAAAAAAAACAAAGCCACCTGCTTTACTATGTCTAGTTTCTCTTTATCTTAAAAAAATTCCTTATGGACACATCTCATTGGAGATTAATCAGATCTGTGATTCATCAGGTTCATTGTCTGTACCAGGACTCTACATGGGATCGGGCCCCAAAACAAATATCTAGAACCAAAAAATAGATGTAGACATCCTTCATTTTTCAAGAGCCATTGTGTTATGGACCGCTTTGTGCCCAGCTGGCTTTTTCGACTTCACTTCTTATTACACTAGCTTATTGCCTCAGTAGTGGACAGGTACAGAGGGAGTGAGTGTGGTGGCCTTTCTACTCGACATGACAAAATAGGCTATCAAAAACTGTGTTTTAGTAATTCACAGAGAGACAGGCTCTCTGTTTTTCTATTATACTTGGACCGGAGAGCCTTTTACCTTGTGAAATGAAATTGTAACTACAGTGGAAAAACCTATCACCCATGCTCAAAGTCTGCTTCTGAAGAAATGCTGGATGGGTGCAGGCCATGCTGAATTTTCTCATCAAGATCAAGAGTTCATTTATCTATCTTTAGTTTCAATTCTTATTCCTCTTTATGGTCTTCAAATGACCCCAGTCTTCTGGGTCATATTCTAATACCCAGGAATTGACTATTACAATTATGGACTCATTACTGCCTTGCTGAATTGCTCTTAGGTGAAAGTTGGGAATTTGTGTAAAATCAGTGGTAAGATTGATGAGATGTTTATAAGATTGGGTAGCTGGAAACTGATTTCTTATTTGACTTCTTAATTCTTAACTAAGGCAGGAGAGTAGACAAGGAGATATGCACTGCAATGTGATAAGAAAAGTCTTTTCTTGGTAAAAGTTAGACATTTATCCTATTTCTATATAAAACCATTGTCATTTTTTCCTTTAAAAAAAAAAGTTCCTAGGTTTAATATGACACATTTCTGAGCATGGTTGAAGACTAATCAAAGAAAAATATGATAACTGGCCCATAAGACTGGAGAGGCTGCAGAAGAACTTGATTAAACTGAATGTCTGCAGTATAGCTGAAATGTAAAATTAGATCTTCTAACCCCTAAGTGACCCAGAAGTGGAAGACCATGCTGTTGTTAGCTAAAATTTAGATTTTAGGGGCGTTAGGAAAAATGAAGACAACAGTGAGGACTTTGGCCATTCTGTGGGAAGACTTGACTAACAGTCTTTATTATAGTGCTCCTCATATTTTCTCAGTACTTCGATTTACTTGGCTTTCGACATACTCCATGACCTCATTTATTCCTCAGGGAGATAGGCTGGGCAGAGATCATTACCACCATTTTACAAATGAGAAAGCTAAGTGGTAAGGAAATGAAGGGGCTTCAGCAATATTCCATGACTAGTGATAATTGTGGCTAGATCAGTTCACAAAAGATAGGAAGCAAAGATGAGTATATATGACCCTGGCCTTCAAGGGTGCTCTGATTCATCATCTGTTGTTCTTTAATATACATGTATCCCACCTGTTTCTTGTGGCTATTGTTTAATTCATTAATAATCACATACTAGTTAATAAGTGTTTAGTCATGGGTGGCGTTATTCGAAGGATGTTATGATAGCACTTACTACATGCCAATCCACATCCAGATATCTATCCTATAGACATCTGACTATATAATGGATGGATAGATGGGTAGGTGAAATGTCAGGTATAGTAAATAAGCATGTGATTAATAAGATCTCATGTAAGAACTTTTCAAGAGAATAAATGTGCTAGGAGAATGAAGGGGAGTTGTCAGCATTTTATTCTCTTCAAGGGCTTGAATGCACAGTACTTGGCATAATGATGACTTTAAAATGGTAGTTATTATGATGATGACTACTGCAGTCTTTAGGGAGAGAAAAATACTAATTCCTGCTACTTAGGGTTTCTAGGGGTTAGTTTGGTAGCCTGCTTTTTTTTTTTTTTTTTTTTTTTTAATGAATTCAAACCATTGATGGTTTTTGGTTCACCATATTTCACGAGTCAAGTGTGATACATTTTTTTGTGTGCCAACAAGCTTTCTGGTTATTTGTTAATAAAGGTTATAAGCACGAAGGAGTTTTGTCCAAAGACCTTTAAGCTCCTTGTACACATTAAGTTAACTGCTTTGTTTTGGGCAAATACGACTTTAAAGAGTGAAAGAATATGACACACAAAGCTTAATTACTTATTCGTGATGGTTAGCTTCTCAGTTATAGATGAATAAAATAATTTTTACTTCAAATAATTTTTATTTCAGCAAAAGATGTTAATGAAATACCTGGACTATCAATTAACAAGCAAATTCTGCCATTCTTGTTACTATGTCCTGTATCTTTCCTTTGATTTTTTTTCTTCCCAGCTATAGTGAAACTGCCCTGATTCTGACCCTTGTCATCTCCTTGTTGGACCCTTGTGAGGGAGATCTTCCTCCTTCAAGCCTGGCTCCCCACCCACTTCACATGCCTTTTCCCACTCCCAGCATTCATGGTGCTTTAGTGCAGCCTGCACACAGCTTTTAGGTTATTCTTCCAAAATACTACTATTTCATGTCGTTATAGTTCTAATATTCTTTCTCCCTTCCTATGCCCTTTCTTTTTTTATATGTCTTTGTATGCTGGAGTCTCTCTGCTTTTATTCCTGTTGTTTTGCTTTCTAGCCTCCCCCTCACCTTTTTAGTTGCCTGATCTCACCACTCTTCTTTTAACAAATCCCTCTTGCTTTCCCAGTTCAAGCTGACTGCTCCTTTTCCAGGACATCTGCAGTTTGTGTTTCTGTGGCCTTCATTTGTTGCATGTTAATAATTGGCTGTGGTGTATACCTTATTAAATGTCTCTGATTATCTAATGCCCTCATTTTATGATGAGGAAACTGAGGCCTGGAATGAAGAATAGATTTGCCTTGGTCACTATCACAGAGTGTTATTCATCATAGGCATTCAGTAAATGCAGGTTAATGGGGAAGTGTGTGTGTGTGTCTCTCCAAGGTAAGGGAAGAGAAACTTAGTTTGGTTCTGGTTTCCAGTTTCCAAACATCACTTCTTTTTCTCTGCTGCTTATTTTCTTTTGGTTATATGTCCATCTTTTGCTCCGTTTTTTCCAGGTGTTTAATTATCATTGCTTACGTTTATGTCTAAAACAATGGTGCCCCAGGGGACAGGAGCCCAGTGTAAATCTTTTTCTCTACATTTTTTTTTAAACCCTCGCCTTAGGATATGTTTATTGATTTCAGAGAGAGAAGAAAGGAGAGGGGGGAAACATCAATGTAAGAGAGAAGCATGGATAGGTTGCCTCCTATATGGCCCCGACTGGGAATCGAACCTGCAACTTATTTTTGGTGCATGGGCTCATGCTCCAACCCACTGAGCCACCCAGCCCAGGCCTTCCCTCTACATTTTAAATCTATTTTTGTCATGACTTGGTCTCTGAAAACTCCTTGGTGAATTCCAGTCATCTCATCTCAGAAATCATTGGTGCCTTTGAAGGTGAACTGTACAAGGTAGTTAAGATTGTGCTGAGTTCCTATAATTTAAATTATGAAATAGGCTAAGGGTATTAGCTTATTTCTCACTAGAAAAGAGACCTCCCAAGTGATTATATTTGAAGTTTTGAAATTTATAAAAATACAGTGAACCTTTGGAATAATTTTCTAGGAAGACAGCATCAGGAAAGAAGCTAAGTCAATTAACAATATTTATTGAACACCCCTGTGAGTAGAACCTTGTTGAAGAGATGTTAATGAAGCCAGTGTATTAAAGGCAAACAGTGATGAAGTAATTGACAAGGAAACGGGAGAGAACCAAATATTTTAATACAATGTCATAGGGTTTCAGTATGTATGTGATACCCTTAACATTTTTCACATGTGTCCATAGCTGTGGTTGATTTGCTTCAGGAGCTAACAGATATAGACACCCTCCATGAGAGTGAAGAGGGAGCGGAAGTGCTCATCGATGCTCTGGTAAGTGGCACCCCGCCCCCGGATTTTGCAGGCGTGCATGAGGTGCTGGAGACATCACCGCCACTGTCTCACCGTACCCTCACAAGTGGGATTTGTTGCTGTTACTCCCGTTGGCAGCTACGAAGCTGAGACGTGGGGAGCGGGACAACTTGCCCATCATCACGCAGCTGGGATTTGAACCTGTGTTCTTTCTTTCTTTTTTTAAGATTTTATTTATTATTTTTAGAGAGAGGAGTAGGAAGAGAGTCAGAGAGGGGGAGAAACATCAATGTATGGTTGCCTTTCACCTGCTTCCAGCTAAGGACCTGACTGGAGACCTGGCTTGCAACCTGGTTATGTGCCCTGGCTGGGAATTGAACCAGCAACCTTTGGGTTCGCAGGCCGGCACCTTATCCACTGAGCCACCAGCCAGGGCTTGAACCTGTGTTTTTTTTTTTGATGCCATGTTCCTTCCCTCTGCACTCAACTGTGTTGTTATTGACCTTTTTACAAATGTTTTCACAGTTGTTTCTTTTCTCTTCTGGCCTTTGTAATTCCAAGTGCTAGTGAAGACAAGTATTATTATTTAATTCACAGACAGGGATTCGGAGAATGTTAAAAATAAGAACCTTTTAGTTCATCCAGGCTGGAGTTGCAGTACTGCCTGAGGAAGACAGGGCCGGCTGATTCTGGCATTCTTTTTGGTGGAGCCTGGGCGGGGCCTCAGAATCTTCCTCAGCCATTGATCTAGGCAGCTGCCCATCAAAAGGAGCTTATAGGTGGGGTAAACCAATAGTCTGGTCACCTCACTTTATGCATGAGGAACCCCAGATGCAAAAGTGAAGGGTTCTACTGGGTCACTCAGCCATCTCTGTAACAGCTGAGATTAGAGTCTGCATATTCTGACCCCATGCACAGTCCTGTCCCCCTACACCAGCTTCCCTCTGTCACCGGTGATCAGAGAGAGCTCAGAGGCTGAAAGGGTATCGTAGCTGGCCAGTGGCACAAGTGAGTCTAGTCCAGCCTCTGACCCTGATACTTCCTGTGGAGCTTCATCCACCCACCAAGCTATCTCCCTCCCCAGGGCTCTGCTGATTTTTCTTCCTCTCTGTTGTCTGGTCTTTTCTGCCTGGAAAGAAAGAAAGTACTGGCTTTGAGGCAGTTTGCAGAGTTTGTTGTAGCTCTCCGTCCGCAGCCACTTGCACAGACTCATCTGGAGTGCTCATTGGGTCATCTTCTGGTCCTATATCCAACCTTCTGAATCAGAATGGCCGGGGCTGGGGTCCCAAGGGATTCTGAGATCCCACTGCTACACTACCTACCCCTGCCCCACCCTTTCTCTTTTGAGGTTCTTAACACTAGAAATTTCCTATGTGCCTGCCATGCTTGCTGCTGGCATTTGAGTTGAATGAAGGGGTTGTGAACCCACTGGGTATGAAAACTCTCTTACAGAGAGCGAGGCTGGAGGCCAGCAGGGCCATTTGTGACTGAGTATGATGAAAATTTTGATTGCCATTTTCTTTCTTCCCAGAGTGAACTTCCACTTTTGTAGAATTCAGGACCTTTATTTTTCCTTTGAACCACTGTGCAGGAAGAAAAGGATGATGGTGGGGAGGGGGGTATCCTTTGTTTTGAGGAACATCTGAAGGAAGACTGTGGTGCTTACTCCCTCACTGTGTCCCCATGGTGTCATTTGTGCAGTCCTACCTTCCAGAGGTTTAATTACAGTGGCTCGGAACAGGCCTTTTTGCTTGGTCCCTGGGCTGGTTTTAATTACCATCCTTTGCCTGCTTGAATAGAGGAGACGGGAGAGGAACAGCTAGCCTGTCTGCTGCCTGTGAAACAGACTCGCACAGAAGCCCCCGTTGTGTCTTCTGTGTTGCCAAACCCACCAACAAATGCTGGATCTTGAAGATTTTATTGTTTGTTTGGAAAGAAACAGTTCATCCTCAGACTGGGGAGCCATTATGTGGCTGCTACACGGGGCTTTCTGTTTGTTTTGTTTCGTTGTTTTTTTATTATATAAAGATTTTGACTTTTATGGCTCTGTATTGGTAGGGCTGGTGTGAATCACAAACAATTGAACATTCCTAGACACCCATATATTATTTGCTTGTCTGCAGCCAGTCAGAAGCCATCAGTAAACATTAGAGAGCAGAGCTAGCGGGTGGTCTCCCATTTATTTTTTTTTTTTTCCATCCTTGTGCTGCATTCAGGAAGATGTTTGATAAGTATTCTCATATTACAAGGGTTGGGTTGTCTTCCTAGTTTTAATTTGGGGCCAATATCAGAGGCCTGAGATTGCATGCGCGGAGGCTAGAGGGCATGTAGCAGAATTTATTGCGGTGTGCAGTTTGCAGTTATTGCCTCGGTCTTTTTCCCAGTTGGAAGTCCTGAGCAATAGAAGAGCACATTGGTGGGGAGGCAGCACTGTCCTGGCATTCTCAGACGTCTTTGGAGATTAAAATTTGGTACACATCCGCTGCTGCGACTTATGCAGAGGGTGAATATTTGTGCTTTGTCACAAATTGGCTTGGTAGCCTGGAAAATAGACTCTTTTCTGAAGAGTAGTAAATGCAAGCATATTTGTTTTGATGGCAATTCTCCGGCATACCTCTCAAAAAAAAGACTTTGGACTTCTTGAGAGTCAGAAGTAGATTATAGTTATATTTCTACGTGCTAGTCCCAAAACTTACCATGTGCTTGGCAAGTCCAGGCCTTTGTTCACATCCGCCTCAGTGCGGTGAGCCTCTCTTCCCCCGGGCTGCTAGGAATACCTCTGCTCATCCTTTAAAGCCCAGCTTAAACCTCATCTCCCGCCTGAGCCTTTTTCAGACTCATCACCCCGACAGAATTTGTATTTCCCTAGCACTCTGTGCATCCTGGCACTTGTCACATTGGCTTAGAGACACCTATAAGTTTGTCTTCCCTGCATTGTGATCCTTGTCAGGGGAGTGGTGGCTCTGTCACTTACCATTGTGTATCCTTGGGAAAGTTACCTAACCTTTCTGTGCTCAGTTTCTTCTTCTGTAGAATGGGGATAACGGGAGTAGTGCCTATTGCACAAGTTGGAAGTGAGGAATACATGAGGTGTTCAGTAAGTTTTTAGAGCAGAGCCTGGCACAGTGTCAGTGCCCAGTAAATGTTGATTGTTGTCTTCATGAAGATACTGTGCCTGGTATTATCTTCACAAAGGCATATACTAAGTACTGAGTAAACATCATTGCCTACCACAAAGTGAAATGTTTGTGAATGCTTATTGGGTTCCACGAACATTTCTTTGATTTCAACATATTGAAAAAAAAAACATTCTGAACAAATACTTAAACACATCATTTGAAGGTTGTGGGCTTAAATAAGACATGAGAGGACAGAGGTTTAGTTCTTTAAAGAGGTTGAATATTAAAGTAGGATCTAAAGAACAGCTGTGAGAGATTTGAGCCTCTGTGGAAATGAGGAGGAGGGAGCAATCACTTCTGATGGGGAAGTCAGGAAGGACAGCAGAGCTGCAGGTACTGGCCTCTGCAGGGGAGGCTTTCATGTGCGGTGGGGAGGTGGCGGTGTGGCTCGCCTGGGAAGCTGGTCAGGGTGCCTGGGAGCCACCATTGGCTTTAAAGAGTTTAATGAAAGTGGCTTTGACGCAGAGAGCCAGGGATCCACCCTCCGTACCTGTTCTTATTCTCAGTCATCCCTGCGAAATGTTAAACGTTGACATCCTGTGTTGATTTGGCTTAGGCTCCTTGGCGAGGGCGCTGTGCTGTTCAGGTTGCAGGGTTTCAGTTGCTCTAAGGGTACTTCTGTATGAACTTCTGGGTCCTATCACCTCTGTCCCTTTCCGTTTCTGTTAACGGCCTCATTTCATCCGTATTTGCTCTCAAGCAAAATTTACTTGTTCATTCATCCACTCAATGTTTATTGAGTGCTGGATGTATTCTCAGTTCTAGGAACTAGGTATGTAGCGGTGAGCAAGACTGACAAAGTCTGCTTTTGTGGAGCTCATATTCTAGTGCAGAGAGGAATAGTAAATAAACAAGAAGCAGATAGTGATTCCGTTATATAGAGAATTAAGATAGGAGATGTGACGGGGAGGGACGGGGAAATCACTTGGACTAGGTAGTTGGGAAAGGCCTGAGTTTTGAGTGACAGAACTCAGAAACCAGACATCCAGAATGGCCAAAGGCAACATAGGACAAGTCTAAATGACCTAAGGCTGGAATGAGCTTGCCATATTCAAGGAACAGAAAAAAGGCCAGTACTGTTAGGGTACAGCTTGGATGAGTGGGGAGTGTACCGCAGGCCTGGACCACTCTGGGCTTTGTAGGCCTGGTCCTAAGTTTGGGTGGAATCGCCAGTGGGAAGGGGAGTAATTGAAGGATCATAAACAAGGGGGTAGTAACATAGTCAGGCCTAACATTTAAAAAAGACCACTCTTGGCAGCTGTGTAGATAATGATTGGGAGGCAAGAGTGGAAGCTAAAATATTACTAGCTAGGTTGCAATAAGCATAAATTTTGCATTGTGATCATATTACTATGTTTACTCAAACCTTATTGCTTGATCATGCACGATTCAGTGGGCATCAGTGTGGGAGGTTATTATTGTTTTTTAAATAGGAAATTTCCAGAGCTCCTGCTAGGTAGAAAAATGCCAGTTGAATTCTTGAGAAAGCTTATTGGCAGATTGTACGAGAGAGGAAAAGATTCCTTCAAACCCCCTCATTGGTCCCTTTTTTATTTTTGCCACTTCTCTTGTATCCTTTCTTGCTGGTCAAGTGGAAAAGAATGTCTGACCATCCTTGAATTTGCTCTCAGTAGGACCTGCTGGAATATGGTTTGGGAAACCTACTAACAATGAGAAGTAACCAGTGATATCTCAGAAAATGTCAGGCTTAAACAGTCATTATTTCCAAGGCTAGGGCTGCTCTGGCTGAGCAACCTGTAAATTTTAATCCCTAATCGGGGTTTATTTTGAGTTCCAGACTTAGTCAGTTTCAGAAAATCAGCATGAAGGTAGTAGATCTAAAGAGTAAGATAGAATGCTAATTTATGTTTTTTACTAGGCCATATCCAGAACTATGCATAATAAAAACTAAATAGTTTTCCAGCGCTTTCTGAGCTAAGTGTATTTTGACTGCTCTGGCCCTCCTGCAATCAGATAAAATTTCATTTAACCCAGCTAAACAAAATTTCACACTTTGCAAGCTTAAAAAAGCTGTTAGAAGTTAGACTTGTGTGGCAAGAGAAAGAGATTTTCCTCTGGCCAGACACCTATTATCCATAACCATTCAGTCCTGGGATTTGAATGTATTGCTTACCGCCACTGTCACCACTTTCCAGAGATCAGAGATGGGAAACATAACTAGAAACCAAAGAAAGGGGGAAAAATAACGCTGGTATAGCAGCAATAAACTGTTGAACTTGGTGAAGCAGTTTGAAGAACTGACAAGCCTGGTAATATTCAGTGGAGTTGCAGTGTCTGCTGTTTTAGGATGCAAGAAAACTCAAGTCAATAGGCGATTTACGGAAAAACAAACTGACATGGTTCATATCCCCCCCGCCCGGTGTTTTTCTGTTTCCTTTCACATACCCAAATAGTTCAATTAATTAAGGAAAACATTGCAGTGGATTTCTTTAGTGAAGCTTTTGCTATGTGAGATGTGAGAGCAAGCTTGCTTATTCCCCTCATGTAAGAGGAGAAAACAGTATGTATGGCTCAGGTTGGCTGGGCTTCAGTTGCTCTAAGGGTACTTACTGTATGAATTTCTGGATCCTATCACTTCTGTTCCTTTTTCTTGTATGTATGGGTGTTCTCAATTTTGGCATCCCCTCAAATATGCAGCTAGTGTTTTACATTGTTCCTCATACCAGAAAAGCAGAGCCTAGAAAAAATGTGCTTCATTTGTGATTCAGATATTACAAATTAGTCCATTTCAGCTGCCACTCCCAGTTCGGATGCTTCCCTGAAGTCTCACTGAGGAAGAGTAAAGAGGCCTTATTTCAAGATCCATCTCTCCTGCCGTGGTTTCATGCTCAGGCTTAGTTTGAATTGTGTCTGCAGAGTGCCTGTACACAAGTGCTTAGGAAGTGTCAGCTGAACGAGATCATTTCCTCCTCTCTTCATTCTTCTCTTTTCCCCTCACCAAGTGAGGGGCTGTAAAGGTAAAAACAGGATCCCAGAATTGGTCACTTCTGCCACACAGACTTGGTGACTTTGGCTGAGATAATTAACCTCCCTGGACCTTTGTTTTCTCACCTGTAAAAGATGTGAGGATTAGCCCTGGCTGGTAGCACAGTGGTTAAGGTGCCAGCCTGCAAACCCAAAGGTCGCAGGTTCAATTCCCCAGCCAGGGCACATAACCAGGTTGCAAGCCAGGTCTCCAGTCAGGTCTGTGGCTGGAGGCAGGTGAAACACAACCGTACATTGATGTCTCTCTCCCTCTCTGCCTCTCTCCCTTCCCCTCTTTCTAAAAAATGAAATAAAATCTTAAAAAAAAAAAAAGACGTAAGGATTATATGGGAGTAAATGGGAAAATATATATGCAATATAATATAAATGCGTATACAGTATACAAAGTAAGTGTTCTATCACTTTATTTACAGTTAGCAAAATTTACTGAGTGTCTTCTGTGTATAGCATTGTTTTAGACTCTGAAAGATACAGTAAGATAAGCGAGGGTGTGGGGCCTGCCTTCCAAGAATTTGGGTTTTCTTAGTCCATGGGAGATACGAGCAGTGAGTAATCAGATACAAGAGTGTATCTGAAAGGGCTAGATTCTAGCTCTTCTTCATTTTTGAACCAGACCCAGGGGGAGGCATGCCACATATTTTCATTTCATCTTTACAGCGTTTTATTTTCTAAGTGAGGAAACTGAGGCAGTGAGGGGATACACTGGAAGTACATACATAGATCTTATCTTCCCATCCAGGTTTACTTATGAAGGCTACCATTTAGAGATTCAAGACCAGCTAGATAGGCACTTCTTGATTATTAGGTGTTTCCTTAGTTAAGTTACCTTCCTTATTTTCCTTCAGGATTACCTGAGGGCTAGCTCCTCAAGTTTGTGCCAGAAGGTAGTGTGAAGTAGCGGAAGCATTACTTCACCTGAGAAGGGAGCTTGGTTTTCCTTTTGCTCTCACTGCTCCGTGGCAGTGTGGTCCTGGATCGTATTCATCTCTTGAATATCAGCCGAGTGATGTGGCAACTGAAAGCTTTTTTGAAGTATTGCGTAAATCAAATTAAATGAGAAAAATATAGTTTCCACTTATGTAATGTAAATATAAGGCATTTTATTTTGTCAATATTCTTTTCAAGAAGGAATTAGAAATAATAGTTTCATAAGAACTTAGCATGGCCAGTTAGGAATGTTTTGAGTTTAACCCTAAACTTCAAGGCCAGTAGAAAGTATGGCTAGTAAACTTACCAACTAAACTTTCTTGGTCCTGTGGGCTAGAGGCATGCTTTTGACTTGAGTGAACGGCTGACCTGACTTCAGATGGCATTTTTGAAAGGTGCTCCAGTACCACAGAGAAGGAGAAAGAATGCTGACCTTGGTATCAGAAGGCCTAGGATCAAGTGTACTAGTACTGCCACTCACTTTGTAACCTTGAATTTTACTTTGTCTCCTTAAATTTTCGTTTAAGTTAGGAGTAATCCTGCCTGCCTTGTCTTGGCCTCAGAGTCACTTCAAGGCTCAGGAGAGGAGGGGAATGGGAGAGCATGCACTAAACCGCAGGTGGCTGATTATTTTCTTTGTTCCTTCAGGAGAGAAGTGAATAAGGGAACGGGAACACTTTGGGGAGTATTTTATGACATGTGTCCCTCTCTCGTTTGCTTCTCTGTGGCTGAAGGTGGATGGGCAAGTGGTCGCGCTGCTCGTGCAGAACCTGGAGCGCCTGGACGAGTCCGTGAAGGAAGAGGCGGATGGCGTGCACAACACCCTGGGTGAGGGCGAGGAAGGCTGGCCTTCCCGGTGCTGCCCTGTGTCTGGGCTCGGTGCTCATTTCCCTTCCTCCTTCGTGATAGAGTTATGAACGGGAGTGTTTTCTTTCTTTTTGCTCCCAAATGGCCTTTTCAGAAATGAAGACCCTCGTGTAAATTTCATATAACTACAGCTTTGGGTTGGCCTGCAGGTTGATAAAGCAGAAATTCACCTTCCTGGACAAAAATCGCTGGCTCCTGGTAGCCGGACTTTGCCTCCAAAAGTTATGATGAAGTCTATGTAGAACGAATTTTTTACCCACCACCCCCATCTTGGGACATTTGTATATTTCACAGTTTTTAATCTTGTTATGTTGATTTTTCTTTCCACTTCCCTTCAGTGGAACTACAAACTTTTGAATAACTGTGTATCTTCGTAGGATATTTTATTTGAAAAAGAGTTAGTGGTTTTTTTCTCCTCTTATGTGTAATTTGCCTTATAAACTGAGTTGAAATACTGCCCTTATCTTGGCTGCCCCTTCACTGTGTGTTCCTTTAAGTGAATTCCTCTGCAGGATTTTCCCTCCGACACTTCCTCTTCGCATCTCCCCAGTCTTTCTCGCTGTAAAGTTGCCAAACCGATAGCCTATTTAACATTGTGCTTTTGGGTAGTCCTTTCTATCACTGGTTGCTGTCGTAGAAAATCGTAAGTGACACAGCTCTAAGCAAGAAATGAACAAGGCCCAGCAAAAACAGAAAGTTTGATGAGATTAGATATTCTTTCATCTCTTTGTGTCTGGCATAGATTTCTCTTGTAGCTTTATACTCTTTTTCCATGAAAATTATCATAAAGGAGAAGGAGAGCACAGCACCTAGGGCATGAGAGGAGAGAGAGCCCAATAATCTGTTTTGGGGGCTGGCCCTAGCGTAGAGCCAGAATTTGGCATTGCCATCTGTTAGCCTAACGCTGAATTTTGCTGAATGGAAAGCTTACCAGAAGTGTCAACTGACTGTTAATTAAAAGGGCCTGATGTAATGGAAAAAACGCCAGCCTGGAAATCTGCAGAAAGCTGTTTAGTTTCAGCTTGGTCACCTACCAACAGCTCAGCAAAGTCATCCTTCTGTCCCTTACTGAGTGCCTGATGTTTGTCAAGCACCGTGCTGAGCACTGGGGTGGATAAGAAGGAATTAGGTGTGGTTCTACTTCTTGAGAGGCTGACTCATGGGAGAGTGTTGGACAGAAAGGGTGACAAATGGTATAATAGGTCATCAGAGAACACTGTGGAAGTGAAGAGGCAGGGTCTCCAACTTGCTTTTTAGGAGCAAGTGGCCCCGGGGTTGGATTACAAAGACTGGTGGTACCTTTGGACAGGGAAATGTGAGAAAGACCTTTAGGCAGGGGCGTAGCCTATACAAAGCCAGGAATGGGCCTGAGTTTGGGGAAAAAAGAATAGACATGTAGTAGCGGGAAATGGAACCAGAGGAGTCATTTTGTCCAGATTATGGAAGACCTTGTAAACCATGGTAAAATGCTTGGACATCATTCTAGTGGGCAACAAGAAGCCATCTAAAGTATAAGCAGAATATGAATGAGTTGATTTAAATGAATGAGTTGATTTTCTTAAAACATCTGAGAAAGTAATTTAAGATGTAATGACTTTCTTAGGGGTCTCATTGCTGCTCTGCTTCCAAGGCTTTGTGTTCCTCTCCCTGAAGAGGCCCCCTGTTTATTCTTTAACTTGCCACTGGCAAGACTGACACGCACAAAGGAGTGAGGAAAAAATAGCAGTTGTGTAATTTCTTCAGCCTTTTCTCCTTCTGGGCATTGTGTTTAGAGAACACAGACCTCGATCTGTTTTACAACAACATACCCTGGGATACAGAGTGGAAAGGGTCCGGAAGGAAATGAAAGCATTGGATGTGGTGAAGTGATTTTTTTAAAGTCCCCCTTTTTGGCATCATAGTTTTGCAACAATGTTTTTTTTTTTTTGCCTCCAAATTTTTAATTTCTCTACTAAGCAACAATGTGGCTCTTATAAGAGATAGTGGAACCAAATATGTTTGTTTCTGAGTACCTGACACTTCTGCTAGCGTGACCTTTCCCCTCTTTGCACATTGTTTTGTTCAGTTAAGATCATGCTTGGTTCCCTTGCAGTCCAGACAAAGAGAACTGAAAATATTTGATTTAGGAAAGGAAGAGACTTTGAATTCATCATTCCCTGAATTTTTTCCTAAGGTTTTATCAAGGTTTCTCTACCTTTTTAGTCATAGGTCTCTGGGACTGTAGTACAGTGAGGACTAAGTGGGGTCTTTTTAGAGAAACCCACTCTTCTGTGTGTGTTGCTCTAGTGTTGTTCTCTATTAGCACAGAAAACCTGTCACTCCGTTTGTGAATTCCATCATTTTCAGTTCTACGTTTTGCTTATAATACAACTTGAAGGAAAAAACTCCTTAACATCTCCCTGGTTAATCTAAAAATGACAAAACAGCATCTGGCTGGGAGGAATAGAAGGAAGGGGGAAGAGGGGTAAAAGGCCTGTCATGGGAAGCAGGCTTGTTGCAGATGGAACAAACTTGCCCTCCCAAGTGACTGGTGTGTGTCTCCCTTCAGCTATTGTGGAGAACATGGCTGAGTTCCGGCCAGAGATGTGTACGGAGGCTGCCCAGCAGGGGCTCCTGCAGTGGCTGCTGAAGAGGCTGAAGGTAAGCTGGCTGTGTGAGAAGCTGCAGGGTCCTCTGCCCCGGCCTGACTCCTGCTGGGCATTGGCACAGGTTGTGGTCCCTGTGTGATCCAGTTTGGGAATTTTGTGTTATTTCTTACCTCTTTCTTTGTTTCTTTCCTCTTTTGTTTGTGTTGAGACAATTTAAAAATAGACTTTAATACCTCTGAAAACAATGCAAACATGTTGCAAATGTAAACAAATTCATGTGATTCAGAATGTATAAAACTGAAAGTAAGTTTCCCTCTGCTGAATGCTTCTAGTTCTTTCTACCTCCCAGAGGCAGCCACTCACTCTTAACAAACAGTATTTTATCTATCCTTCTAGAAATTTTTTTGTGAATATAGGAGTGTGTGTGTGTGTGTGTGCGCGCGCATGTGCGCGTGTGTGTATGTTTCACAAATAGAAATACACAGTAATTTTTAAAGCTCCTTAACCTGGTCTCTCTGACCCCTCCATTTCTTAGTTTTGAACAGTGACCTTGTTACCTTTCAGACATCCCTTTACCTACCCCCTACTCTGCAAAGGTCAAACTTACTTTGATTTCTGTACCTATGTTTGCTCATGTTTCTCCTTCCACCAGTAACGACTCCTGTTTTTCTCATATACTTTTAGATTATATACACTATTCATTAACCAGTTTAAGTCTCTAGTCTTTTGTGTAGGCTCTCATCATTTTTAGAACTGAAAGAAAATATTTGAAGTTCTGTTGCAGATAAAAAATTAAAAGTCAAGACCTATAGAGATTAGGTGCCTCATCCAAATTCATACAGCTAGGTAGTGCTAGAGCTAGGATTAAAACACAAGCCTCCAGACCTCCTTCCTGCGTTACTTTGCCCCCACCCCACACTGCCATTTTTCTTTCCTGAATATCATCCACTTTTTTCCTACTGGTTCTCTTGCGGGAGTTAGCAGATCTGGGTTCTCACCGTTGTAATACCCATAACTATGTGACACTTCCCCTCATGGAGCATCTTTTCTTCATCACCTGGCAGACTTCCATTTTATTTTGTATGCCCCTTGTCTTTCTCCAAATCTCCTTGAACTCCTTAAGAGCAAAGACTGAGTGTCTGTCATATTTGCATCCCCATCCAATGGTTCTCTAGTTGTGGTTCCTGACCAGAAACATCCAAATCACCTGGCAGCCTGTTAGAACCCACCCCACCACACCCACTGAATGTGTCTAGCTTGGGGTAGAGCTAGCAAACTTGTGTTTTAACATCTGGGTGATTTTGATACATGCTAGCGTCTAAGAACCACCATCCTAGATTATTTATGTTTAAGTTGCTTGGTAAAACCTTGCTATTTAATTTATCATCCCATATTTATTTAGTAGTCCTTGAATAATTCTTAAGAGCATAGCACATTGGCGAGTCTCCTTTTTGTATTGGTCACTTAGCAGTACATAGAGATACTCATGGATTTCCTTATCCACTAAGTGAAATCTCACTAATGTGTGCTAATGAGGATGAAATCCATTGCAGATGATTGCATTAAATGGTTTATCAGGTAAGCAAACGGCAGTAGTGTGAAAGAGACTGCAGTATAGCTTATTTTTTTAATAGGGAATACAAACTTACTAGAATATCATGTTCCATTTAAAATAATACCAAAACCCAAAAGTTGTTTTTTTCTTTTCTAAAGAAACAAAATTAAGACTCCCCTTTGTTTCCCCACTAAATTAGTGCTTCAGAAACAGTTGCAGCATTCAGCATAGGAGCCAATGACCTGAGAAGTGGCGACATTATGCTACACGTACAACTGGTTAATGCTAATTTCTTAGCTTCTGTGACCAGGAGTTGGGATTTTGCAGGGCACAATCTGCTTTGACAGTTGTACGGGGCTGTAGATGTGTCTGCGCCTGCCCCATGTGTTCCCGGCCCCAGAGGTGAGCTGCGGACATAACCTGGAGCTTCTGGCTGCGGGTGGTAGCGTAATTGTTTTGTGCTTTCCAAAAAAGCAGCAGCTTTCAAAAAGGTGAAGTTTAATTTTATTCAAGGCTAGTACATGCTGAGTACAAACCTATGCTTGACTCCGTAATTACTCTGACAGCTGAAAAATTTAGGATCACCAGGCGCCTGGGTAGAAGAGAGCCCGAAGATCCAACCCCGTTGGTTTACTTGGCCAAACCCAAGAGACCGCACCTGCTAAACAAATGCTCCTTTCTTCTCCTTTGGACCAAATGTCCTTATAATTTGGAATTTTGGTATTTTGCAAGCTTGGAGGCTGTCATCTCTAGGCAGTGACTTTTGTCTTTGGCTAGACATGAAAGATTTTTTTCCCTTTTTTCCCCTACCTAGCCCATAGTTTCTTTTCCATCAGATTAAAATATTTGGTTGTCATCTTCATCATCATCACCACCACCACCAAGTTTTCCCCATTCAACGTGAGTGTCATGTATTGGCTGTTTATTTTGTGCAAAGTGTTACTCTCCATGCTATACGTACCTTATTTCTGATCCTCACAAACAGCCCTCTGAGTGAGTGCTACTGTCCCCAGTTTACAGATGAGGAATGGATCCCGGAGATGGGGAGAGGCCTTGCCCACACCCACAGGAAGCATGTGGGGGGGCCTGTAGCAGGTGGGCCTGCTACCTTGAAAGCTCCGCCTTGCCAGGCTTTTTCCCAGCTGAGGGTCTCAAGCGTTGCAGGGTTTGAAATTGGGAGGTTGTAGGGCCTCATTGTTTTGACTTTCTGATTAGGTTGTTCCTTCATGCTCATTTTTAATCAAATAATTGTTTTAAGAAAAAAGGGATGAAATGATGATTTTGATTAAAAAAAGAATGTTTAGTTTGAGGAAATTGGGAACACCTCAGAATGTCGCACAGCAAAGCTGGAGATTTTCTTAGGGGGAAGGAGGGGGGACCAGAATTTTCAATAGTGGGAAACTGAGCTCCTTTTTAAATATGGAGGGGACCTCCCAAAAAATCCCTGGAATTTATTTATTAATAATTGTACTAATTTTTACATGTTTAAACTTTAGCCACCTTCTAAGTACCCTCCATTTGATGCAGTACACCTATTGAAATGTATTTTTGACCTAGAAAATTTTGATCCCTTTTAGTGCTTTTGCCATTTTTTTGTTTCACCTCTTCCACTTCAGCAAACCATTTCCCTTTGAGGAATTTTTCCATCCTGGAAAACAAGCAAACAAAATCCCTTAGGGCGAGATTAGGTGAATAGGGAGGGTGGGGCACTGGGTCATGCTGGGTTTTTTTGTTTTTGGTAAAAAGCTGCCGAACTCTTAGCCTGGTGTGGGTAGATGGAACTCTTAGCCTGGTGTGGGTAGATGCGCTTGTAGGTTACCCATCATGGAATGGGCAAACTCATTGAAAAAGACTTAAAAAAAATTCCCTGAAGCCAAACAGCCTCTCAAGGCAATGGCAGCTGGTGCAGTGATGCAGATGGGCTCCTGTAACACACCTGGTGAGGGAAGCCTGCACTATGAGGGGCCCGCCCTCCAGAAGATAATTCTGATTTGCGTTTTTTCTTGGGTCCCTGTCATATATACTAATTTATTTCATCCTACTACCTCCCGAGAAAATTGTTATTTATTTTCACTTAACGTAAGAGAAATTGAGATAGAGAGTCAGGATAATTTGGCCAAGGTCAAATGGCGGATAATCATAGAGCTAACATTCTAATCTGGATTTTTTGATTCCAGTCATCAGACAAACTTAGGACCTTCTATGTGTTAGTACTTATTTAATGTTCATCGTAACTTTCCAAAAAGATTTTATTTTATAATTTCCATTTTACATATAAAGAACACTTGGGAGCAAGAAATGCCCATTCTCAGTTCATGGTGCTATTAGAGTCTCAGAATTTTGCTTTTACAGCGTCCCTGTGCCAGAAAGAACATAACAGTTTAATTTATTAAGTAGTTAGGTCCAGATAGTTTAACATATATTTGTGTCTTAACAATTTAGTACTATTTGAAAAGATAATACATCAAGAATTTTAAATTTTATTTTTATTTCATTCTTAAATACAATTACTTACTAACAAATGTGTGTGCCTTTTGAGTTCTGCACAACTTCTAAAACCATGGAATTGGATTGAACACCACTACCCTCTTTCTTATTTCACACAGTTCTTTTAATCGCAGCCATCACCAAAACCTACCTTCACAAAAAAACAGGATGTCATGAAAAGATATGTACCTGGAGCTAGTAGTTAATGCAGTGTTCAACAAATGCCAAATGTCACTGTGCTGTCCTTGGAAATTGAAAATATCCTATGGTGCCCCTGTGAATTCAATATGACAACACAGGTACCTCAGCAAATCACATAGATAGTGCATGCTTATTAGTCAAACCTAGGAATGTCTGATCCCAGACTCATGTCCTTTTTTTTTTTTTTTGATGTGACTGTAATACTTGATAAAATTAATTTTAACTCAGTGCTATGACAACAGACAATGTTCATGTCAAATTGCTCTCATGTTCAATTCTTTGTTTTTGCATACAGCAGGGGCCCAATAAATATTTGTTTAGAAAAAAGAAAAGAAAAAACAAGATAAAACCTGTCTCTTATCTGAGAGACAGGAGTTTATAAAAGCAAATAAAATACAAGGGAGACATTGGAATCATGGAGAGGCTATTGCTGTAGTGGCCTGATTCTTTTGCCTTCTTCCAGTTAAGTCTATCTTGTTTTAAATAAGAACTCTGACCCTGGAAAAGCATATAAGTTGATGTGGCCTAAGTCTTTAAAATGGCAATACTTATAACTTAAATAATTTCATTACTCAAATTATTTGCACATCCGCATTTTATTTAGCAAATTCTCAATTCTGATGCAGATGCTCACCCCTTGGTTTTTCAATTTTATGTTTTGATTTTTATGAAACTGTTCTTCTTAAAGTAAACATGCCACAGATTGCGTCTAAACCTTGGCTCTTATTCTGAATTTCTTAAAACAAGGCCTTAAGCTTGGCCAGGGAGCATACCTTGCAGTCAGTTCACGTAAGACCTTGCATTTACAGATCTTTTAATCTAAGATGGGTCATACCTGGTCAGCCTCCTGAAACCAGAAACCCTGTGGGGTGCACTTAGGCTTGACGAGGGAGACGTGCCCAGAAAACTGAAAAGACGCTGATGTTGCTTCATCAGGGGCCACTCTTCCTTCTTAAGTACAAAATCAATGTCCGAACAGAGCTGTGAATGGCGCTAAGGTGATGGAAGTGTTGGCGCCAGGATAAACACTTCCGCTGTCCTCTCCAGATACAGAAATGATTTGTCATTTCACAAATCCTGGATGGGCAGCAAGGCTGTTGCTGATGAACAGTTGTCTTATGTTCTTGCATTTTTAAAAATCAAGGGTACAATAAATAAAAACACATTGATGAGGCCTGCTCCTCTCTGCACATTTATCCAAAAGGCGTTGTTAACGGGGAGAGATTTGAGTCTGGCTACTAAAGCAGCAATGCGGACAGCCACGAAAGGGTCTTTGCCATAGATGTGTCCCCTTGAAACTCCAAGTAGCAGAGCATGCAGCAGGGAAAGAATTGTGGGTAGTAATTTGGGTGTTAAAATATTAAAACATTTCTGCATATTTAATGTGGTTTCCTTTTTAAATAGTAGGCAGATTATGGCACACAAGCAGATAGGTTTATGATTTCAAATTAAATTTTAAACATTAAAAAATCCAAAGGCACTATTCTGTTATAAATACGTTCAACTAATCTAAATAAGAACTTGCTTTCTTTTCAAGTTCTCTAATGTGTCAGCTAATTTACAGCCTAATTTTATGCTTATAACTTGTGAACAAAGCCTCATGATGAGTTCTAGTCGTAAAAGTTGGGAAATTTCAATATTCATCCGGTTCCCATTTGATTTTATGCTAGACACTAGTCTCTGGACTCAAGTTGGGGAATCTGGGAAGGCTTCACAGAGGAGTTGACATTTGCACCTGGGTATTAGGCTTGTGAGAGCCATTGTGCTCATCTGCTGTTGATGGTTTTACTATGTAGTACTTGAGTCCTGTCTCTTGAGAGCAGAGACAGACTTTTTGCTTTGTTTTGTTTTGTTTTACCTTTAACGTGCCTTTTCCCTTTCAAACTTCCATTTCTCTCTAATTCAGATCCTAATACTGGTGAAAAATTCATCCTGGGGAGGGAAACAGGGCCCCGTAATGATTTTCCCCCTTATTTCTCTTGTTTCCTCACAGGCAAAGATGCCTTTTGATGCCAACAAACTGTATTGTAGTGAAGTGCTGGCCATATTGCTGCAGGACAATGACGGTGAGGCTCCCTCTCGGTATTGGTATTCTGTTAGGGTAGGAGCCGGGCTTGTTTCAGATCATGACAGCAAGCTCTCTTGCCTTTGGCATCCCCTTGCTCTCCCTCTCGCTCTCTGTGCAGCTTTTGTACTCTGTCAAGCTGTATTGATTTTGCTTGCTGATGTATCAGTGTTAGATGGCTGTAAAATCTGACAGTTAGCTTCATTTTTTTTCTTCCTCTATTTTTTCCCCTTTTAGAAAACAGGGAATTGCTTGGGGAGCTGGATGGAATCGATGTGCTTCTTCAGCAGTTATCCGTGAGTAATTCTTATGCTTCCTGTCTGCCAGGAAGATACATGGCCTGCTTTAAATGGGAGGTGGAGCTGGAAATTGTGGGAAGGAGTAAGCTGTGTGACGCAAGGCCAGTGGGGGACGTTGTTAGGTTTGAGGTTCCAGTGGAGGTGCATGATTTGCCTCCTTTCCTTAGTCATACACTTTCTGTGACCAGACACCATTGTGTGTCTGGTGTCAACTTTCTCCAGCTTTTGATATTTATCAAGCCAAAAGAGGTGTGCTTCCTGCTTAAGTGTATGTTTTGGGGCCACGAACACCAAATTATTTTCAATTGACCCATTTCCAAGATTATTTACTTCCTTTCCTTTGAATCTGCCACTAAAATGGAGTTGATTCATTTTCCAAATAAGTTCAAGGAGTGCACGTTCCATTGCAGAGAGATAGATGGGGGTCACGGAGGATAGGGAAGGAGGCGGTACCGGAGGCTCGAGTGAGAAATTGGAAATTGCCCTTTGATCGTTGTAAGAAATGTAGTAAATCTGGTTGAAATGTTGTTCTGCTGGCATTCTGAAAACCCTGTTATGATTTCTTCTCACAAATCCGATCTGTGCTATTCCCAAAACAGGACTGAAAATAGATCATTTGGATAAAATCTTGAGAGTGTTGGGAGTGACTGAGATGTCAGTTTGCATACAGCTTCCATCTAGGTGCCAGCAGCCAGAGTGGCTTGGCCTCCACCCCAAAACTAGAGCTTTGAAATGTGAAAGTGTTTTCCATTCTGGGAAGGTGCTTAGTCCTATTTCTGCAAGATTATTGATCATTTTGTAGTAGACTCTAAGGGTATGTATATACTGTTAAAAGGCTTTCCTCTAACATGCTGCATGTATTTCTGGCAAAGACAAAACTTTTGCTTTAAGCTGTTCCCATGACTTAGAACCACGGCTGCTATGTGAACCAGTTCAGTAGCCCCAGTGGTTAGAAAGCTCTCCCTCATATTGAACCAAGATTTATCCTCCTGGGTCGTGGTGGTTTTTTAGAAGATGAAGAAAAGGATGTGGTTGAGTTGACAAAGTGGAGGTCTTTGGGGGTACCTGGCAAAGTTGTTGGCTTGGATGGTAGTTTCAGGGGTGTTGGCCTTACTCATTTAGCTATACATGTCCTTTATGGAGCTTTCTATGTCTGTACTATATTTCACAGTAAGTTTTTTAAAAACCTGTCTCCTTGGAACTATCAACCACTCATGGACCCAGTGGTTAGTTAAGTGTTTTGCATGAACTGATAACCTTTATTCAATGCCCGTGAACCAGAAAGCCCCGTTTCCCTAAAATGGAAACCGATGAGAATTTTGTTTGGTACGCTTCTGTACCCTCTGCTGTGGGGTTGTCATAACAGGCAGGCTTGGAAATTGTTGAATGCTGGCTAATGAAAAGGCATTCTCTTATGGCTCTGTGCTTTCTGTTGTCTTTGCTTGACAGGTGTTTAAAAGACACAATCCTGGCACTGCTGAGGAGCAGGAGATGATGGAGAATTTGTTTGATTCACTCTGTTCCTGTCTAATGCTCAGTTCTAATCGTGAGCGCTTCCTGAAGGGTGAGGGTCTTCAGCTGATGAATCTCATGCTCAGGTACATGTCTTTTTTCTTTTTCTTTTTTTTCCCAGGTATATTTCTTATCTCCTGGCTCACCATATTTTGGGCCCAACCTTTCTGTTAGCCTGGATTCAAGAACATGCAGTGACAGTCTTTTTATTCACTTGAGATTCCTAGGTATATACAACTATAAAGTCTTCAGAGGTGTGTGTGGCCTTTTCTGAAGTGAGAGTGGGTGAATAAAAATATCTTTTGCTCTGTTTGTACTCTATTGTGTCCATTGGTAATAAGACTACTACATTGAAAGGAAATGTCTTTTTGTTCCTTTTCTGAGTGTATGGATTTTGGGAAATCTTAAACTTGTAAACATGTCTTGTTAGTTTCTAAACTTAGCCTAATTTTGCTATATCCCACATAGACCTATCTATGTGATATGTTTGTCTGTATTTTATTATTGACAAAATAGCATTCGTATTTTTAATTTATACATAGTTTTCAGTATACATTATTTTCAGTAATGAATTATGCATGTGCTATGCGGCCAGCATAGAAGATAGGAAAATGTGCAAGAGAGTTCTAGAACTTTTTTTTATAGTACTTGTTTTGCATATCTTATGTATGTTCTGATTTCTTAAAATATTTAAAGTAGATACCAAGTTAATATATTTCCCAGAATCCTAAAGTTGGAAGTAAATGGGAGGTATCTTAGGTTCATAACTCTTTTGAAAAATTTGGCTAGGAAGGAGAGTAGAGAAATAGGGATGGGGTAAGGCTGGTAACCAGAGTATAGTAAAGGGTCAAGGAACAGTTATTTAAATTGAGGGATACTAGATGATATTTGCATGGTTGGAAGACACTAACCATTATTGAATTTCATTATTCTTTCTTCTTTTTTAAGATTTTATTTATTATTTTTAGAGAGAGGGGAAGGGAGAGAATCAGAGAGGGAGAGAAACATCATTGTATGGTTGCCTTTCACCTGTCTCCAGCTATGACCTGGCTGGAGACCTGGCTTGATTATGTGTCCTGGCTGGGGAATCAAACCAGTGACTTTCAGGTTCGCAGGCTGGCACCTTATCTACTGTGCCACCAGCCAGGGCAAATTTCATTATTCTTTATGAAATTGAGCCAGAATCTGTTGTCTTGAAACTTCTATTTCCAGATGCTGAAAACTCTGTTAAACTATTTCTTCGACAAAATATTTTTATAAATTGGATATATATCTACTAAATACAATTTAGACTACAGGCATGTAAGACTGCTTTTAAAACACTGGTAAGGTACTATTTTAAATGCTTGGCTTATACAGAAATGAGTAAGACAGGATTCTTGCCTGTAAGAACAGAAAAAGGTCTATCACCCTGATACAACCCATCTTTGGATGTGTATTTCTAGTCTTTTTTCTGTAATTGTCTTCTTATTTTTAACAGCTTTTTAGGACCCCCATACACATGTAACTTTCTACACTGTTTCTTTTTAAACTTAACATGCTATTTTTCATGCTGTGACATAATCCTCTTGAGAGTTTTCAGTAACTGCATATGGACTCTAAGGGAATATAGCTTACTTAGTATTCTTCTGTTGTCAATATTGAAGTTACTGCTAATGTTTTGCTATTATAATAAATTCTACCATGACCATCTTGTATATAATATTATTAAGGTATGTTTCTAAAATACAAGGTCTGCCCAGAGAGTATCAGATATGTAATATAAAAAACAGAGACATCTATTAAAGAAGATACAAGAAACATTGTATATAGGGCAGTGGCACCTCAGTCCCCTTCAGAGTAGGCACCTTGGGACCTCACACAGTTCTCCCAACTGCCACCAGCTGCCCCATCAAATTTTTCTGAGTCTCACTGATGGTCTGAAATCTCTTCCCTTTAAAAGGGGATTTTAGTTTTGGGAAAAGCCAGAAGTCATGGGGTGCCAAATCTGGGCTGTAAGGGTCCGAGTCACCTGGGTTTTATGATGTTTCACCAAAATACTCCACACAAGACATGATGCATGAATGGACCTGTTGTCATGATGAAGCTGCCAATCACCAGTTGCCTATAGCTGTGGACTTCTGAATCATCCGAATACTTTCCACAGAGGAATGTTCAAGCTTAATGCAAAATTTGATGCATATTTGTTGCTCTACTCACTCAATCATTTGAATATGATGGCCACATAGTTCACATGTTCACTCAAGGGTGTCTGCCGCTCCCACTGACTAGTACAATGAAGTCATCATTGTTCACACATGCACTTTCTGGTCCACTCTTTTTGTCTGCCAAGTTACATCGATGTCATGAAAAGCATTCTTGTTATATTAATAATGGCTGGACTTTTTCTTTATAGACCTCCAATCTCTTTAAAGGCTTGTGTAGGGTGGGGGGCCCAGCAGACCACTTCATTTGTCCTGTGCATATCAGACCTTAAATTGATTGAAAATCTTCCTTTTTGGAATTGCTTTAAAATTTATTCAGAGGTCTAGGTTGTTCAGGTGAATTTTGCTAGTTTTACTCTCTTGAGTCTTTTATTTACTTACCTTCTCTACCCTTCTAATTGCCTGTCCTTTTGTTGAAATGACCAACCTTCTCTCAAGCAAATAGCAAATATAGAAGATACATTTGGCCTCCTGGGCCTTCTAATTTTAAAACTACACTCTGCAGGGACTTTCAGTTTTCTAGGTTTCTTAAAGGTCTGAGCTGCCAGTGTCTTTGGATGGTTGAGTGCAAATATGAAATGATGTATCCCTATAGCATATGGTTTGGTAATGTGCAGCAGTGGGGAGCTGAATAAAGAACCCAAAATATGGATTACTCAAACAAGAATGCTGAGATTCTGGTAGCCTAATTAAAAAGGAGCTTGAAAAGATTTAGAAACTACCTCTAGGATCTCCTAAACTTTCATTTTTGAATGCTGAAGTTACTGTTTGATTAATTCTTTTGCATTAATTAGCTATATTAGCAGATTCAGCATTTCCTTTTTTCTCTTTCTCATGCTCTTTGTTCTATGTTATTTTTGTTATTTTTCTTCCTTGGACTCCCAAATGAAAAATTTAATTGGGAAGGACTTTTTTGTTCTACTAAATGTGTCCTTCCTGATCTTCTAGCAAAAGCTGCCAAGTTATTCTCTGTTAGAGAGAGCCTATTCAAGACTAGGAAGCTGTAATGCTAGAAGTTCAGAATAATTTCTATGGTTCCATTGCCCTAAATACTGATTTTTACTTTGTTTCAGGCACTCATCCAAAAGTCATGAAATGTGCACCTGGAAAGGTGGCAGTATAGTATTGCATGGAATTGATACAGGCATTCTGGGGGACCCAAGGCTTTGCGACCCACTGTGGATTCTTGGCTTTGAGCAGGAAAGAATTCAAACGCAAGCCAGTGTAAAATTTAAAGTGAAAGAGTTTATTAGTGAAGCCATGAAACACAGAGCAGGCTACTGCTCAGACAGAGCAGTCTTTCCCTAGTGGGATTTACTTCTCTTATGTAGGCTCAATAAATCGAGGGATAGGGAATTCAGTAAAGATGAGGCATCTTCAAGGGTCTTTCTCTGGAAATGGATGGAGACTTCTTGGAAAGTCCTGTTGGCCGTTTTGATTTTTATAGGGCTTTCTCTTCACCATGGTGGCGAGAGGTATGTCATTTAGTATGTCAGTGTGTTACAAAGAGCATATGAGAAGCTAGTGTTTACAGCAAGGTGAAATTCATTGCCATGTTGGATCAAGCTGGTCTCTGCCAGTTGTAAGACATAAATCATTTGGGGGTTGGTCTTACTATCTCTTAGGACATGGGTGGCAAACACAAGGCCCACAGGCCAAATCTGGCCCTTCACCTTGTTTTATCCAGCCCAGTACCTTGTTTCTACCCAGTTTACTTAACTGTTAAGGAGTAGTTACATTTATACAGTCCTAAAATGACATTCGGCCCTTGGAAGGCAACTGAGAGGCTGATGTGGCACCCAGTGAAAATGAGTTTGACACCCTTGTCTTAGTTCCTGTGGCCCTTATCGGTTATAGAGTTTCTCCATGTACCCTATCTTAGAAGAAGGGGCTTTGGAGTTGAGGTGAATATGGGTTTCGAACATAGGTAGCTCTTTCACTTACTGGTTGGGGATAATTGGTAACTTATTCTAATATTTCTGATCTCTGACCCTCAGTATTTTCTTTGGAAAAATGGGAGTAACAGTGCCAAATTTGCAGGGATTCTTTGGAAATTAGACTGTAAAGTGTCTAGAATATTCCTGCATCTTCTAAAACATTGCTAAAGTACAATGTTAACTTACTATAATAATTGCTAGGCTTATCTAGAAATGAACAAGACAGGATTCCTACCTTCAAAAACTCAGTAGCTAGTGAGGTTGGCCGACATTAAATAACTAATATAATTTAATTTCTTAACTGTTAGGAGGAACAGTTAATTTTGCATGTCTCTACCCTGCAAAAAAATTTTAACATTTCTAATTATTGATAAGGAAAGGTTACCAACAAGTGAGTCATTTATGTACATACATTATCACTCATATCCAATTGAATGTTTTTATCAGTTGTATTGAGACACAAATTATATACAGTAAAACACACCCATTTTAAGTGCACAGCTTGAAATTCGACAAGTTTATATGCCCTTATTTTTACCACAATGAATGTACAGAACAGCGTTGTCCAAAACAAATGTATTGTGAATGAGATGCGTAGGCTTTTAAATATATATATATTGTATTTATTTATTTTTAGAGAGAGGGAAAGGCAGGGAGAAAGAGGAAGAGAAACATCAGTAGGTTTCCCCTCACTTGCCCTCCAGCCTGAGACCCAGGCATGTGCTTTGACCAGGGAATTGAACTAGTGACCCTTTCATAGGCCTGCACTCAACCCATTGAGCCGTACCTGCCAGGTGCAGAGTGTAGTTTTACATTTTGTAGTAGCCATGGTAAAAAGGTAAAAAGAAACAAAATTTATTTTAATAATGTATTTTATTTAACTCACTATATTAAAAGTCATTTTAGCATGCAATCAATAAAAGATTTATTGCCATTTAATATTCATTTTTCTCATACTGTCTTTGAAATCTAGTATTTACATCTTAATTTAAATGCTAAATTTTCATTAAAGTACTTGATTTATATTTAGATTTCATAAAATTTACAGTTGAAAAAGTAGATTTCCATACCAAAGTTTTTCCAAGCATACTTATAGTTCCCAGTAACTGAATCAAGGGTCAGTTTTTTTTTTAATGTACTTAAATTTAAATTTAGCTCCTTGGTTTCATTATTCATATTTCAGATGCTCAATAGCTACATTTTGCTACCATCTTGAAAAAATATATATATATATAGATTTATATATATAGATTTATATTTATATGTGTGTGTGTGTAATTTTTTTTTTAATCAGTCACCAAAATTCACTTGATCCCTTTTGCAGCTAGTTCCTACCAGTCCACCTCTGGCCCCAGGCAACCACCATCATTCTGGAATTTCTAGGTAGAATTATACAAGTATGTGTTTTGTTTAGCTTATTTCATTCAACAGACAGTTTTTGAGACTCATTCATTTTGCATGTATAATACTATTCCGTTATATTTCTGCATTCCAATATATCACTTTGTTTATTAGCCAGCTGATGGTCATTTGGGTTGTTTTCAGTGTTTATTAGAATCTACTATGCTGCTTTCCAAAGTGGTTGTATTATTTTATATTTCTACCAGCAAGTCATGAGAATTGGAATTGCTTCCTATCTTCTTTAACACTTGTTATTGTCAGACTTTAATTTTAGCCATTTGCACGAGTGTGTCTTGTAGTTTAATTTGCATATGATAATTAAAGATGTTGAGCATCTTTTCATATGCATAGTGACCTTTCTTTTGCTAAAGTCGAACTTATGTTCAACACTTTAGTTTTTTTTCCCAGGGAAGATGAAATTTATTTTTATTTTTTATTTTATTGTTTATGCAACTTTTGTCTATTTTTTAAAATTTGGGTTGTCTTATTGAGTTTCAAGTATGGTTTATTCTAGATACAAGTTTTTGTCAGCTCCATGTTTTGGACATACATTATTCCTAGTGTGGCTTGCCTTTTCAGCAGTGTCTTTTATAGAGCAAAAGCTTTGATGAAGTCTAATTTACATTTTTTTTGTTTTATAAATTGTGCTTTTGGTGTTATTTAGAAACTGCCTAACCCAAGTTATCAAAGCCTTTCTTTTGCTTTCTTCTAGAACTTCTCAGTTTAGGTTTTACATTTATATGTCCCAGATCCATTTTAAGTTAATTTTTGTATATGCTGTGAGGTATGAAGGTTCTTGATTTTGTTAGTGGCACATGTTAGACCGTGTTAGGGCCAGAGACCCCGTGTTGCTTGCACCTTAATCTGCCACCTGAGTCAGGCGTTGCGAAACAGGCGATGGCCAGTGATCACAGTGCCCTCGGGAACTGGGGCCTGCAGCCACGCAGGACCTGAGCCACCACCTGTGCTGAAACAGAGAGGGTCTACTTCACCGGCCCAGGCTCCCCATTAATATCCTGCTGAGAGCGAATGACAACCCCATTGTCCCTTTCCCTCTCCCTTAATCACTTACCATCAAGCTCCTGACAGCATCCCTAATCCTGGACCCTGGAGTGACCAACAGGGTGACCTATCCCCCTGAGGGTTTGTTCCAAGTCCTTAAAAATCCCTCTCGGTTCCTTCCCTTGGTGCTGTAATCCACTCCAATTTAGCGCCTACGTGAACATCCCTCCATAAGTATGGCTTTGAACTGATCCACCCACTTCTCCCTTCTGGGCACAAACCTAACATCCTGTGGTCCACTCTTCCCATCTTCCTTTTACATATGTTCACATTCTGCTCTCTAAACCAAACTGTTTTAGATTCCTTAACACTTCATTATTTCTTCTGGGTGACTCACCCTTGTTGTTTAGGCTTAACTTCTTGAAGAAGCCTCTGCCTGTATGTCACTTTCTCTAGCCCTGTCCTTATCCCACTGCCACCCCTGAATTTTTAGGATTAGGTTCCAGCACCTTTTGCTTAGCACTTCCACACTGTGTGGTAAACACCTGTTTGTGTCTAACTCTGCTGTAAGACTCGTGAGAGCAGAGATCAGATTTTCTTCCCCCTTGTATCCCAGGAGCTAGCAACAGATGCACACTAGGCACCTAGTAAATGTTTTCTAAATGAATGAGAAAAAGCTGAGAAACATTTTTGCTGTTTAGAATCATTGGGTCATAGAATTGCTGGCAAATCTTATAGATTAGACCCAAAGAATGAGGAGTGACTTGTTAAAAGCCATAAAGCTTAGAGAACTCAATCTCCTGTCTGGAGATAGTTAGTCCTATTTTTTCCCTGTCAAATTTTTTAGTGCAGAAAGAACACAAACCAGGCCATAGGGTGATTGTGATCTTCAAGGCTGTGGGGGAGCCAGGCATCAGCTCTAGTCCTGGGCTCTTGCCCTGTTTAGCGAGCGCCCATGCTAGGCTGCAGGATAGAAGCCAACACAAGTGTCCACACTACAGCTTATTCCCTTTGGGACACCTTACTCTCTGCTTCTGTCATCCTTCTGGGTATTACATGGTTATGGTTTAGGTTTTCATTTCTTACACCCTTTGTGCTCGAGGTTCAAAGGAGTCTTCATGCAGCTTTTGTTTCTGGGGCCTAGTACCTCTGCCCTTACTTCACAGCCTTTCCCCTGTTTACCCTCCCACCCAGGTGTTAGTTTAGTTATCAGGTGACTGTTTTCATTTCTGTGTTGAGTGTCTGGATTTCACAGTGCTTGACAGAATCAATAAGGGGGACAAAAGCTATTGTTTCTTTTTTTCTCTCTCTCTGCCAAAGGACAGATGAAGACATTTTGGAAATAGGATAAGACTGTTGAAGTGGTATTTTAAAATGGAACTCATGCTGTGAAAAAAGTATCAGGTACCCATCCTAGAGTATAGGAACTTCCAAAAAGGGAATTTCTCACTTGACTATAGTGTTTCAATAAAGAGAAAAGGTGAGGTGAGGGCGGGAGGTGTAGAACCTCTTGGGCAGTGTAGAACCATATTCAGAAAGAGCGAGAACCAGAGTTTCTGATGGAGAAAAGACTGTTCCTGTGTGTCGGGGAAGCTGACCTCATTCTTTTGATTCAAGGAACAAGAGTCTGAGTACAGAGAGAATGTTTGGGTGGCCCTTGGCTCACAGCAGAACAGTTAAGCTATGAATGTGAACCAAGTGGTAGTTTTCTAGTTAGGGGTAAGTTGAGAGAAAAATGAAATTTAAGAGTCACAATTTATTGCGCAGTTTAACAGTGATTAAATTGAGGGGGTACAATTCACAGAAATAAGGTTGAGCTGTCCAAATGCCCACATTGTCCTCTGGATTGGCACTGGTTTGCCATTTCCATATTCTTGGTTATGGATGTCTTTCTTTGGTTAAGATGGCTGCTACCAATAGGAGAATCCAGTATACCAGGTTTAATTATAGCCTATATTTCAAATCATTTGCTTCTTACCACCACAAAATACTTTTTAACAGTATGTCCTGTATCAAATGGTTCATTGTTGTTAAAGAAACAACGGAGCAGTTGGAAGACAGAAAATGTCAGTTTCCTTGAAAATGTTGACATGAAGCTTATTACCTCTGTTGTACAACTCTGTGGCAGTTAGAAAAAGAAGAGACCACCATAACCCCAAGGGATACCTGCAAATGCAGTATGAGTTATATAGCAGAAATACAGTGAGCCCATCTTGGTTATTAACTGTATATGAAAAAAAAGAAAGAAAGAAAGGAAGGAAGAAAAAGGAGAGAGAGAAAAGAGTACACAGACGCATCCATTTTAGGGTCCATCAATTTTTAATTTCTCTGTTTATTTTCTGTAAGATTTTCTTTAAAGAAAGGCATCTTTGACAAAGGAAGCAAATAAAATAGTGATGGTATACCATCTGCAAAGTAAGCCTTTGCAGGCTCAATTCTGGGCTATGAGCTTGTACCAAAACATATATAGGTGGATAGTTCAGCCTGGGAAATTTTTTTAACCTTGGAATTTTATTCCCTTGGGTTTTATCTTCTTCGATAGTGGCTTGTTCATAATGAACGTATATGAAGTTGCAAACTCTATTGCATTATTATTCCTTTGGTCCTTTACAGAGTTTTGTTGTTACTGTTTTTAAGAGCTAGAGTCTTTTCTTCTGACATTCAGTCTCCAGGATTCTATTGCAAAAACAAAATAATGATGTCAGCTGTGCTTCCCAGCAGGGCTGTACAGTTTGTGCTCCAAGCTGCACACACAGGTCTTGGTTGGTTGTCCAGTAAGTGTTTTCTTTTCCCAGTCATTGAATATTACCATTCTGTCTTAGATAGGTGATAGTAGTTTGCACCTTTTCTCAAGGAACCAAAAACATGCTTCAAAATCACAAAATAATCTTTCCAACAGCCCTCCAGGCTAGAGTTACCTCTTCATAAATGGCAAAGTGCTGTGGCTAAGAAGGCAGACTAAACTGAAGCAAGATAACCTGGCAGAGCATGGGGTAGGACCTGTCTGAGCCCTTCATCAGATTCCATAGCTAGCCATCGTTCCAGTGTTAAATTGCCCATATTTATACAGTGTGATGAGTTTTACAGCATTTTTTATTATTACATGTTTATTTCTTAGGGGACTTACCTAGGTTTTTTTTTTTTTTTTTTTTTGCTTTTTTAGTGGTTGTTTTGAGATTTATAGTATGCATCTTGAACTTTAACAGAGTTGACCGTAAGTGGTAGTATACCATTTCATCTATAATGTAAGAACCTGATTAACAGCAAAAAGAACCTGACAAGAGCAAATTTCCATTTCTCCCTTCTGGTTGTTGTGCCATGGTTGTCAGACATTTTACTTCTGTGTAGGTTATAAATCCTGTTATCTACTATTTTTATTTTTTGTTTGTTTGTTTATCTCTTAAAGATTATTTTTAAGTAAGAAAAAAGCCTTTTGTATTTACCTAGTTATTATTGCTGGTACTCTTCATGGCTTTGTGCACATCCGTATTTGTATTTCAAACCAGTTTCCTCCTTCCCAAAGGATTCCCGTCAACATTTCTTGTAGTGCAGGTCTATTGGTGATGACTTCTGTCAGCTTCTCTGTGCCTGAGAATCTTTGCCTTCACCTTTGGATGATATTTTCACCAGTACAGCCTTCTAGGTTAACAGAGCCTTTTCCTCTTTCAGTAGTCTTAGTGGTACCTCATTGTCACCTGGATTACTTGGTTTGCTGTTATTCTTATACATGGTCTTCCAAATGGATGGTTTTGGAGTTTTCTCTTTATCATTGATTGTGAATATTTTATACCTGGTGTATAGTTTATACCTGGTGTAGTTTTCTTCATGTCTCTCGTGTTTGGAGTTATTATTGAGCTTCCTGGATCTGTGGGTTTATAGTTGTCATCAGATGTGGGAAATTTTCAAATTATATGCATACTTTCTGCCCCCATCCTCCTTTCAGGAACTTTAATTATATGTATATTAGGCTGTTTGAAATCATCCAGCTACAGCTCACTGGTGATCTATTCATTTTTTCCAGTCTTACTTCCTTCTGTGACTTATTTTAGTTTCTATTGCATATTAAAACTCACTCTTTTCTTCTGCAGTATGTAATCTGCAGTTAATCTCACCCAATTTATTTTATTCATTTATTTTTAAAGAGAGGGGGAGGAAGGGAGAGAGGGAGAGAAACGTTAATGTGTGGTTGCCTCTGGTGCACCCCCAACTGGTGACCTGGCCTGCAACCCAGGCAAGTGCCCTGACTAGGAATCAAAACCCTTTGGTTATTAGCAGGCTCAATCCAGTGAGCCATACCAGCCAGGGCTGGCTCTTTTTTTTTTTTTTTAATCCTGTTTCTAGTTAACATGTTGAAGCTTTTTGGTACCTTCTTAAACATATCAAATGGGTTTGTAGTAACTATTTTATGTTCTTGTGTTCTGTCATCCTTGTTATTTTTATTGGTGATTTTTCTCCTCTTTATGGATAATATTTCCCTTCCTCTTTGAATGCCTGTTGGTTTTTTACTGAAATTCAGAAAATATGAATTTTACCTTGTTGGATGCTGGATTTATTTGTATCTTTCTGAAAATCATTGAACTTTGTTCTAGGATGTAGTTAAATTACTTTGAAATAGTTTTGTTTCTCTTGAGGCTTGCTTTTAAATGTTAGGTGGGACCAGACTAGCTTTGACTCTATGGCTGATTTTGCCCCATTACTGAAAAAACATTCTTCTGAACGTTCATTCTCTCTGATAAACTGAGTTCTCAAGGTTTCCACTGAAACCGGTGTGAACACAAAATATTCCCAGTCTTCAGTGAGCTCTAGGGATCGTTTTCTCCTTCTTTCAGGTGGTTCCTTTCTGCAGCCTTAGTTCGTTCCCTCATATGCATGTTCTATTATTATTGTTGTTGTTGTATTTTATTGTTTATGCTCTTACAGTTGTCCCTGCTTTTTCCCCCTTCTATCCAGCCTCCCCCCATCAGGCAATCCCCATACTGTTGTTCATGTTCACAAGTCATGATATGTGTTGTTCTTACTTGCGTGTTCTAACCAGTACTCAACTGAAGACTCAAAGGGGACCCTCTGTGCAGCTCTTGGCTCTGGTGCTCTGCCCTGTGCCTCCAGTCACAGGGGTCTCCCTGGACTCACCTCTGTGTCTCCTCCTTCTCTGAGCAGCTAATTGAACTTCCCGCACTCTGGAATCACTGTTGTGCTGTTGGGTGTCTGAAAACCATTGTGTTTTGGGTGTTTTTTTTTTTAAGATTTTATTTATTATTTCCAGAAGGATGGGCAGGGAAGGAGGAAGAAAGGGAGAGAAGCATCAATGTACAGTTGCCTTTCACCTACCTCCGGCCAAGGACCTGGCTGGAGATCAGGCTTGCAACCTGATTATGTGTCCTGGCTGGGAATCGAACTGGTGACCTTTGGGTTCACAGGCTGGTGCCTATCCACTGAGCCACACCTGAAAGCCAGGGCCTGAAAACCATTGTTTTATACAATATATTTTGTCCTTTGTTTGTTTGTTTTAGGCATGGGAGGAGAATATAAATTTATTAGGCCCAAAGTGAAAGTCCAGCAGTATATCTAATACTTCTAAAAATACTTCCTAAACTATATTTTCTTACTGTTTATTGCTGGTGGATAGTAATGCAGCTAACTTTTGTGTATTGATCTTTTATTAAGGCACTTGGCTATGTAACATGTCAGATTTTATTGTGATACCCCTACGTTGGAAGGGCTTTTAATGACATGTTTATTTTTTACTTCTGCTACACCCATCACTGGCCCTCTGAAGCTCTGCTCCATATCTTATTTTGGGACTCAGGCTGAAGGAGCAGTGTTTTATTGGGGCATTGCTCTCCCATGGTAGAGAGAAAAGACTGAATGATTCAATAAGTCTTAAAACTTTTCCCCTAGCCCTGGCTGGTGGCAGAGTGGATAAGGCACTGGCCCGTGAACCCAAAGGTCCCTGGTTCAATTCCCAGCCAGTGCACATAACCAGGTTGCAAGCCAGGTCCCCAGCCATCTCCGTGGCTGGAGGCTATGCATTGAGGTTTCTCCCCCTCTCTGCATCTCTTCCTTCCCCTCTCTGAAAGTGATGGATAAAATCTTTTTAAAAAGTGTTTAATAAAAATTTTTTAAATAAAGCTTTTTCTCTAAAAACCCAGATATTGCTTACACTCACATTTTATTGACTATAAAATGTCACATGGCCAAGCCTGATGTTTGCGGTGGGAGGAGGGGTGTATAAGCATTGATGTGCTTGAGCTGGCTCATATAGGCTCATGGGAGCTGACTGAACACATCTCTTTCCAACACTGTGTTTAGTGACATCAGTTACAGTGGGAGTATTACACCACGTAAATTGGCTTACAACAAATCAGCACTTTTTTCCTGGATAGCTAGCTGTTAAACTTTTAGTAGCAAACATTAGGGTATATGGCTTCCTCTTTTAGGGAGTAGAAGTTAATAGTTCGTACCAAGATTATTTTTTTGTTATATTTCATTTTAATAATTTGTTCATTTGTGCGTGTGCAGATGTTTAAATTTTACTAGCTAGCTCTGACCTCTAGTGCAGTATTGAATAACAGTAGCAAGGGCAAACTTGTCTTTCCCTGGTGGTAAAGAGAATTCATTTTACCATTGAGTATAATATTTGCTTTAACTGTTTTGAGATAGTATTTATCAGATTAAGAAAAATTTTTTTCTTTCTTATGACACAGATTTGATCAATCATGTTATCAAATGCTTTTCCTTCATTTATTGGGATGGTTTTAAATGAAAACATAGTGAAATTGCATTAATGGATTTTCTGTTGAACTGACCTTGTGTTCCTGGAATAAGCCCATCTTTTTATATGTTTTGTAGGATTCCAAATTTTATTTACAAATTTTATGTCTATATTTATGCTTGAGATTGGCCTATAATTTTACTCTTTCTCGAAAAGGG
This sequence comes from Noctilio leporinus, assembly GCA_004026585.1. Classification (NCBI taxonomy): domain Eukaryota; kingdom Metazoa; phylum Chordata; class Mammalia; order Chiroptera; family Noctilionidae; genus Noctilio; species Noctilio leporinus. The sequence goes on along the minus strand of PVIW01002021.1, from coordinate 47,571 downwards.
CTTGGTATCAGAGATTTTGTTTATTTGATAGCTTTCTTATACGAGTTAAATAGTGTTCCTTATTTTTCTGTTTTCTATAGGTGTTTGGAATTATTTCCTTTTTGAATGTTTAGTTGAACTTAATAGTGAATTTTTTTCTTAAGAGAAGATTTTTTAAATTTAATTTTATGGTTGTTGTATTACATCCATCCCCTTTTTGCTCCCCTCTGTCGTCTTCCCCCCTCCCCACTCCCCCACAAAGTCAATCCCACATGTTGTCCATGTCCATGGTTCTTCCATACTCGGTTCTTGTCTAAACTGCTCCCCTTCTTTGCCTCTTCCTACCCACTCCCCCCACCCCCTTCCCCTGCCCACTGAGAAGATTTTTAACTGTTGATTCTATTTTTATCAATGGTTATAGATCCATGTAGATTTTCTTTTTTAATTTTCTTGAGTTAGTTGGTGTAGTATATATTTACCTAGGAAGTCACTCAGTTCACCTGTTTTCCAGGTTTTCAGCATAAAATTATCCTTATGTTCTGTGTTTTTTAATTTTTAATTTTTAATTTTTTAATTTAATTTTTTTAGTTAGAGTTGTCCCATTTTCCCCCCATAGCTCTCCTGTGTCCCGCCCTGCCATCCTTGTTCCATGGTCAATCCCACTTAGATGTCCATGTCCATGGGTCCTTTATACTGGTTCTTTGACAAGCCCCGTCCCCATCTTTCCCCTGTTATCCCCCTCCTCCACCCCCAGGTTGCTGTCAGTTTGTTTTTTGTTATTTCCATGTCTCTGGTTCTGTTCAGCTTGGATTTTTTTGTTTTGTTTTGTTTTGTTCATTAGTTTCCAGTTATAGGTGAGACATATGGTATTTGCCTTTACCGCCTGGCTTATTTCATTTAGCATAATACTCTCCAGTTCCTTACTGTTGCAAAAGGTAGGAATTCCTTCTCCTGCATAGTGTTCCATTGTGTAAATGTACCACAGCTTTTTTGACCCACTCATTTGTTGATGGGCACTTGGGCTGTTTCCAGCTCTTGGCTATTGTAAATAGTGCTGCTGCATAGGTTCTTTTGAATTCATGTTTCAGGGTACTTGGGGTATAATCCCAGCAGTGGGATCGCTGGGTCAAAAGGCAGTTCCATTTTTAGTTTTTTGAGGAAATTCCATACTGTTTTCCACAGTGGCTGTACCAGTCTGCACATTCCCACCAATGATGCACTAGGGTTCCCTTTTCTCCACATCCTTGCCAGCACTTCTTTGTTGTTTTGTTTATGATGGCCATTCTGACAGGTGTGAGGTGGTATCTCGTTGTGGTTTTAATTTGCATCTCTCTAATTGCTACTGATGTTGAGCATCCTTTCATATGTCTGTGGGCCCTCTATATGTCCTCCTTGGAGAAAGTGTCTGTTCAGTCCTTTGCCCATTTTTTAGTTGTATTGTTTGTCTTCCTGGTGTGGAGTTGTATGAGTTCTTTATATTTTTGGTATCAAACCCTTGTCCAAGGTGTCATTGACAAATATGTTTTCCCATAATGTTTCCCTTTTCATTTTGCTGATGTTTTCTTTAGCTGTGCAAGAGCTTTTTAATTTGATATAATCCCATTTTTTTATTCTTTCCTTTATATTCCTTGCTTTAGGACATACATCAGAAAAAATATTGCTGTGTGGGATATCTGAAATTTTACTGCCTGTTTTCCTCTAGGACTTTCATGGTGTTGCAACTTCTATTTAAGTCTTTTATCCATCTTGAGTTTATTCCAGTGTATGGTGTAAATTGGTAGCCTAGTTTCATTTTTTTGCATGTACCTGTCCAGTTCTCCCAACAACAGTTATTGAAGAAGCTATTTTTACTCCATTTTATGCTCCTGCCCCCTTTGTCAAATATTAATTGACCATAGAGAGTTGGGTTTATTTCTGGACTTTCTATTCTCTTCCATTGATCTGTACATCTGTTTTTATGCCAATACCAAACTGTTTTGATTACAATGGCCTTGTAATATAATTTGTTATCAGGTATTGTGATCCTTCCTACTTTGTTTTTCTTTCTCAGAATTGCTGAGGCTATTTGGGGTCATTTATGGTTCCATATAAATTTTTGAAATATTTGTTCTAGATCTGTGAAATATGCCATTGGTATTTTAATTGGGATTGCATTGAATCTATAGATTGCTTTGGGTAGTATGGACATTTTAATGATGTCATTTATTCCTATCCATGAACATGGTATATTCTTCCCTTTATTTGTGTCTTCCTTAATTTATTTCTTAAGTGTTCTGTAGTTTTCTGAGTATAGTTCTTTTACCTCCTTGGTTAAGTTTATTCTTAGATACTTTATTTTCCTTGTTGCTGTAGTAAATGGGATTTTCCCCCTAGTTTCTTTCTTTCTTTGTTGATTTTTTAAAAAAGATTTGATCTATTATTTTTAGAGAGAGGGGTAGGGAGAGAGGCAGAGAGAGAGAGAGCCCCTAGTTTCTGTTTCTGATATTTCGTTGTTGGTGTACAAAAACACTTTTGATTTCTGAATATTGATTTTGTATCTGGCTACTTTGCCAAATGTATTAGTTTGAGTAGCTTTTGGTGGAGTGTGTAGGGTGTTCTATGTACACTATCATGTCATCTACAAACAATGAGTTTTACTTTCTCCTTTCCAGTTTGGATGACTTTTGTTTCTTTTTCTTGTCTAATTGCTGTGGCTAGAACTTCCAATGCTATATTGAATAGAAGTGATAGAAATGGATGCCCTTGCCTTGTTCCTGATCTTAGGGGGAAAACTTTTAGTTTTTGCCCATTGATTATGATGTTGGCTCTTCTTGTATGTGGCCTTTAATGTTGAGGTGTGCTCCCTCTACTCCCACTTGGCTGAATGTTTTTATCAAAAATGGATACTGTACTTTTTTGAGTATCAAAAATGGATACTCAAATGCTTTTTTAGCATTTACTGCTATGAGCGTGTGATTTTTGTCTTTTGTTTATGTGATGTATTACATTTATTGATTTGCAAATGTTGTACCATCTTTGTATCCCTGGTACGAATCCCACTTGATTGTGACGTATGAGCTTTGTAATGTATTGCTGGATCCGGTTTGCCAATATTTTATTGAGGATTTTAGCATCTAAGTTCATCAGTGATATTGGCCTATAATTTCTTATCTTTGTTGTATCTTTACCTGGTTTTGGAGTTAGGGTAATATTGGCCTTATAGAAAGAGTTTGGGAGTCTGACCTCTTCCTGAATTTTTTGGAATAGTTTGAGAAGGATAGGAGTTAGCTCTTTCCTAAATGTTTGGTAAAATTCTCCTGTGAAACTGTCCAGTACAGGGCTTTTGTGTGCAAGGAATTTTTTGATTACTGCTTCAATTTCACTAGCTGTTATTGGTATTGGACTATATACAGGCTTTCCAGTTCTTCTTGATTCAGTTTTGAGAGCTTATGTTTCTAGAAATTGTCCATTTCATCCAGGTTTTCCAATTTCTTGGCATATAGTTATTTGTAGTAATTTCTTACAATCCGTTGTTATTTCTGTAGTGTCAGTTGTAATTTCTCCTTTTTCATTTATGATTTTATATATTTGGGTCCTCTCTCTTTTCTTCTTGATGAGTCTGGTTAAAGGCTTGTCAGTTTTGTTTTTCTTTTCAGAGAACCAACTCCTGGATTTGTTGATCCTTTGAATTGTTCTTTTAGTCTCTATGTCATTTCATTCTTCTCTGATCATTGTTCTGTTGTTCTTAATGTCCACTATATCTGTAGTAGTTTTTTAATTCATTTTTATTATTATTCCTTTTCTTCTTGATCACTCTTGATAGTGATTTTTCAATTTTATTGATCTTTTTAAAGAACCAGATTTGCGCCCTGGCTGGTGTGGCTCAGTGGATTGAGCACCAGCTTGCAAACACAAGGGTCACTGGTTCGATTCCCAGTCAGGGCACATACCCAGGTTGCAAGCCAGGTCTCCAGCCAGGTCACCCGCTGAAGACAGGTGAAAGGCATCCATACACTGATGTTTGTCTCCCTTTCTTCCTCCCTCCCTTTTCCTCTAAAAAATAATGAATAAAATCTTTAAAAAAGAGAGAGAGAGAGAAAGAAAGAAAAAAAGAACCCAACCTGGTCTTTGTTGATCTTCTTTATCAGGGATTAGAAACTAAGGCCTGTGGCCCAAACCTGGCTAAGACCTGTTTTCTATGGCCAGCAAGCTATGAATAGCTTTTGTATCTTAAAAGTGGTTCTATTTACATGTGGAGAGGGCTGGCGTAAATTTACATTTACAAGTACTCAAAACAGAGTTTATTCTAATTTTATTATTGTGTTATTTGTACTACAACTGAATACTTACTTTTGCTCATCCCAGTGTATATGTATTTACACATGGAAAGAAAAATATGCCACAGGGACCATATGTGACCTGTGATGCCTAAAATACTCTCTGTCTGGCTCTTTACAGAAAGTTTGCCAACCTGTGTGCCCTGGAAGTCTCGATTTTTGGTGACTGATTAGCTATCTTACTTTACCAGCAGCTCAGCCATGGTGTGTGTGAGTGGTTTCTCTGCATATCTAGGCCACTCCTTGCTAGAAACAAAAATTTTAACCTTGCTTTATACCTTGTTTTGTTTCCTGGCATAGGTAGTCAGGTAATGGTTGGTACCATCGTTTACGGGAAATGGATGCTAATAGAAATTGAAAATTGAAAAAGTGTGTCTAGCAACATGAAGACCACCATCATTCTATTTTAGTGATGGAATATCCCTTCGCATCTCCCAGAGCACCTGTGTTCTTTGGCACTGTAGTTGGAGAGCAGCTATGAATTTGGTCATATTGATCAGACTGTCTAATTCATAGAAATTCTTGATCCTAGCAAGGGATCTTATATTTTGGAAGCTAAAGAGGAAATGAATTTTATTGTTTACTTTGTAAAGCAAGCAAAAATGATCTCATGTGCTATATTCAAGTTTCTTGCCAGGATTACTTTATGGTTCATAGTATCTTTTAAAGAATGCTTGTCTGGCCTGTGAACCCAAAGGTTGCTGGTTCGATTCCCCAGCCAGGGTACATAACCAGGTCTCCAGCCAGATCTGTAGCTGGAGGCAGATGAAAGACAACCATACATTGATGTCTCTCTCCCTCTCTGCCTCTCTCCCTTCCCCTCTCTCTAAAAATAATAAAATAAAATCTTTAAAAAAAAATTTTTTTAAAAAGAATGCTTGTTATTTTTCTTTCCTTCCTTAGTCTCTATTGGCCAGGGAGGAAATGACTTGACTTTTACTTGTCCTTCAAATAAGCTTCCTCCAGGGTTCCATCCCTCTCTTATACATACTTTCTGCATCCTCTTGAGGTAATCTTATTCATTCCATTGATTTATAGTTACTTCACAGAGACTTAATGATTCTTCCAAATTTCCTCCTATTTTTAATCTCATTTCTGGACTCCACAGTTAGGAATCTAAGTTGGTCATCACTGCCACGTCTTTCAGGCACCTCAGGTTCAGTATGAACTCAGCCCTTTTTATTTCTAGTCTACTAGTACGTTGCCTTTTTTTTATTAACCAGTCTCTCTACCTTTTATATATCTTCCCTCTTCCTTCTGTTTCCCTGCACCCCTCCCCAACAATGCTGTCCATTCCATTGTGGCAAATGTAATCTTTCTAATACTCAAGATCGGTAGGCTTAATGCTTTGCTGCTATCCCTTTTGTACCATGCATCGCTTCCCTGAATGTTTCATGCTTACTCATGTCTCTGCATGTGCTGTTGTTTGCTCCTCCTTGAAATACCCTCTCCCTTTCTGCTTGTATGGGAAAGACCTGCGGTGAAGCTTGGTTCAGCATCATCTCCTTGTGAGGCTTCCGGACTTAGACAGAGTCAGCCCCCTTCCTGTGTTCACATTCTACTTTGTATACACCCCCACCATAGCACTTGGCTATTCTCACTATATCCATTGTCTGCATACCTGCCTCCCCTGTGAACTGAGCTCCTTGGAAGTATGAGCTGCGCCTGTCTTTATGTGCTCAACATAATATCTGGCACCTGTTAGGGACCTCATAAACATTTGATGAAACAACAAATGAACAAAAAATTATACTCTGAATGCCTGTTAATTGCAAAAGTGTTTTTGTATAATAAAGAATACGCTAATTAAAATAATGAAAACTTACCTCTCCCTGCCCCTCCTCCTCATGAGAAGGTTCACTTTAGCGGAATAAGGAGCAGCAGATGACTCCCAGTCATTTTCCACAGCCACCCACTTCTATGGAGGCTTTTGCATTCATATTGGTCCTAGAATGATCGACAGCCTGATGAACCCAGACAAGACTAAGATAAACTACTTGTCCTGCAGTAGAATAAATATTTCAAATAAAGTCAACCCACGAAAGTCAGCTATTGATTGCTAAAAGCCTGAATTTAAGCCCAATGAATATTCCAAAGTTCACCTCCATGCAGCTTGCCTAAATGGTGATCAATACGCAATTACTGTCCCCCTTTAAACGTGTCTTACACTGCCTATCTGAAGAAGGCTTTTACTTTTAAACCCTTTTGTTTGTCGAATTTGCTTTGGTGAGAAAAAAGAGGCTTGGCTGAATCAGAGTCCTTTGCCTTCAGGGTTTCAAACAATTCCATGGTTTTTGTGAAACAGCAGAATGGTAACTGAAGGTGCCCTGTTACACCGCTATCATCATTCAGTTCAAGAGGCCTTTCCCTGAGTGTCTAAGCAATAAGGATCTATTCATCCCGGTTTCCTAATTTCTGCTCACGCGATTATTTGCCCTAGTCATAACCTTCATAAATTTATGAAGTCCAGCAGAAGTAAAAGCAAATACATTTTTTTAGTCTAGTTTCCTGTTTAGAATTTTATCTTGATGCAAAAACCTTTCCTGCTGTATTCGGAGCCCTGTTTACCCTGCTCCTGATATTTAAGACTTTATGCCTCACAGATGGTGCCCTTTTTATACCACTACCATAGTCAGTGGTATAAACTCTTTGTCATTTTTCACTTACACTGTTGTCACTGTCCTCCTTGCAGAAAGCTCTAGGACTCTTTATCACGGTGCTGCCAGATTAAGCTAGCTGAAGTATATCCATCCATTACCCTCCTTTTCTTAAATATTTCATGGCTTCTTGACATCTATGGCATGGAGTCAGGTGACCGGCAGGACATGTAGGGCCTGCCAGACATGCTTCTGTCCACCTCTTCTCGATTGTCTTCTGCCACCGGTCTCAAAATGACTTCTAGCTCCCTAAAATATGCTGGTCTGGCCTCCTGTACATTTGCACATGCTGTTTACCCACCACTGCCGCCAGCATCATGACTCCCTTCTCTGCTGGCAAAGACCCATTCTTCAGACTCAGTTTGGATTATCACCTTCCATTTAACCTTCACTGACTTCTCCTGGATAAAGTCAATTATCTCCACTTCGCACCTCGTTGGTCTTAATTTTCACTGCTTTAAGCTTTTGAAATTTTTTATTTCCTGTCCTTCAATTGCATAATGACAGGGAGCTTATCATTCTTAACAGCTAGTGTACAGCATGTTGCATGAAGGCATGTGCTCAGCAGTCGCCTTCTTGTTTTTTTTAAACTTAGAAGTTGGATTGAATGTCACATGTGAATTTCTGTGGATCGTTTTTGATTGGTCCCTCAGCAAGGAGGAAAAGGGTAGGACTATTCACAATACGTCCTTGGTATTTGAGGGTGGCACGAAGTGGGATGACCAGCTGTCTCAGTTTGCCCAAAACTAAGGGATTTCCTGGGATGTGGTACTTTCATTGCTAAAAATGAGACAGTCTCAGGTAAACGAAGATGGTCTGGACCAAGGGGTAGTATTGGCAAGTTTTTTACCTACTCTTCTTCCCTTCACTCATTGGGACCCTATCCTGGTTGACTAGTCTGACCCAAGATAGCATGCTTTGTCATTGTTAGCACTTGAATAGTGCAACATTTTAATAGTGTTTCCTCTACAAAAGACTATTCAGAAGTATGTTTCTGACTCTTTTTCTTTGATTTTCATGTAGGAAATTGAATGGAGGGCTCTGGGTTATGTTAATTACCACCTTTTTGATCAGCCTTGCCTTGCATTTCCTGACCAATCACCTTGCTCCATCTATTACTTTTTTCTTTTCTTTTCTTTTCTTTTACCTTTAGTCTCCTCATTACCATTGGCTTTTTGACATCCCAAACATATGACTAAATTGTTTGTATTATTAAAAGTAGTAATTTAAAAAATCTTGCCCTGTTTTTCTTCTCAAACTGATGGGACTCTCTTATCTAAGCTTTGCTGACAAGTAACCTGTGCTCACCCCTCTTACCTTCTCACCTCCTTTCAAATATTTATCAATGTATCTGTCTTTCCCCACGCTCCCCCAAATGCATACATGTCTCTCTCACTCAAAAGTAACTAACACATAGTAGCCTCAGAACAAACATGTTGAATTGTATCTTCTTAACTCTTAGAATCATTTCTTTAGGCGGAGGCCTTACTGTGTCCCACAAGACTAGGAGGCTTGGCCTTTGATGGAACCCTTGTTTCTGTCTCTGATCTGAGCAGAACACTGCTCCTCGGTGTGCTTCAAACATGCCAGCCTTTTGTCTGTTTTTTGATCGTGCCAATTTTCGCCTTAGAACCTTGGTACTTGGGGTCTGTTCCCTCTGCTTTTAATGTTTTGCCCCTAAAATGTACGTGACCAATTCATCTTGTCATGTCACTCAGATCTCAGTACAAACGTTACCCCTAAAGAGGCCTTCCTTAATTGCCTAAGTATTCTCTCCCATCATTTTTACAACTCACTAATAAAGATAATTAAGCTAATTTAAAAGTGGGCAAAGGATCCGAGTAGACATTTATTTCTCCAAAGAAGATAGACAAATGGCCAATACATGCAGGAAAAGATGCTTAACATCATTAGTTATCAGAGAACTACAGATCAAATCCACAATGAGATACTACTTCACACCCTCTAGGATGGCTAAAACCAAAAAGTAAGGTGATATATGTTGGCACAAATGTGAAGAAGTCAGATGTAAAATGGTTCAGCTATTTTTTGAAAACAGTTTGACAGTTCCTCAAAAGGTTAAACATAGTTATCATATACCCTAGCAATTCTACTCCTAGGTATACATATACCCAAGAGAAATGAAAACATTTGTCCACCCAAAAACATGTACACAAATGTTGAAAGCACTATTTATAATAGCCAAAAGCTAGAAGCACCCCAAATGTCCATTAATGGATGAACGGATAAATTGTGGCATCCTTATGATGACCTATCATTCATTCATAGAAAAGAATGAAGCACTGATACATGCTACAACCTGCATGAACCCTGAAAACCCTAGAAGCCAGTCACAAAAGACCATACATTTGATGATACCATTTACTTGAAATGCCCAGAATAAGTAAATCCATAGAGACAGAAAGTAGATTAGTGGTTGCTCAGGGATGGGGTGAGATGAGATGGTGAACAAGGGGCGGTTGATGGCTAAAGGGTTGGGGATTTCTTGTCAGGGTACTGAAAAGGTTCTGTACTTGACTGTGGTGATGATTGCACATAGCTTTAAGTATAGTAAAATCTATTGAATAGTACACTTTTAAATGGCTGAATTGTACAGAATGTGAATTATATATTGATAAAGTATTGAAAAGAAACAAAAAGGAATATATATAGGTGATCCATAATTTCACCACCTTGAAATAGCCTCTTTAAACATTCTGATCTATTTTTTGCCAGTTTTTAATGCATGTTTTTCACATAATTGGGTAATGGCTTCATATAGAATTTTGAATGCATTATATTTTATGCTTATTTTTCTGACCTTACAAAGCTGTTCATGTTATTACAGACTCTCCTAATGTTCACAAGTGTATAGTTTTCTATATGGTATACCATTATGTAATAATTTTCTCATTGGTGGACATTTAAATTTTTCTTTATTTTTTCTTATTATAAATAAGTTCTGTAGTAAGTACACTTATTTGAAAAAAATAATAAAGCCAGAACATCTCTATGAAATGTCTTATACGAAACCTCTTTCATTCCCAGAGAAAAGAAGATCTCGCGGAGCAGTGCCCTGAAAGTGCTGGACCATGCCATGATCGGACCCGAGGGCACAGACAATTGCCATAAGTTTGTTGACATTCTTGGCTTACGGACCATCTTTCCCCTCTTTATGAAATCTCCCAGGAAGATCAAGAAAGTGGGAACTACTGAGAAGGAACATGAAGGTAAGATTCACTGGAAAACTCGGCCTAATTTAGGTGCATTAGGAGAAATGGCAGAAATGAGAGCTACTTTGAAAAACTCTGATCTGCATTTGAGGAGTAGGCTCTTAAGCTGAAGAGTGCTACCGTTTTCTTTTCCATCTCCTTATTTTCTACACATGGAAAAGCCACCCAGAAACCCCTGGTCACTGATGGCCTTTGTTGCACTGATCCTCTGCTTGCTTGAATCTTGGTGGTTCCATTTCCTTCTGGCCTGTTAGAAAGTCTGTGCGTGAGGGTTTTGTTCTCTCCACTATAATTTGTAGCAAGGTGTCTCTCTGATGGAAGACCCTTTTGAAAAGAGTAATGAGATGGCAACACATGTCACCTCCGGAGTGGTACTTTCATGTATTTCTGTATTAAAGTATGATTCAGCTAACATCAGGAATTGCCGAAATAAACTATTTACAGCCCAGATTCCCCTTTTTATGTTTCTCCTCCCTGATGGTGCATACTCCCAGCAAAATGCTGCCATGAATTGTGATGCTGTAACCGGAGTAGTTACTGCTAGGCCAATCTCTTTCTGCTGTTGTCTAGTGGCCTGCTGCATCCCTCCCCCCAATAAATAGCCACCGTGCGATCTGGAAGGCTGAGGATTGATGACCGTTGACACTTTGCTGGAAGCTAACAGACACTGTACTAGGGAATTTACATGGTTGGCCGGTGATTTTCCCGTGTGGGAAGGGGTGTGAGAAGCTGGTTTGCCTAAGAGAGAAGGAGAACTTGAACGGATTGGTTGTCTTGATTGAACTAATTTGGTTGTCTTGTTAAAAGTTAAAATTCGCCCATGGTTTGGGTGTTTTGTTTTGTTTTGTTTGGGATCGGTGATTAGTAGAATTGGCATCGGTATCTAAAAGTTTCCCTTCTCAACCCTGGCCAGGTGACTCAGTTGGTTGGAGCATCATCCCACACAACAAAAGGTTGTGAGTTTGATCCCTGGTCAGGGCACTGACCTGGGTTGTGGGTTTGATCCCCAATCAGGGCACATGCAGGAGGCAACCAACCAATGTTTCTTTCTCATGCCGATGTTCCAAACTCTCTCTCTCTCTGTCTCTTCCCCCACTCTTTCCCCTCTTTCTAAAATCAATAAGTATATCCTCAGGTGAGGATGTTTTTTTAAAGTTTCCTCTCTTAAATTGACTTCACTTAGTGTCTTCCACCTAGAGTGGCTAAAGGGAAGGTGATGTGACTATTTTCAGCAGTTGCCTCCAATGAGATCTTCTCTGATCACATCAACCGGCAGTGCAAAACATTGCAAACTAGACATCTGAGAATAAGTAAGAGTTCAGTTCACCTCAAATTAGGTATTGACTAATCACCAGCCATAAACATGTTTATTGGCCGTAAACGGCCCAACTGCCTTTTTTTTCTTTTCTCAATAGAAATTCAGCAAAATGAGACTGTGGGAGGAGGAATAGGTGGTCTTGGACATCGAGGAGGTAAAATTTTGAAGACAGTCATCATTCCTTGAAAATCTGCCGCAGTCCTAGTATTGCTGTGTATGGGTTACCTGATTTAGGCTTGGCAATCTATAAAGTAAATGGTGGTCCCATCGTAATTATTTTAGGAAATCAGCTGAGAAATCAACCAAGTTGTGGTTCTGAAACTAAGTAGTTATGTGACTTTACGCCCTTCATTCATCTGCTCTGGATTGTATTTTTCTTCCTGGTCTATAAAATGGGGAAACTAGGCTAGAGGAGTAGGAGCTCTGACATGTGTATGTTAAGATTCCGAGGCACGGGCCCTGTTGTGAGTATAATCCAGGCCTCCCCACAGGAACGGTGCACCTGCTGGACTCTAGTGAAAGACTGGATGCTGCAAATTGAGCGTGCTTGGAGGAAGAGGAGGAGGGTAGCCCCGAGCTGGCTCTTGCTCTATGGTACTGAGGGAGGAGAAGTGACAGATTCAGTGAGCAGCTGTTTTCCTTCTGAAAAATGTACCCAGTCACATGCTGATAACAGTACATTTGCTCCAGAGTACCCGCATTAGGAATTTGATAACATTATATTAGTGAGGGCAGTGGCTTGGTAAGACAGCTCCTGGAAGGCATGTTCAGACTCTCATGGCTGGTGCGGATGAGCTCTGCATCCTGAATCCACCAGCACCCAGAGAGAAGAAGTGATCCCCCAAGGAGGAAATGCAGCGCTGGGCCCTCATTAGCTGCTGCCGCTCCTGGCAAACTGGCCCTGCGCCATGGAGGTGGGATGGGAACCAGGGCAGAGCAGGGCAGAGCACATTGTGCAAGGTTCCTTTGTCCTGCCTTGTCCCTGGTGTGCTCTCTGTGTGCTGGCCAGCTTTGTACGTTAAGTCGGGGCCTAGTAGACCCAGACCTTCAGGAGTATTCAGACGTGCCAGCTCACTGCTGGCCCCCAGGCTCCCACCATGCGCCTTCCTCTGTCTGTAACAATTTTCTCTGTCTGCCTGGCTACCTTTTAGTCATCCTTCAGGTCCTTAGTTTTGCTGTCACTTTCTCAAGGAGGCATATCATGAGCTCCTGGACTCAAATACAGCCTCTTATTTAGTAGACTCTGGTCTGCAGACTTTGTCTTCATAGCCTTGGAGATTATGGAACCAATGGCCTTGCAAGCAGTGGATGCACAGTAAACGTGTATTGACTGGTGAACACACCACCATTCTCCTGAAGGGCTGCTCGTTGAGAACAGCCATGGGTTGGGAGCTGTGCTCAGAGCCCTGCAAGGCTAATGTCAATGCAGTTGACCTCATATTGATGGTTGTCAGTCATACCCCTGGAGTGAGCGGTCTTTTCCCCAGCTTGCTTAGAAACAAAAACAAGTGGGTTGCTAGTCATACATTTTACTTTGTCTCGTGGACTTGGAGTCTGTGGCAGAAGCTCCCCTTTGGAGCCACACTCCTAAGAACCATATTGAGGATAGAACTTCGTTACAGGTGAGGTTGCCCTGGGGCAAGCTTCTTTTGGTAATCCAGAGACTCCTAATTAAACAGTGTGGGTGGGGAATCAGGTTGCCATTTCAGAAGCTCCTGAGGGCTGCCTGCATGCCTCCCTGTGTTGTCAAACCTCAGGGGCTTGTTACATGTCATGGTTAGCCTCCTTTAGGTTGACCCTGGTCCAGCCTCAGCCCTTATCATGTCTCAGGACCTTCTCCAGACTCCTATGGTAGCATATCACCTACTGCGGTACAGCTGGATCCACTACTTATCAACCATGTGATCTTGGGCAGATTCCTAATTTCTCTGATCCTCAGTTGCCTCATCTGTAAAATAGTGAGACTAAGATCTACCACATAGGGTGGTTATGAAGGACAGGTAAGATGACATGTAAGCTTAGTAGCTTAGATCCCAGAGTAGAGTAGGTACCTTAGAAGTGTAAGTCCTCTCTACCAAACCTGTCTCCAGTTTTGCACACCCTGGCCTTAGCCACATGCTCCCCTCCTTCCAAGAGGTCCCCAGGAAAGCCAGGCAGAGAGACTGCACATACCGAGGTTGGGGGCCGACTGGAAGAGTGTGGGTTTTATTTATGCTAAATAATATAACGGCATAAAAGCAGCTGTGTTCCTAAAGCCAACAACAGGGGTTAAGAGAGGAGAACTTTTCGATTAAGGTGACTGGAGCGGAGGGAAGAAGCAAAAACTGTCCTTATAACCTAGAATTGCTGGTAATTTAGTTCCCCTTTTGTGAGTTGGGGTGGAGAAGGAAAAGAATTATTGTAATTGAAATCCATTCAGGTTTGCATAATAAAACCTTCAGAAATAGATCAGGGGAGGCATTTCGCTTGGGGGATGGGTTGGAAAGAAATAATTTGCCCTTGTGTGCAATAGCATGATTGGCTGCCTCTTGGTTTTATAAAGAATAGCACAGTATATTGTCTCCTTGGCATTAACTGCTGCAGATTAGGAAGGAAGCAGCAAAGAGCTGGGATCCAGAGATGGCGTTTGACCTTTACTTCTTGTCTCTTTTTAAAATTCTTATTAAAATAGGTCCAATTTTTCTTATATTGCTTCATTAGGTAGGTGAGTTATTGAGTGTGTAGCAGTTCTAGTTAATTGTGCTGTTTTAACATGGTTCCCCTGGAGGCTGTTACAAGCTTTAAGGGGGTGAGCTGCCAAGCAACGTGTAGGTGTGCGGTGGGCGTGCTGTGCGCTGCACACATTTTAGCTCACGGACGTGGACAGCAGTTGGTCACAGGTTAGTGCGTTAGAGAATGCCAGCCTGCCACCTGCGAAGAATTGTGGTTCCGGTGGACTCTCCATGTCAGGAAGCAGTTGCTTCTTGGACTCTTCCCAGTGAGGAAGTGCAGAACTGAGCTCCCCCTGCTACCAGGGCTAGAGGAGGGCAGTGCGAAACCTTCCCTGCAGCCAGAAAAGAAGGGAGTTTCACCAACACAGGCCAGAAAGAAGCATTTGTGAAGTCTCCATGGTGGACTGTAGTAAATATAATAACATGGCATTGTTTGGCGCTAGCTATGTTCAAAATACAACAAAGACCTAGTATGTGACAGGTCCCCAGGGGAAAGGGAACAAAACAGAATTTCTATCCCAGGGGAAGCTATTCTTTCCTAGTGTTCCACCTCCAGGTGCTTTTCTTCTGCCTGTTCCTCAGATGTTCAATTTTGCATGTATTGCCAGTATCTTCCCAGTGCTTCTTTCCCTCCTTCCTTCCTTGCTTCCTTCCTTGCTTCCTTCCCTCCCTCCCTCCCTCCCTCTTCTTAGGTGAGTTACACTACTACCTGCAGCTTTATAATCTCTGTGTCTTTGCCATTGATTCCCAAGTTTCATCCTTGTTTCTCTCCCAAGCTCTCGTCAGCATGGCCAGCTAACCAGCCGATAACCTATCAGATACTCACACTCAACTCTTGCAAACCCATACTCATTCCTTCATTGCCCAAATCTCTTCTATTGCCCTGCCCCGGTAAATGTCACGACTCTCTACTCATCACCCATGGCAAAAATCGGTGCACCACCCTTAACTCTAACATTCCCACATGTAATTAAGTCCTGTGAATTTCACCTTGTGAAAAAATCTTGAATCAGCCGTCTCCATTGCCTCATTGGCTCTCCTGAACTATTCTTGTGGCTTTAATGTGTGTCTCCTTTAGGCTCCCAATTCTCTTGTTCTCTCAGGTACCTCTTGGATGCCCCCAACCATATTGGAGAGGCACCCCCAGCCTTCAATGAATGTGTAGCTTAAGAAAGGGGGAGAAAAGCAGTTTTGCAGTTCTTTACCCAAAAAATCGTATTAGCAAGTACAAAGACGTACCAGATAAAAGAGTACTTCATTATTACAGGGTGTGAGAGAACAGGAATGCTTAGAGAGAAAGATACTCCCGGTAGAAAAGAGATGATGTAATAGGTTAAGACAAAGGGCGCCGGACCTGCAGCCCGCCTGTGCATTTGCTGCTACCTGTTTCAGCACCTGGAGGAGTGTCCTCTCACAGCTGATCATTTCTGAGCCTTTCAGCAGCCCCACAGGGTTGGTGTTATTTCTCATTCTGAAGATGAGGAAATTGTAGGACTCAGGGAGATCATGATTTCAAGTCATACAGTAAGTAAGGAGCTAAATAAAGTAGGACTTAGACCCTCAGTTTCTGATCACAGACTTCACGCTCTTTCACAAAGTAATGCCATGGTATTTGCTCTCTGGGTCCAACCAAATTAGCTTGCTTTCTTCTCTCGATGGTTCGTGAAGCCTAAAGTTCTTGATCAGAAAACCCTGGTTCTACTATTGATACTTTGACCCAGAACAGGTCATCATGGTGATAGAGTCTCTTATCCTTTCAAATTGCACAAATTATATGACATAATGACTTGGTGAAATTATTGTTAGGCATTTCTAGCGTCTTCCAGAATGAAATAAAATCTTTAAAAAAAAAAAGATTTTATTCATTATTTTTAGAGAGAAGAGAGGAAGGGAGGAAGAAAGGGAGAGAAGCATCAAAGTATGGGTTGCCTTTTACCTGCCTGCAGCTACATACTTGGCTGGACCTGGCTGGAGACCTGGCTTGCAACCTGGTTATGTACCCTGATTGGGAATCAAACCAGCAACCCTTGGGTTCGCAGGCTGGCACTATCAACTTAGCCACCAGCCAGGGCTTTTTTTTTTTTTTTAAGTATATTTTATTGATTATGCTGTTACAGTTGTCCCAATTTTTTTTTCCCCACCTCTGCTTGGTAGTTGCTGGGTTGTGCATATAAGTTCTTTGGCTTCTCCATTTCCTATACTATTCTTAACATCCCCCTGTCTATTTTGTACCTACCAATTATGCATCTTAATCCCTGTTGCTTTTCCTCCTTTCTCTCCCTTCCCCCTCCCAGCTAATAATCCTCCATATGATCTTCATATCTATGATTCTGTTCCTAGTTTTGTTTGCTTAGTTTGTTTTTGTTTTTTATATTTATTTGTTGATCTGTTGTGTTTGTTGTCATTTTCTGTTCAAAGTTTGATCTTCTTTTTCTTAAGTAAATCCTTTTAATGTTTCATATAATAAAGTCTTGTTGGTGATGAGCTCCTTTAGCTTTACCTTGTCTGAGAAGCACTTATCTGCCCTTCCATTCTGAATGATAGCTTTGCTGGACAGAGTAATCTTGGTTGTAGGTCTTTGCTTTTCATCACTTTGAATACGGCTTCCCAGTCTCTTCTGGCTTGCAAAGTTTTTTCTGAGAAATCAACTTACAGTCTTATGGGAACTTCTTTGTAAGTAACTCTCTGCTCTTCTCTTGCTGCTTTTAAAATTCTTTCTTTATCTTTAACCTTGGCATTTTCATTATGATGTGTCTTGATGTGGTCCTCTTTGGGTCCAACTTATTTGGGACTCTGTGCTTCCTGGATTTGTATGTCTATTTCCTTCACCAAATTAGGAAAGTTTTCTTTAATTACTTTCTCAAATCAGTTTTCAGTTACTTGCTCTTCCTCTCCTCCTTCTGGCATCCCTACGATTCAGATGTTGGCACTTTTGGAGATGTCCCAGAGTCTTCTTAATCTCTTCTCATTTTTTTCTTTTTTTTGAATTCTTGTTTCTTCATTCCATGCTGGTTGAATTTATTTCTTCCTTATGTTCCAAATCGTTGATTTGAACTATAGCTTCCTTCCCTTCACTATTAGTTCCCTGTGGATTTTTCTTTATTTCACTTAGTATAGTCTTTTTTTTTTAATGTATCATTTTTTATTGTTCTATAATAGTTGTCCCATCCCCCGCATTGCTCTCCCCTGCCCTGCCCACCTCCCCTCTCTCCCACCGTCAGTCCTCACCTTGTTGTCCATGTCCATGGGTCATTTATACTAGTGTAGCCTTTATTTCTTCCCTTATGCATTTGCTGTACTCAATGAGTTCTTTGAGCATCTTTATTACCAGCGTTTTGAACTCTGCATCTGATAGGTTGGCTATCTCTGTTTCGCATAGTTCTTTTTCTGTAGTTTTGATCTGTTCTTTCATTTGGGTTATATTTCTTTGTCTCCTCATTTTGGCAGCCTTTCTGTGTTTGTTTCTGTGTATTAGGTAGCGCTGCTTTGACTCCCTGTGTGGCCCACCTGTTAGTTGTCAGGGGCAGAGTCATAGGTATTTGCCAGGGTGGGGCAACCTGTTACACTGCACTGTGTGTAGGGGAGGGGTCAGAGAGGAAACAATGTCACTTGCTCAGCATTCACTGTTTCCTTTCTCTTCTCCCACTTCCCATATGCGATGACGGGTGCCCCTCTGGCTGTTGCCCTGGTGGTGGTCCCCAGAGTGGGTGGGCATGTGTGCACTCTAGGACTGTGGAAGCCCTCTACATGGACCCTCATGAGAGATGGGCAGGTTCTTCCGCTGCCCCAGCTCCCACTGATTTTCACAACCAGAAGCCATGAGGCTTTATTTTCCTGGCACTAGAACCCTGGGCTGCCCAGTCTGGCCCAGTGCTGGGATCACGCCGCAGTTGTCCCTCGCAGCTTTTATCGGCCACATGTGAGTGTGGGACCACCTGTTCTACCTGCTGTCGCTGCCCTGCCACTTCCACCTTGCCACCACCTCACTGTGTCCTCATCTGGTCCCCATCTCCACCCCTCCTATCAGTCTGGATGAATGTTTCTTCTTTAAATAAATAATAGTTGTTGGACTTCCATACCATCAGATTTTCAGGCAGGTCTGGTTATTTTTTGTTTGAGGTTAGTTGTGATCTTTCTTATCGTTGTATGGGGAGACGAAGTATGTCTACCTACAGCTGCATCTTGGCTGAAAGTAAATCATTATTTTAATATTGACCCAGACATTATACTATACCAAATGTTATACTAGAAGGTATGGAAGCCCAGACTTCTAGGACCCTGAGAAGGCTTATGAGAAGAAATGGCATTTGGGTGTTTCCTAAAAGATAAATAGTATTTCATTCTTATGCCAGTGATGGGAGTGGCAGAGGGGACAGTGAGCACCAGGCCTGTATAACAGTTATTGTGATATGGGTGATTAAGATCATGGTTTTAGATGAATACAAGACAGGTTGGTGCCTTGGTTCTTTCATTTACTAGTTGTGTGACTTTGGGAAAGTTGCTTAACCTCTCTGAGCCCATATTTCCTCAACTGTAAAATTGGGATAATGTTAGAATCTATCTGATAAGGATGCTCTGTAGAGATTAAGTGAAATAATACGGATAAAGTACTTAGCACTGTGCCTGCTTCATAATATCAGTGGCTGTGATGGGAATGGGTTTTCCATTAGTGTTCCTCTTCTTTGAACTCTGTTGGTGGTTTCAGAAGGACTTGGCTGAAGAAATGCTTTCCTTCCCTGAATCTGCCCTTCTGCCATTCATAGGTGGGCTGTAAACATGCCAGTCCTTTGTGGAATATAAGACAAAGCTTCCCCAAAGAGGACATACCAGGGAGCCCCAAGAGGTCCCCACTTCTTCTCCATATTACCTGTAAACAGATAATTCAGAGATATCTTCTCCCACTCCTTTTTTTTTTTTTTTTTTGTATTCCCCAAGCTTAAAAATCATAAATGGTTGATTATAGTGATCAGAGCAATGAGCAAGTAAAGGATGAATGGTATTTAATTTTATTTCATTTATTATTTTTTTAAATGTTTTTAAATATTTTATTTATTATTCTTAGAGAGAGGGAAAGGGAGAGAGGGAGAGAGACATCAATGTATGGTTGCCTTTCACCTGCCTCTTACTAAGGACCTGGCTGGAGACCTGGCTTGCAACCTGGTTATGTGCCCTGGCTGGGGAATCGAACCAGCGACCTTTATGTTCACAGGCCAGCACCAATGGTATTTAATTTTAAAGATGGCATTAAGTCATGTACTAACAGGCACTTTATGTTAAAGAAGGATGGAAATGTCTTGCTGTTGCTTTTTGTTGCTATTTGAAATCTTATAATTGAACAGATCCTGGATCAATTCTTTTTCTCTCCCTTCAGCTAGCTGCTTGTCTCATTCCTAACCTCGGGTGATAAAATATAGGGATGCTGAAATAGCAATGTGTTTAGATTTGGGGGTTCCTCATTAAGCTTGAGGGGTGATTTTGAGTGTTTCACATCTGGTTTGCTAACTGGTTCCATCATATTACAAATTTACCCTCAGGCCTTTTTTCCCCAAGTAGAACACAGCATAGTTGTTTGTCTGCGAGAAAGACAGTGAAACAGAGAATGTATTTGCCACCCGGGAAGAAACTGTTATTCTCTTTTGCAGGGAGGAGGGGGAAACAGGCTAATAGCCAGTCACATTTACTGGGCATCTACTAATACACTCAGGCTTTTACAGCTGTACCTACTTTATGAATTAAGCGTTTCTATCATTTTACAGATAAGTCTTAGGGAGTTATTAATTACCAAAGACCTTTCAGCAAATGAGCTACAGAAGCAGAATTTAAACCTATGTCTGCTTCTAAAGTTTCTTCCAGCACCAGAGTGGCTCCAGTGATCTCTGGTTGGGCAGCCAAATGTGGAAGGAGGATTGTCTGCAGACAGAAGGCCTGGCTTCTTTCCCGGCTCCACCCCCAGACTAGCTGGTGGCCAAGGGCCAGGTATTCTGTCTGGATCTTGATCAACAAGCTTGATAAAAATCTTTCTTGCCCTGACCGGTGAGGCTCAGTTGTTTGGGCATCATCCTGAAAAACAATGGGTCACCAGTTCAATTTCTGGTCAGGGCACTGCCTGGGTTTCATTGAAGCAACCGGTTGATGTTTCTCCCACACATCGATGTTTCGCTCCCTCTCTTTCTCCCTCCCTTCTCTCTCTAAAAAGATAAATAAAGTTTCAAAACTTCCTTAAAGAGTTGTGTGAAGAATAATGATCATGAGCATCCTATAATACAGAGTCTCTAGTAACTAGACATTCAATAAATAGTAATGTAGTTACTATCTATCAGCCTCCTTTCAAAAATAGCCATCCCTGTCTTTCCCAGTCCTCTGTTTACATGTCAGTTCGAACTCCTTGACTTTTGTGGGTGTGAAGTCCAGTTGTGGACCAGGACTCAGTATGCAAACAGGCTGAGTTGTATTAAGAGCACCTGAGAGATGAGGCAGCCCCTCGTACTCATGATGGCCTATAACTTGAACCCTTAGTCATAACCCTGGTTATGCTAGCCCTGTTAAAAGTTATCGCTTCTTGCCCTGGCTGGTGGCACAGTGGATAAGGTGCTGGCCTGTGAACCCAAAGGTCGCTGGTTCAATTCCCAGGCAGGGCACATAACCAGGTTGCAAGCCAGGTCTCCAGCCAGGTCTGCAGTTGGAGGCAGGTGAAAGGCAACCATACACTGAAGTCTCTCTCCCTCTCTGCCGCTCTTCCTTCCCTACTCTTTAAAAAATAATAAAAATCAAGCCCTGGCTGGTAGCACAGTGGATAAGGCGCCGGCCTGTGAACCCAAAGGTTGCAGGTTCGATTCCCTGGGCAGGGCAACATAACAAGGCTGCAAACCAGGTCTCCAGTCAGGTCTGTGGCTGGAGGCAGGTGAAAAGCAACCATACATTGATGTAAAAAATAATAATAATAAAATAAAATCTTTAAAAAAAAAATGTTATCACTTCTTGAATGAGGTACCAGACTCTACTATCTCATACTCTTGCAAAGTTTATCTCTATGGTAAAGAACTCTAAGGGTAGGTCAGTGAAGGTTTTTTTTTTTTCTTTTCTTTTCTTCCTTTCTGTCTTTTTTCCTTTTTTCTTTTCTTTTCTCTCCCCTTCTCTTCTTTTCTTTAATTAAGCAAACCACTGAACCTCCCATTTGTGCCAGGTGCTGTAGATGGAATGTGAACAAGCTCACAGCCCAGCTAGGGAGAAGTAAAAACCTGTATTTACGTTACAAGGTCAGAATGAAAGGTGTATAAGCTCACAGCCCAGCTAAGGGAACAGACATAGAACCCTGCATTTATATTACAAGGTAAAAAGGTAGAAGAAAGTGTGAAACACTGTGAGAGCACAGAGGAGGGGCTCCTCATCCAGCCTGGGTGGTGAGAGAACAGTTGGAGATAAGAAACTGTTCTACCTTAGAAATGTGGCTTTTGAGCCAAACCTTAGGTCTGAGTTATCCAGGTGTAAAAAACAGCACATGTAACATAAAAGTTGGGAAGGGCAGACTGCCGTAAGCCTTAAACCCAGCTGCCCATCAGAATTATCTGGATCTTGTTTAAAATATAGTTGTCTGGACATATTCTCAGAGTTTCTAGTTCCACCAGTCTGCATAGTGTTGGCAGATCTGTAGTTTATTAAGCTGCTGGAAAGTACCTTTGAGACCTGCAGAGCTGTCGTGAGAATTGACTGAGCTATACATGTAGGGTGCTTAGGAACATAGTAAGCACTCACTAATATTAGTAGCTATTGCTGCTTTTATTTGTATTTTATTATGTTATTCAACTGTCCCACATTTTTACAGGTCATACGCACAGTACTAAATTTTGTTATTTTGACTAGGTCAGCTAATTTAGAACAAATTCAATTTTGATCCTGAGAGCCCTGGTAGAAAGGATGAAGGAGAAACATTTATCACTATTTTTTTTGGTCTGTATTTTTCATTTTGCCAGGTAGAAACTTAGTTCTTTACCGACAGCATTAGCTGAATTCTTATTTTTGGATATATAATTTTCCACTGGTACATTTATTATTTTGTCAATATGACTGCTGGTTTTCATTTATAATCTTGATTACATTTTATAGAAATAGTTTAGGATGTAATGTATCTTCTTTATAGAAGTAAAACAAACACCAGGAATGTAGAAGCAATAGTAGAGAAAATAGCCAAGCCTTTCTGGGTTATTTCTTCAGCATTTTTAGGTGGTACCAAAATGAGGAAATAACTTAGGGGCTAGGCAGTAATTAACTTTGGGCCTTGGTTTATTAAAATTCAGCACATAAACTTCCTAGTGTTTCTATTTGGGGGCTTTATTTGTTCTGAGCACTCTGATAGGCTTTTACATTCATTATCTCGTTTCATCTAATCCGTACAATAACCCTGTCAGCCATGTATTATTACCCACATTTTACAGGCGAGAACACTCATGCATAGAGAAGCTGTCATTTTCCCAAGATCAGGCAGCTAGTACTGCTAGTACTTAGTAAGCTAGTGGTCTTACTAAGATTTTAACCCAGGATTTTTCAGTAGTTACTCTCCTTCCTCAACCCCATCTCCTCCTTTTCTTCCTCATCTTCCTCCTCCTTCTTTTCATCAATTCAAGGATGCTTACCTGTAGTGGACCTATTTAAACTTGGTGTCTTTTCCTATTCAATTTCTTCAGGTTATCAATAAGTCCTGCCCTAGTACTGCATAAATAATCCCCATCTCTTAGTCTGAACGTTTTCCCCACCACACCTTGTTATTTCTTCTTGGCTTCTGTCTTTAGGGCATATGTGTCCACAGACAGCCTTCTCTCTCCTCGTGGTCTTTCATACCTGAAGCTCAGCACGGCTTCAGCCTTCAGTTTGTTCCCATTTGGTTACCGTGCAATTGCCTGCCTTTAGTTAAATACTGCACGCAGCACTCAGCCGCTTTTCTCCCTTTGGTCCCCACTTGAGAATGAGACATAAATCTATATATAGTTTTTGACCAAGTCTGATCAGTATCACATGAAGACCTTTGACAAAATACTCATGCCTGGGCCCCACCTCCAGAAATTCTGAGGATGGGGACTCCAAGCATCTATATTTTTAGAAAGCTCCAGATCCTATTGCTCAGGTAATGTTAAAAACCGCTGGCCAGAACGCCCAGAGCGCAGCCTTGGTGAGCATCCTTGTTACTTTTTCTCTGTGCTAGGCAACGATCTTGACGTGGTGGGTCTTGGGGAAAAGCTTGTTAAAAATAGTGTTATTGCTATTTCTGAATATGAATAAAATAAGCTAATGTAGAAAAATTAAGCTTGTGGAAAAGGATGGTGGGATGCTAAACATCACCCCTAGTCTTAACTCCCAGACTTTATTGTGGGAAACATCATAGACCCCATCCATTCAAACATCTGTTAAGTGTGGGAGTTGTATATGTGTGCATATAATTTTGTATAACTGGAATGTGCTATTAGGTAACCTGTTTTTACTCTGTCTTTGACATTTGTGTCAGGGTGAATCTTTTAATCCAGTTAGGATACTGGGTTCTATTGTTAGAAGAGAGAGTAGATTTCAGGTTAATGGTTAGGTTTAGGGGTGACAGTTTAGAAAGGTGAGCTGTGCTTGGATAGTGGTAATGGCTTTTCCAAGTATGGTAAATGTGCTAGGACTTCAGACTGGTAAGGAAATCAGGGATGGACTGAAAGCTAATGTGTCTACGTTCTAAATGTCTGAGTATTTGAATTTTGGCTTCTAACAGCAGATATAAAGTGGAAGGGGATAAACTGAAAATAACCTTGTATACATTTCACTGCTCATAAAGAATACAATTACACGTGTGAGATTGTTCGTGTCCACCTTCCTGGTCTCTTATGATATTGGCTGTGATATTTATATGCAGCAGCCTGCTGGTTGCCTGGGAAATGGCTATGTATTTAATCATGTTGCACTTGTACTTGTTTGTTTGTTTGTTTTTATGGTAAGAAAATGTTTTTGTCTTGCTTTTATAGCAGATTGATTTCGCTTGTGGGTGTCCAGATGCCAGTGAGCCATAATTAGCATAAGGAGGAGGTCGGAAAGATGTTGGACATTCTTTGCTGGTAGCCAAATAAGGGATATCCAAACAGAAATGATTCTCAGGTGCAGGTTCAAGAAAGTGGCTCTTTTCTCTTAGATGCCAGGCTGTTAAAGGACATGTGTGTTGGGCAGGAGTGGTCACCCTGAGGGTGGGGTTGCAGGACCTTGTAAGCTGTTGTGGGCGTGGTTTTCTGCAGGTGAATGCCTTTGTGGTGACTGTAGCAACTGGAAATTCCTAAGTAGCCTAGTAGAAAGGAGACCTGCTGGCTTCTGAAGAGTTGGGTTCAAGTTTCAGCAGTAATTTAGACTCAGGTCCTGTCACTGAACAAGTCATTTGCTCTCTGAACGTCAGTTTCCTCACTTTAAGATGGAGACAATAATATTTCACAGTGTGTGAAATAGTGGGTAAGGTCGTGTATGGGGAAGGTGCTTTGTATGCTATAAAATTGCACACATGTACAACATGGTGATGGTATGTATCACATTTAGTGTTTTTTCCCTTCACTTATACATTCCTTACATTTTTTCCTTTTCCCTGGCTCCAAAGTAGAAAGAAAATGATTGTTAATTTGTTCCCTACTTGCTGCTGCAGGGTCACCGTAAAGTAAATTAAGCGTATCATTTTGATAATCACTAAAAAATATGCCTACAACTTTCTTAAATGTTATTGATTACTAATAAATCATGTCTGTTAAGTGTCCCCGCTGGCTGGCAAACTTATGGCGTAGCACTGTTTGCTGGCCTCATTACCAGGCTGATTTTCCTGATGATGCGTCAGCCAGTCGAGATTATTGTTGATGATGATAGTGGTGATGGTTTCCCACGTTTATGTGTTCTGGTACATACATGATATCATTATCCCTAACATCAGCTTTGTGTCACTACTTTGCGTTATCAGCCTGTTTTATTACTGAGGAAACAGCCCCAAAGAAGTTAAGTACTTTCTCCACCTGTGCACACAGTTTAACTTGTCCGCTAGAACCGGAAGCCCAGGTTCTTCATACCATGCTTCAGTCTCTCAGGGAGACATCAGAACCATAAATGACTTTCAGTCACCAAAGCAACAATCCAGTAATGTTAGTTGTTTCTTGAAATAAGTAGAATTTATGATATTGGCAAGACAGGAAAGCTCTATTACCAAGTTTTTTGTTTTTTTTCTATTTGGTATTACCAAGTTAATTGGTATTTTAGTATTTGGTAAGTGGGCTGTGAATTTTTTAAATATAACTTCAATCTAAATTTTTGAAATGATGAACTTTGCTAGAAAAATTTTTTCTTAATAGTTGACCCTAGAACAACACAGGTTTAAACTACGTGGATGTTTTTCAATAAATGCTATATTTCCTCTTTCTTTTTTTTTTTTTTAAGATTTTATTTCATTATTTCTAGAAAGAGAGGAAGGGAGAGAAGCAAAGAGGGAGAGAGACATCAATGTATGGTTGCCTTTCACCTGACTCCAGCCACAGATCTGACTAGGGACCTGGTTTGCAACCTGGTTATGTGCCCTGGCTGGGGAATTGAACCTGCGACCTTTGGGTTTGCAGGCCGGTGCCTTACCCACTGTGTTACTAGCCAGGCAATTTATTTCCTCTTTCTTATGATGTTCTTAATATTTTCTTATTTCTAGCTTACTTTGTTGTAAGAATCAGTATACAATATAACCTGCAAGCAAACATGTGTAATTAACTCTTTACAAGTATGTTATCAGTAAGGCTTCTCCTGCCAACAGTAAGATATTAATACCTGCCACTCAGAGTTATTGTAATATATAGTAGGTACTTAACAACTGTTAGCCCTCTTCCCCAATCTTTCTAACATACCTGGGGCCTTTATGTAAGAAGTGGATCTGGAAATATGTAT
Source organism: Noctilio leporinus (assembly GCA_004026585.1). Lineage (NCBI taxonomy): Eukaryota > Metazoa > Chordata > Mammalia > Chiroptera > Noctilionidae > Noctilio > Noctilio leporinus. The sequence continues at coordinate 21,438 of PVIW01002021.1, read as the reverse complement.
CCTCAGCATGTCTTGCTCTGTCAAAAGTCCCAGGCTATAGAAGGCCTTTCCCCAGTGATGAGCTCAGGTTTAAGCTTTAAAATGAGACATGTCCACATCTGATGACATAAGAGGCTCATGTTGAAGAGTTCACCTAGTGCTAGTTGCCGTTTAGGAAGCCTCTGTGCAACTCTTGTCTGTGAGGTGGCCTGAAGGAAACATCGCCTGACCCCTTCCATGAGTCCATTCACTCATCAGTTCTTCAGCCAATATTTACGGAGCACCTAACGTTACCAAGCAAGGTGTTAGGTCCCGAGAGATACCCTCGAGCCACCTCAGGCCCCCCGGCCCTGAGGCGGGGAGACAACATGCAAATAATGATTACAGTACAACCCATCAAAGACTGTCAAGGAGGAGGGTACAAGTTGCAGTTGGAAGCAATGGAGGAATAAGTAGGCTTCCAGTCCACTTGGGAGAGCCTTAGAAATCTTCCCTGAGGAGATTAGGAAGACCAAAAAGATTGAAAGTGAGTAGGAATGTTCCAAGTGGAGGAGAAAGGCAATCTTCCTCTCCCTTCCCCACATTGAGAACCACTGACCTAAAGGGATGGGTTTTTTAGATGTTGAGAGCTGAGAGGACTGTTTGATAGACAGCTGGGGAAGCGGAGTCCAAGAATACCTTTCTGATTATTTCTGTGCTCACTAGTGTCGTTCAGGAGCATACAGTCTTTATTTTCTGATCCCTGTGCCAATGTGTGTCGCACTGTACTACACATAGTTTCTGGGGCCAGTGATGTCAGAGGCTTCCCAGGAGCAGGAGGCACTCCTGTGGTCCCTCTCAGTGGGGGTGTCTCACTGAGAAGGGAGACTCACGTGGCCAGGCTGAGGGGCACTGGGAAATGGCTAGCAGCAGGGACACACTGCCACCGATTTGCAGCCATTCCCCTTTAACAAACATTTATGATGAAGTGGGCTGGGAATTCTTTCTTTGGGAAGGCAGTTGGATTCCTTAATGGTAGACAAGTAGGAATTGTTTCAATGAGTCAGTTTTTTTGCCAGAAACCATCTGTTTTGTATAAAGCAAGGGGACTTGTGGTGTTTCAGTTTATAGCCTTGTTCAAAATGGGCTCTCTGTTTACATCTCATAACCCAGTTTGCTCAGCAGTACCCTGGAAACTTGGGTGCTAGTAAATCGAGTTTACCACTGGAAAGGCAGAATTGGGATCATGGACAGAAGACTGGCCGTGGGCATTGGATCAGTCTCTGGCTCTTACTAGCTAAGAACTTGGGTAAAACACATGAACCTCTCTGGGCCTTATTTCTTATCTGTAGTAAAGCAGGGTAATTTACTCCAAGGGTGGTCATGAATATTGAGAATTTGTTCATGAAGCAGCTAGCAAAGTAATCTGGCATGTAACACTAATAAATGTTTGTTTGTTGTTTACCTCCAATGGTAAGGGCATGTAGATCTCTCAAGCTCTTAGCTATTTATATAAGCTGTAAAGTGCTTGTGCTGGGTGTATTGGAAAGGTTAGCTTGTGAGAAAAGGATGATGGCAAAATACCTCTTATATTTGCTAATTGGTAGTTATATCCTGTTAATAAAACAAAGCAGGGACTCGTTCTTCACAAATGCAGTGTGTTTTTTAGGATTAACCAGGTTCTTTTATCTCTTCCCGCTGGAGTCTAATCTAAAACAGGCATCCAGGGATGGATAGCTTTCAGAGAAGTGTGAAAACACCTCTCTTGCTTTGGGTCTGTAATGATCAGCTCTCCTGTGCCAAGGCAGGTTGAAACTTGGAAAGTGGGAAATTGGATAACAATGAAATCACTGAGAATTCAGGAGTACTCTGGTGTTTATGCTTATTAACTTTGGATGTGTCCAAATCAAGTACTGGGTCATTACATTGACAGGGTTCCGCTCTCCCAACCATTTTGAGCTATTTGAGAATACAGTTAGTTAATTGAAAAGAATTCTTTTAAAAAATTAAATCATAGCACAAATATTTTGGGTGATTATCTCATTTTAGGATCTAAAGACTTTTTATATTTTTGTTATTATTGTTCTTAGGTATGAGTAGTGAGAGGGACTGTTCAGACCCTGAGAAGGACCTTCTAGGCCACAGAGCCTGTTTAAATCAATGTAGATGAAGAATTCCTAAAAGTGGCCGGTTGGCCAGCCTCACCTGATGTACAGTTGTCTTCATCAAAGGGACTCTCTGGAAGATTCAGTCCGGTGGTCAGGGACCCTGGGTTGCCTCATACCAGTTTTTCAGAACAATGATGGGGATACAAAGATAAAACAGGGGTGCTGAGACTCTGGGCACTTATTTCTGCCATCACAACAAGATAGGGGTTAATTAAAAAAAAAAAAAGCTGTGTCAGTCCTTCCAGCCAGATTCTCTCAAATATAATGGAAAAGTGTCCATAGGAGACCCTTTGAGACAGTTAGGTTAAAAGAAGGGAATGTGCCTTTTCACCAGCAATTATCCCTGTTTCTAGAACTTTCTTTGTTGGGAGGTGTGGCTGATCTAAAAACAAGTGAGACTGTGAACGGCTTTTGAGGGTTAAATACCAGAACTCTCAGGACACCCAGTTTCTCTTTGCACTTCCTAGAAAAGAATTTATTGGATGAGTGTATCAGTTAGGAATTGCAGTTGATTATTCATAATAGAGACTAGAAACAGTCATAGCTTAAACAAAATAGAACACTTTGGAGGTTTATTTCTCTTGAAGATAAGTCCAAAGGTCAGCAGGACTAGACTGGCAGGTTCACTGTGTCATCAGGACCCCAGGTTCCTTCTGTCATTCTGCTCTACCACCCTTACTGCTGGACCAGGAATGTTTGCTTGTTAATGTGTCCCAAGTACCTATGAAAGTGACTGGCTTTGGTTTTCAAAATTGCCTCATGGTCTCAGATGGCTAGTAGAGTTCCAGTTATGATGTCTGTATTCCAAATAGAAGGAAAGCAAAAAGAGGAGAGGGCAGGGCAGAAGGGGACATGTCCCCTCCTGGAAATCCCAGTTCATCTTCAGTCTCTGACCCGAAATTAGTCACATGGTCATACATAGAGGTCATACCAATAAGGGAAGCTACGGTGTGTTTTTTAAAAAGCTGGACATATTTTCAAAGAAATATATGAGTTCTATTAATAATAAATAAGAGGAGAAATTGGGTAGACAACTAGTTGGAATGTGGCCACCTGGTATACAACATCTCTCGTAGGCAGAATTTGGCCAGGCCTTAAAGTTGCTGAAGTCACTGGTGCCCAGCTCATGTTTTCATGGTGCTCCCCAGCACCAGCACTGTTCCCAATACACACCGGAATAATGGGGTTGGTTCACATTGTAGGAGCCAGAGAAAACTATACATCAGAATCATTTTCCACTGGAGATAGTTATATATGAACATGGCAGGTACTTACAGCTTCATGGATCTTCTCCTTCAACCCATCTGAGATGTGGGCCTTTCCTGATATGTGAACACTTGACCTAGGGAACCTCAGGCCTTCAGCTCAGGCCCTGAGAGGGAATGTTAGATGCCACATGAGTCACTGTTTTCTTCTCTCTGAGCCCTTGGAGAATAATTGTGTAGCAGGAAGAAGTTTTTCTTGATCATATATATCCCTTTTTTGCTGCAAAGCACATAATCCCACAAACACAAGGCTGTAAATTAGTTAAGATAGCACTTAAACGACATTTAAAAATCTATAGTGCTGCTGGAGTTCTGAAAAGGGGGGAAAGAATTCCCATGAGGACTGAAATAAGTTAACCAAAAGCAACACCTGTCATACTGTTTTGCATCCAGTAGGTGCTTAAACAGTGTTTGTGGAATCTCACTGCAACTGCAAATTGAGAATAATGAGTTAATTATGGCTATATTTAAGGTTAAATGGGTTTCACTGTGCCTATTTCAATGGAAAATACATTCAAAATTTTAAAGGACATACTAAAAACCACTTTTTTGAAAAAATAGCCTTCAGGAATCTCATCATTTATGTTATAAGATCACATCTCTCAGAGATGTGATCTTATAATAATATATCATCACATCATCACAGAGATGTGATCTTACAATATATATATCTTATATATATATATAAGATCTCATATATATATATATATATATATATATATATTATTTATTTATTTATTTAAGATTTTATTTCATTATTTTTAGAAAGAGGGGAAGGGAGAGAGGCAGAGAGGGAGAGAGACATCAATGTATGGTTGCGTTTCACCTGCCTGCAGCCGCAGACCTGCCTGGAGACCTGGTTTGCAACCTGGATATGTATATTTTTTAATTTATTTATTTATAGAGAAGAAGGGATGGAAGAGTGGGAGAGGAACATCAGTGTGTAGTTGCCTCTTGCATGCCCCCAACTGAGGATCTGGCCCCAACCCAGGCATACGTCCTGGCTAGGAATCAAACCAGTAACCCTTTGGTTCACATGCAGGCCAGCGCTCAATCCACTGAGCTACACCAACCAGGGCGCAAGATCATATCTCTTACTCCCAGCATTTTCATATGAAAATTTTCAAACCTACAGAAAAGTTGAAAGAACTATACAGCAAATGCTTATGTACCTACCACCTAGATTCTACTGTTAACAATTTGCTGTATTTGCCTTGTCACTCTCTCATCCATCTGTTTTATTTTTTAATGCAGGAAGTTGCAGACATCAGTGTACTCTACCCTTAAATACTCCAGCATATCATTAGCCTAGAGTTCAGTTTCTAAAATAAAATTGCACAGAGTGAAATGCACAGATCTGGAATGCATCGTCTGATGCATTTGGACAAATACAGGCTGTATCAAGGTGTAAAATGCAACCCCCACCTTGGAAAGTTACCCTCATGCCCTTTCTAGTCAGTTCACTCCCCTCCTCACAGAGATATCATTGTTCTGAGTTTTTCACCATAGATTAGGCTAACCCCTCCTAGAACCTCATCAGTGGACTCATACAGTGCATACTCTTTGGGAGTAAAGCTTTCTGTTTTTTAGGTTAATCCATGTAGTTGGAGGCATCCATAGTTTGTTCTTTTTCATTGCTGAGTAGTATTCATTCTGTGGATGTGTTTGTCCTTTGCCAAACTACTTTTAAGTTTTGAGCCATTATGAATAGAGCTTTAATGAATATTCTTGTACAAGCTGTAGTCATATGTTTCCATGATCTCTTAAGCAAATACCTAGGAGTGGGATTGCTGGATCACATCTTTTTTTGATAACTAGAATCTTATCACTGACTTCAGAGAAGACCTTATAGATCATCCAGATATATGAACGCTTGACCTAGGGAACCTCAGGCCTTCAGCTCAGGCCCTGAGAGAGAATGTTAGATGCCACATGAGTCACTCAGTTCTCTTCTTTCTGAGCCCTTGGAGAATAATTGTGTAGCAGGAAGTTTTTCTTGAGCATATATATCCCTTTCTTGCTGCACAGCACATAGTCCCACAAACACAAGGCTGTAAATTATTTATTTTAGAGACAAGGATATTGAAACTCAGAGAATAGGTGGAGATGAGACCAGTTCAGAGTCCCATAAAAGACTTTTCTCAAAGTTTAACTCTAATCTTTTTGTCATACTTCCCTTTTTGTCCATGAGAAGGGGCAAGGAGACTGGGCTTCTTACTGCAAGATCCTTAACTACTTCAGTTTTTCCTCAGGGAGAATTCAGTTAGATATACCCAGATGCACATGTTGCATGTGTTTCTGTTAAAATCTAAATCTGCTCTGCTTCTTCAGTATATACTCCCGCAAGTACAAAGTCCAGACTCTACTTGAGTGAGCAAGGTTCTCATTTACTCCCATTCATTTCTGTCCCACCTCTTCTTCCATCCCATCGACAATCCCCTGTAGCCTTTTCTGTGTTGTGTTCCTTCATATCTCCAAGTCTTTAAACCTCTTGGGTTTTGTTTGGGGTGCCACTCCCACTTTGTCTTCCTTACAGATCCCTCCTCTTTCAGAATTTGACTCATCCAGACACCGCCTGCAGCTAACTCTTACCACGGTGTTTTGTTAGGATGTCAGATTTAGTATTAGATGAACTCCTGGCACAGGACTCAACACTAAAGATACAGAGGTGAGGAGGATGCGGGCCCTACCTGTGAGGAGCTTGCCCTCGGTCGGTGGGGAAAGCCAGATCAGAGCGGTTTCGGGCTCGCATCCTCAGTGCTCACACAGCCGACGGTGTAGGAGAGCCTGCCCCCAGCCTGCAGGCACCAAGTATTTGAAGACTTCATCAAATGAATCTACCACATGATTTTATCTGCAGTACTAGTGAAGTTGAACGGTTTTTAACTCGTGAAGAAAATAATCAAGTGTTACTATAGTGGAACTAACTACATCACTTTTTAGCTGTGAAACCCTGGGTGGCAAATTTATTTTCCTGGCTCAGCCTCTAGTTTCTTATCTGTAAAATAGGGAGAAGAATACAGCATATTCATAGGATTGTTGTGAGAATTAAATTAAGTAATACAGGTTAAAGCACACATAGGCACATAGTAGGTTTATAATAAATGCTGCCTGTTTAAGTCCCCAGTGTCTAACCCAGGGCCTGCCACATACTCGAGATTCAGTAAAAGTTGGTAAGAATAGGAATGTATGTATTTTGTGTATGTGTGGGGGAAAATGCAGGGGAACTATATATAGACACACAGATCCATCTGTCTCGAGAAGAGCGTTTGATTTCACTGCATCAGTATTCAACTGGAGTGGCTGAGCACACACGCGTGACTCTTCTTGGGTTACCACATTTCCTGCTAGGCAGATGTCCATTATAATGAAATGTAAAAAGGGGAAAAAAATAATAATAACGGCAGAGGAGTGTAATGTTATGGCTTGATTTGACAGGGCCTCCTGCTACTTCAGCTGCCAGCACCAGGCATGGAACACATTAATCTGTATTCCAACACACCACTGCTAAAGTCAAAATCAATCTAATTAGGTTATTTTAAACATCCTCTTTGCATCTAGATTCTTACAAGAAAGTTGGATGTCTTATCTAGGGTGCTTAGGGTGGGTCTGGGTGAGGGGAAGAGAGATGGGCAGCAATAAAAAAAAAAGATAGTTTTAATTTTAGAAGTGAGAGAACACTGCTGTATGATTTCCTTAAAACAAAAGGACTGACGGCCTTAGATGTTGCATGGAAACTAGGGTAGCTCTGCAAATGGCCTTGAATGTTGAAGTGGCCCTGCAAGATCTTGCTAAGGCGTGGGCCTGATGGTTGAAGTACAGGGACCGTTTCCATACTAACAATAGAACTCTGGCTGACCCACATTTTTTTAACCATTTGGGCTACGGGGAAATTGCTGTAATTGGGTGGGCAGAGCCGCCCTGAATTCATTTCCCAACCAGCCAAGATGGGCCAGTATTTCAATCCCAGGCCATCAGGGTGTTGGAGAGGGTCCACTTTTCATAGCCCAGCATTTGTATTTACCCTTGCCTTCACTCCGCCTCCACCTTCCCAACTCGTGACCTTCCTTCCCTTCCCGCACACTTACCTCTTCCCACCCCTTGTTCATACCCCGTGTCTTCCAGCTTAGCACCTCTGCTTCATGTTTGCCCCCCTACCTGGACTGCCCTTGTTCCCATTGCCCTTTCACCCTTCAAGGCTCTTTTCCTCTTGTTCTTCTTCAAGGCTCAGCTCAAGTGTCACCTTGCCTCCCAATCTTCCAGACTCCCTGCCCAGCAGAGTATTCGCTCCATCAGTAGTGTCTGCCCTTTCCCGTTCACTGTCCCCTTCAGTGAAGTGATTTTAGATGTAATAGACCTCAAGCACTTGGAGGACAGGATCAGTGTCTGATTGCCTCTGTCCCTCAACATTGTTATCTTATACACTGTAGGATTCTGTTTTATGAGTAAGTGGGTGATTCAGTGTTAGTTCCTGTGCCAAAGATCCCTGGAGGCTTTCTCTTGTGACTTAGCTCAGCTTGCTAGTGTCTCCTCCTCCTCTGTGGTAAATGTAATCGTCCCTCCCTCATGGGACCACAGCCAGCGGAGATGCGAAAGGGTAACTCAGATCTGCAGGCACTTCTCTTGGCACAGAAGGGTGAGGAGGTCACATTTAGGGGTTGTTACTGTGTACCTTGTCACGTTTGTCCCCCTGTTCCCCATCTCCCATCCCCCTCCCCACCCTGAGGGACTTGTTCCATTTAACCTTGACTTCAGGAATATGGTCCACGTCTGTGCTTCAAGAACCCAAAGTTCTGGCTTCCGTCTGCCAACTTTACCACCAAAAAACTTAGAGAGCTAAGAGCTCATAGCCACTCCCTTGTCCATGAACAAATCCAGTTTTGCATCCCTCGAGAAGTCTCTGAGAAAAATGTTTTTCTTTTGTCTCAATTCCAACTTCCTAATTTTTCATCTGTATAGCTACCCCTACCCATTACCTCCTTTTTCCCTACCTGCCTCTAACCCCAGCTGACTTAGGGGCCCTTCACATGTGTTCTATGCAGATTCCATCTGTGCCAGTTAATTGTGCACTTCATTGTAGCTGTGGATTCCTTAGCTCTACTTGTTAGATGACAAACTTCTCTAATGTAGACTATTATCTTCTCTCATTTCTGCAGTACCAGTCAGTACTTGATACATAGTAGGTACTCAGAAGTTTAAGTAAAGGAACAGTTGGTGTATATACCACTTCATACCCTGTAATTACTTGTCCTATGGTTATAAAACTCATGAAGGAGAAGGTATTTTTCAGTTCCTCTACAGGACATGTGCTGTTTTCACTCCTTGCAGCAAGATCAAAAGGCAAATTGTCACTATGGCCAAGTACCTTTATTTGTAATTAAAGTGAAGGCCATCTTTGCTTAGCTCTGCTGTGTCCTTCCGCCTACAGATAAATAGCCATTACCCATCTCAGGGCTATCTGCAAGTCTTCCAGAATCTCACATTATTTGGCTTTGTAAGCAGCCATACATTAAGCACATTATTTTAATGTCTTGTGGGCTTAAAGAGCCTGAGTGAAGTTGGCCTTGCTCCATTTTAGGGTTAGAACAAGTAATGGGTTATAGAAAATAGTCATATAGCTGAGGAAGTGAAGCAATCTAAGTTCCTGTGTATTTAAAAGTTTTTGTTTTTTGTTTTTACTTATTCGTTTGAGAGGGAGAAAGCAGCATCAATTTGTTGTTCCACTTATTCTTGCATTCATTGGTTAATTCTTGCATGCGCCCTGATGGGGTTCAAGCCCACAATTTCAGCAAATCAGAATGATGCCCTGACCTACTGAGCTACCCGGCCAGGACTAACTTCCTGTGTTTCTCAGTAGGGGCTAGTCAGGATGACCCAGGCGGACATATGAGCAGGGTGCAATATGGAAGGAGTTAGTTGGTGCTCTATGACAGGTGCATAGGTGAGAGACTTTTGTGCAGTGCTCTTCCGGTACAGCCGATCCCAAACTAATGCCTGTTGAGTGCTTACTGTGCGTGTATCTCATTCGATACAATGGATTTAATAGATGAAACAGATAGCCCCCTTTTACAAATAAGAGCATTGAGACTCAGAGATTAAACATGGTTTAGTTTAACCAGCTACGGAGTGCCAGAGCAAGATTTGAATCCAAATCTGTTCTGGTTCTTTTTTTTTTTTTAAGTATCAGCTTTTTTCTTCTTTTTTTTTAAAGATTTTATTTAATTATTTTTAGAAAGAGGGGAAGAGAGAGAGACAGAGAGGGAGAGAGACATCAATGTATGGTTGCTTTTCACCTGCCTCCAGCCACAGATCTGACTGGAGACCTGTTTTGCAGCCCTGTTATGTGCCCTGGCTGGAGAATCGAACCTGCGACCTTTGGGTTCGCAGGCTGGTGCCTTATCCACTGTGCTACCAGCCAGGGCCTGTTTTGGTTCTAAAGCTTCACATAAGGCTAGTTTACTTGTTGGTGTTTCATGAGTGTGTCCTCTGAGTCAATCCTCTCAGTGTGCCCCCAGGACTTTCTCCACAATGGGGCACTGACAGGCCACGTTGTAAGGAAACAAGCCTGTTTATGCACTGGTAGGTCCCCTCATAGAGAGAGGTGGTGTTAATCCATTGGAATTTGCACCTTCCTTTTTTAAAGACTGGGAATGGGAAATGCTATTCCACCCTATTCTTTGCAGAAATGGTATACACGCAGAGGCTGGTGTATACCAGCCTGTGGAGTGTGGTTGTGCCGTTCTGGAAAGACCTCCAGTCTGGGTGTACTAGATCATGAGTTCTTAACCAAGGAGCCATCTCTGGGATGGAACACTGCAGCCTCATGGAAATGTTACGTTTGTATATATGTATGTATTTTGGAAGGCATAGTATGCATAAGCATTCATTGGATTCTCCAAAGTGACTGTCATGATACATATATGTATATGTGTATATACATATATGTATATTTATATATATACATGTGTGTGCGCGCGCGTGCGTAGATCTATTGGATTCCAGTGTTCCACACAGGTACTTTTTTATTTTTAAAGATTTTATTTATTATTTTTAGAGAGAGGGGAAGAAAGAGAGGCAGAGAGGGAGAGAAACATCCATGTATGGTTGCCTTTCACCTGCCTCCAGCTACAGATCTGGCTGGAGTCCTGGCTTGCAACCTGGTTATGTGCCCTGGCTGGGAATCAAACCAGTGACCTTTGGGTTCGCAGGCCGGCATCTATCCACTGAGCCAACAGCCAGGGCCACACAGGTACTTTTGACCCAAAGGAAATAATATCCTTTATCAGGCCTATTGTTTCTATACTTAAAGTCCTAGAAATGTTGCATTTAAGATTTCCGATTCTCCTTCCAGCTCTCAAATGATAGAACTCTTAACTGGCTCTAGAGAATCAAACTTTTAGCATATAACCAGGGGTCTAATGCATTGCTAATTGCCCTCCAGAGTCCCTGAAGCGATTTGAGTTGGGGGAAGAGTGGACCAGAACCATCCCCCTAAGTGGTTTCACTAATCAGTGTCCAAGGCAGCCAGTTGTTTGCTGAGGAGGGCACCCAGCAGCAGGGATTTGCACTGGCACGTCTCAACACTGCCTCTCTATGCTCTGCCCAGCCTCTGCCTCCCTACTTAGTGACTTGAAAATGTCGATTTTCTTGGCCTTCCGCTCTCTAGCGGGGGAAGTGGGTGGGGTTCATGCACGCTCATGCTTGTGTGTGTTGGAGTTCTGTTCTTTCTGGGCCCTGCCTTAGGGGTTGTTCTCTGCTGTGGAAGCCACCACATCCACCTCGTCTGGGTTGACAGCTTCATAGCCATCCTTCACCTCCATTTTATCCTGTCGAAATGACAGAACAGCTGAGCAGTGTTGGCCAGCAGATAAACCTGTTATCTCCCCTGCTCTCTGTGCCGGCAGCTCTCCTCATCTTTTTGGTGCTTGAAAAATTGACACCTCCTTGGGCTGAAATCTGTTCCTAGGGAAGCTACATTTATTAGTAGCTAATGAAAGTGTGTGTGTGTGTGTGTGTGTGCGCGCGTGTATGTGTGTAAATCTTGGGAAGGCTGAAGTGTATTCTTATCTAGTAGGCGCAGGTGACGTATGCCCAGCTCCAACACCCAGAGAGACAGATGGAAGGAACATAGGCAGCTTCAGCTCTCCTGAAATTGACAGCCTGTACTTTACTTTAAATCCCAAACAAATAGGTAAATGTCATTTGCTCTTAGTACACCACTGCAATTGATTAAGGTATCTCCTGCTCCAGGCTGGGATGAGCTGTGGAAATGCATGCTAATATGATCTAGTGCCAAGCAGAAAATGATTCATCTGTATATTACATTTTCCTTTTTGAAATTATAGCTCCTGATCCCCTTTCAGTGCTGCCAGCACTCCACCCCCTATCTTGTTGAGGTATATAAGGAACATTATCTTGCAGCTTTTTTTCATCCATCCTAATCAGTAAGATTAAAAGGGAAAAAGATTGAGAAGGTTTGTTTCAGCGTTTGTGGACCTGTCTAAAACCCAAAGGCTCTATCCCTTGGACACAGTGAACCCCACATAAAACTATTTTCAAACTGTGCTTGGTTTAGTTTCTGGTCTCTTATCTTCCTTTAACAGCTCTGATGATTACCTTTTACATGTGGGAAGCACGTAATACAGTGTGAAAAGCCTACAGTTTGGAGTCAGACAACTTGGGTTCAGGTCTAAGCTCAGACCGCTTACTCAAGGACATGACCTTACATAACTTAATTAACCTCTCTGAGCCTTATAGTCTACATTTATAAAATAGAGATGAGAATAGTACCTTCCTCATAGCTTAGTAGTAAGGGTTCCATGAAAAAATTGTATATAGCCTCAAATAAGCCCAGTGTCATAGATACACAATAAAATAGTGACAGTTATTACTGTACCCTACTTACTTTCAAATAGGAATTTGAAGCGGTTTACAGCAAAAAATACGGTGGTACTAAATCTTAGCTTTGAATAAGAATTCATCGAAAGACAAATGTCTAACTGGGGAAAATACTTGCAACATATGTAATGAAGGTTAATATTCTTAAGGGTAATGTTCTTCATTTACAAAGAGCTCGCAGAATATCAAAATTGGTGAAGGAGAAGGCAAAGCAATATACACAGAAAGCAACACAAATGGTCAGTAAACACCAGAGAAGGTGCTTAACCTTTGATGCCAATCAAGAGACAGTCCTGTTTTTCATCTGCCAGGTTGTCATAATTTCTAAGTTGGATGATACCCAATCTGAATGAGGATAAGGGAAAACAGATACTCTTTTATTTATATATATAATTATACTTCCACTCTTATTGTATGTGTGTTTACACACACACAGAGAATGGAAGTATATATAATTGGTACCACCCTTTTGGAAGACAATTTATCAGTATCTTTCAATGTTTTATATGTCAATACCTTTTGATTCACCGATTCTACTGCTAGGAATTTTCTACAGAACATACATGCAAAAGTTGCCAGAAGGTGTGTATTCAAATATTTATTGCAGTATTGCTTCTAATAGCAAAAACAAATCAAAAACTGGAAACCATCTAAAATGCCCATGATTGTGGCACAAATTAAGTTATGGTAAGATTCAATGGAATTCTAGATAGCCATTTAAAAAAAGAAAAATATATGCTGATGTGGAAAGATGTAGTAGAGAATAAACGAAATACATGTTGTCACTTTCCTTCTCTGAAAATGTACGCAGTATACTACATTGTAGGTTATTTTCCTTAGGAGAAAAGACTTGGGTAGTGAGAGGAGTATGGGAAAAGAATATTAGTAGATGCTCAATAAATATGTGTTGAGTCTCTACCTTTTTGGGTAGTTTGATTTTTACCATTGCTTTTATTTTTAAATCCTTGAGTGGAGGATAGAGAACATCAATAAGAAAACAGTGAAAGAAATTGCTTCCTGTGATTGAGCTTCCTAATAGCCAAGTCAAAGAGGGAACCCTGGTCAGCACAGAAAATTCATCAGGAAAGAGAAACATTTTTCTGAGTTTGATCTCTAAAAGGAATATAACTGCCAGGACTGGTCTAAACACAGATAGAATCTTATTTCTTTACAGCTTAAAATTCATCAGTAGATTATTATCTGTTTTTCTTCCTGATTGGGCCTTTGCCCACCTGAACTGCCCTGCTCTCCCCTACATGTATGTGGCATGTGGCACTCCATCCAAACTGGCTTTTGATTGTATTGTTCCTTCTGCCTGGAATGCTCTCTTCTCTTCTCTGCCAAGTTATTGGCCATGGCCAGGTTTTATTTGCTTGTTTGTTTATTTGTTTGTTTTAAAGAGTTTCAGGTGTTTGTCACCTCCAGTGGGAATCCATCTAGATTAGATATCCCTTCTCTGTGCTTCTCCAGTCCCCTGAGCCTACCTCAGGGAAGGAGCTTGCCACGCTGGCTGTAATTAGAAACACTGCTTTGTTTACCCCACTAAATAAAGAGTGCCTTGGGTCAGGGATACCGTGTTGTTTGTTCGGGGGCCCTGAGCACTGAGTGCTTGGCTGGCACAGAAAGAAGTGGTCCGTAAACAGTTGAATGAGTAACCTGAGGTTTGAGTTCTACCTCTCTCACCCATTAGTTGGGTGGACAAGTCGCTGCTCTCTGGGCCTTGATGGTTCCATCTTATACAATGAGAGCCTTGGCCCAGATAATGTATGAGAACTTATTTTCTTTCTCTGTGGTTGTCAGATTGTCCTATATATATGTGGAGGTTGTTACCAGTTGGCATGCCAGTCCAAGTTTTAGAACTGAGCTTGTTAGAGTTCACTGCATTTATTATGGCCTGTCCCACATTTGTCCACTGTCGGAAGAGATCAGAGCCACATCCAACTTGCTTGACCCAAGATTGCAGAACTGGGACGTCTCCCACTCCTCTCTCCTCTCGTCTTCTCTGCTTGGCATACAGAGAGGTCAGAGGACTTTCCCTGACATGGCCTCCGAAGACCTCCCTTCCTTATGCTACTTTCTCACCCTGAGCTGCTGAGCTGCCTTGGTTCACTGATCTTACCCTGTGTTCATGATATTTTTTACCTTTCTGGGAAAACAGGACCTGCTCTGCCCACTCTACTTTCTACCCTCACCCTGCCCAGCCCGCTGCCCCCTGCTCCCGGCTCCCTTCCTTTTTTTTGTTCAAGATGGAGATGATGCCACCTCAATCCCAGTGTCACACAAAAGTCAGAAGTATTGGGGTCTTGAGAAGGTACATGATACCTCTGCCACAGTGTATTTTAAGAAAATTTTCATACTTAAAAAACTGAATCTACTAGTTAGAAATATTTTATTGAAACTGATAGCTCCCTGGGAAAAAAATATATGCACTTACTCTCAAATGCAAAAAAACAGAAAAGGGTGAAAGCTATTTGAAGGCATTTGACAGATAGCCAGAATTCAAGAGTGGGTTGTCTGTCCCCCTACCGCCAACAACAAAAGAAAGAGCCTGCTTTCTTCCCATTCACTCAGCAAGTATTTTCAAAACACCTACTATGTGCCAGCCATTGTTTTGGGACCTTGAATATAGTAATGAACAACATAGACTAAAACCTTTGCCTTTGTGGAGCTCGTATACCAGTTGAAGGGAGGCAGTAAATAAGTGAATACAGTACAGTCATCCCTCGGTACTCGTCGGCTTCAGAAAGCATCAAACACTGTACTTGTTGCGTTTTGACAAGAAAAATATATTTCAGCACTTGGCGCTTCCTCGGGACTTGGGACTTGTCACATTTGCTAGAACTTGTTTAAGTCACAAGAGAAAATGCGTCATCACTCGTCACTTGCCTGGTACTCATCAGTTTTGGCACTTGTCCTGAACTGTGGAACAAATTAACATCGAGTATAGAAGTACCACTGTACTTTAGAAGGTAGTACATGCTAAAGAAAAAGAGCGGAAATAAGATTTGGGAACAGACATTGCTGGGGAATTGCAGTTTTAAATAGGATGGTGATGGAAAGCCTCACTGAAAAGATGGCAGTTGTGTAAAAGTAGATTTGAAGATTAAGCCGTGCAGATAATCTGGCAAGGGGCATTTCAGGCACAGGAAATAGCAAGTGCAGAGGCCCCAGGAGGCCCTGACATTAGGAATAGCACTTAGGCTGAGTGAGTTGGGGAGCCACTGGAGGGGTTTTGAACAGAGGACTGATGAGACCTGACTTTTAGATTTAAAAAGGACCATTCTGACTGCTTTGTGGAGATCAGGCCAACGGGGGCAAGGGTGGAAACAGACTCACAGATAGGCTGTTGAATGTTCCAAGCAAGAGGTGATGGTGGGGTGGACTGGAGTAGTGACAGCGAGGCCTCACAAAGAAGAGATGAGATTCTGGATATACATAATGTGAAGGTAAAGCTGACAAAGTTCCCTTTGGTTCATGTGACAAAAAAGAATCCAGGCTTGAGAAACTGGGGAACACGTTTGAGGAGGAAGGTCAGGACATGTTAAGTTTTTACAGGATCTGTTAGACAACCAGTGGAGACAGCAGGTAGACAGTTGAATGTATGAATCTGCATTCAGAGAATAGGACTGAATTATAGAAACAAGTTTGGTATGTAAATTGTTTGGGTTTTTTTCTCCATGGTACTTTATTTTTTTAATTTAATTTTACTACTGTTGTATTACATTCATCTCATTTCCCCTCCCCTCTTTCCCCTTCCCCACCCACCCACTGCCCCCCAAAGTCAGTCCCACTCGTTGTCCATGTCCATGGTTCTTCCATGCTATAAATGGTTTTCAAAACCATGGGACTAAAGGAGATCACCATGGAAATACATGTAGGTAGAAAATTGTCTAAGGACTAAATAACTGCAGCATTAAGAAAGCAGGGAAATGAAGAAGTGGGAAATGCTTCTGATACAAGTGAGGAAATAAGACAAATACAAAATGCTGCAGTAAGGATGCTTACTTGTGACTTTAATTAATAGTTAAGTGATTTTTGAAAACTCAAGGTAACTTTGGCATATGAAGATGCCCTTCAGTCAGTTTTCAAATAGAATATTTGCTGTTTACACCATGTGTATTTTATTTAAAAATAAATTTTACTCAGTTATTTCTCCATGAGTATACTTCTGCCACCTTCTTTTCAAGGTCGTTGTTCTTGATTTTTAAATTCTTTTTAAAGAAAAGAATCTCTTTACAGCTGAAGCCTACAGTGTACCCTTCAATTACCCTCTTCTTCCCAGAGTGGAAGAATAGTATTTCATAATAAAATCCTATGGGTTATGTGAACTCAGAAAATGTTGCTGTTTTGAAGTACTTGCTGTCCAGCTGCTTTAAACTTGAAGTGGGGGGTTTAGCTGCACCAGAATGTAAGTGATAGCACTGGGCTCTACTATATTTATTACTTAATTCTGGGATATTTGCCTGGGAAAGTGACAAGGTAATTTGAGAATATGATAAGGATGTCTTATTTGTTCACTATATGCTCATCTCATGGTGAATATTCATAGTGCACAGGATATTTCTATAAATAGGAGATTAGTTTGAAGTTCTGTTGTGGACAGTAAAAATCAATTAATTCCAGGCAGAATAGAAATTCTAACTTAGTTTTTATTTACTTGCTCAAGTTGTCCTTGAGGGTATCATCTCTGAATTCATTGCTTGTGCAGTACGTGAGGATTGGTTCAGTTTTCCAATGGCACAGTTTAGGTTCTTGCCTTATTAATCAATAACAGCAGTCAGGGAAGGCCTACTTAGTCCTCCTTCAATAGAATCAGACTAAGCTTGAAGAGGGGTAATAATTACTGCTCTGATCACAGCATGTTCTCTTTTCTCCTTCCCAACCCAGAGCATGTCTGTTCAATTCTGGCTTCCCTCCTGCGGAACCTGAGAGGACAGCAGCGCACCCGACTTCTGAATAAATTCACTGAAAATGACAGTGAGAAGGTGAGTACTTGTTGGACTGTAAGAACAGGACCGGGGATAGAGGGGCTCTTTACCTGAAGCAGCAAATGTTCCTGCCCTAAAATACCTTCTCAGCATCTGAGCCCCAGCGCTTGCGATGCCAAAGATTATTCTGCCTTTCATTTCTGAATGCAGTTCCCCTGGGAGTGGGAACACTGTAGGGTGGTGGCATCAGCTGGCACGAAGGGGGTGTTTTAGACCCAGTGAGAGTGGATTATAATAGGATTGGGGTGACAGGGGTATTAGAGAGACAGAATAGCAGAATGATTAAAAGCATAGGCTTTGGATTCAAATGTATGAATTTGAGCCAAGATTTGCTGTTATTGAGACATGTGCCACTCACTCTAAACCTCATTTTCCCTCACTTTAAAATGGAAACACTGACACCCATCTTGAAGAGTTAATGAGATGCAACGCAAATGAAGTCTTACTAGGTGGTGGTAATGAAAATAAAAAATGATGATAAAAGAAATGGTAGAGCCTATCCTAGTGGGCCGTGGAACATGGGACTGATCATGTAAATGAGATTAGATAAATATTTTACATGGTTGTCTAGCATGCCAAAACATAAGTGTGTTTTTTTAAATATTATTCTTCTTTTGATTTCTTCCCTTAATGATTTATTTATTTATGTTAAAGGTTTTATTATTTCCAGAGAGAGGGGAAGGGTGAGAGGCAGAGAGAGACAAGGCATGGCTAGGCAGTGATAGAGACAGAGGTGGTGCCTGAACTAGAAGTCTAGGTCCTCTGACTCCCATACCATCCCTAAAAATCTCCTTTGGCAGATAACAGTGGGGACTCCAGCAGACCTGTTTGTTGTTCTAGTGGTTGCCTTTCACCTGCCTCTCACTGTGGACCTGGCTGGAGACCTGGCTTGCAACCTGGTTATTATGTGCCCTGGCTGGGAATCGAACCAGCGACCTTTGGGTTCGCAGGTTTTCACCTTATCCACTGAGTCACCGACCAAGGTCTTATTTTAGTTTTTTTAAAGAGTACTAAGAACTACCATTTGTTGATTGACTACTGTGGATTGAGTAACACAGTATTATTCACATACGCAGGTAAAGAAATTGATGCCTGGAGACATTATGTGACCTGCCCAAGATCAGCCAGTTAAGAGGCAGAACTGGGATTTGAACCAGGCTGCCTAAGTCCAGAAAGCCTATGTGTTTATCACACGAGACATAAATAGGTAATTCCAGATAAGTAAAAACTAAGGGCCAAATCCCCCTTTTAACTTAAAATAATTTCTTTCCTTCCTGTGTCCAAGGAAAGGCTAAAATTTTTTCCCCACCTTGGAGAGATGTTTAAGACTGTCTCTTCAAAGCTTTCACCAACCATTTTTTCTACTCTCACTAGCAGTGTAGCATGGTTGGAGAGCCATCAGGTCAGGGCACAGAATATCTTAACTACCATGTCACCCTGCTGACATTTAACATCTGTGCTTCAGTTTCCTCATCTTTAAAATTAGGGTTATAGCCCTGGCTGGTGGCACAGTGGACAAGGCGCCAGCCTGCAAACCCAAAGGTCGCAGGTTCGATTCCCCAGCCAGAACACATAACAGGGTTTCAAACCAGGTCTCCAGTCAGGTCTGTGGCTGGAGGCAGGTGAAAAGCAACCACACATTGATGTCTCTCTCCCTCTCTGCCTCTCTCCCTTCCCCTCTTTCTGAAAATAATGAAATAAAGTCTTTTATAAATAAATAAATGAAATTAGCGTTATAACCTATCTTCTCCTCCTACCTTATCAGGTCTTTATAAGGCTTAATAAGGAAATGATAGGCATGGAATATGGAAGGTCGTAGAGCTATCACTGTTTTCCGGAGAGGGCTTGCGCACAGGCTTCCCGGACTAGTGGATGCCATGTTGAAGCAGCTCCTGGGTAAACACGGGGTTGCTAAGGACCAGGGTGATGCCAACCTAGCACAGGGATAGGTTAGAAGTCTAGGCTGACTTTATGGTGTTTTTTCAGTCTTTTGGAAGTTTGGGGGGGAAATGTTTGAAGCATGACTTTTGTTAAGCTAAAACTGATTTTTAAGTTGTTGTGAGCAAAAGTCAGGCTCTTTTTTTAAGTTGCTGAAGGAGCTTTTCTTGCACTCTCTTCTGACTCCAAAATAACTCAAGAAATTTTACTCAGACCTATATTTAAAAAAAAAAAAAAAGATCAGCTCTGGGGCAGAATCTGAACATGAAAGGTTTCAGTTCAAAAAAAGAAATTTCTGTCAAGTTCTGAGTGAATATCAAGTATGTGACTTCAAGCTTCTTCTCTTTGCACGAAGGAGCTTGAATTTTTATTTATTTATTTGTTTTTTAACAACTTGAATTCGGTGGAAGTCCTCAAAGGGCTGGGAACGCATCACGTCCTTTGGGAAGGAGCCTGTGTTCAGACTGCATTCACCCTGAGCGTTAGCTTTGTTCTGCTCAGCTCTTGATCCATTCCTGGCGCATTCCTGAGCACAGTTCATCTCCGATGTAAGGAGTGGTGGAGTGCCTCTCCCTTTGTAAGCAGTGACAAAGACGAATAGGAACTCCACCTTTCTTTTGCCTGGCGTTCTCTTCCCTTCTCACTAATGCCTGTGAAATGTCTCTCTTTCAGGTTGACAGACTGATGGAATTGCATTTTAAATATCTGGATGCAATGCAGGTGGCCGACAAGAAGATTGAAGGGGAAAAACATGTACGTACACCTGCCTGTCTTTTGCCAGCTATCGACTTGCCCTCCGTTTGGGTCCCTTGTGCATCTTATATTTATATGTCCCCGCAGGACAGGCAAAGACAAAGGTGCCATCTGCCTGCATGTGTCATCTAATGTAAGAGTAGAGCTCTTCTAACAGGAGTCAAAGTCCTTTCGAAGGAAGGATGTGTAGGATTGATCCAGGTCTGACTCAGGAGTCTGGGTGACAGCACTAGTACCCTCGATAAGAGCTTCTCTTAGAAAATCTGGCCAAAGACCGCTGCTGTGACTTGGTACTGTGTTGACAGAGCATGTCTTGATACCCGCACTTGCCGGTTTCTGGGTCGTAGGAAAGCATTTGAAGAAGGGTGATCCCACATGGAAGAGCTAAAGGGAAACTGCAAGGTTGTGGATCCCAGTTTCCCCAGTTACAGATGAAAAACTGGAGCTTTAGAGAAGGGAAGCTCAGATGCATTGCAGTAAAACCCACTCACCAGGTTCAAAGTGGCTGACCCTGATTTTCTTATGCTGGTGTTTGCCGAAGGAAATGAAACCTGCTACATTTTGTTCCTGAGGGGATTTGCTTATCAGAGTGTTAATCCTGCTTTTAGTATTTTTCACCTGCTTCCATTTTGTTTTCTGTGCCCTCTGGCCTCTGTAGATTTCTCATCTGCCTCCTTCATCAGGGCAGGTTTTCATGTCTTGTTTTAATGTTTGATTCGTACTCTTTTTCCTATAAGACATTCTTTAGTCTTTGGTCACACTACAAAATGATCCTTTTCTTGCCTTTTTTCAGTCTGTGGTGGACTTCATTTTCCTTGTGATCTTGACTGGCTGTATCGCTCCCGCTTTTTCACTCTTCTTGCCTTAGAGATACACTGGAGGCTGTTCAGCCTCATGATGGACAAGTCGGTATCAGCACCCCACCTCCCATCTGTGCTGGGCCAGCCTAGCTGTGCTTCTCAGGCCAGGGTGAGAGACTAGACCTCAAGGACTGCCACCCTGTTGTCAAAGGTGCCCTGTTTCTCTTCACCTCCCCTTCCACAAAATGCACCCACCTTCCCATATGAACACCAGTAGGCAGGTGACTTATTACCATTCTTGTGATTTCCCTACACTCCCTAAACCTAGTAAGTCCTCCAATGTTTGTTGATTGGTTGGATTGATTGACTGGGACTTCCTTTTATATAGTGGGACTACTACAGGAGAAAAGGCAGATCCTTTCATTCCACACACACCACCCCCTTTATTTTGTTCTTTGATTCAAGGCCCCTTTTCCATTATTTCTTCCCTCTTCAGTAACTTGTATACGATGGACACTTAGTGATTGTTAAAGGGGCGGAGTAATGTATTGTTTCTCTTTGAATGATCATGAGAAACAAATTGAAATTTCCCTAGACTTTTGTAAGGAAGCAGCCAGGAGACCACTAGAACAACAGGTCTGCTGGACTGTCGTCGTCTCCCACCCCACCC